>CM077193.1:7393143-7805643 GCA_039654625.1 Rhinogobio ventralis | reverse complement strand
CTATCTATCTATCTATCTATCTATCTATCTATCTATCTATCTATCTATCTATCTATCTCTCCGTCCGTCTATCTATCTATCTAGCCATCCATTTCTCCATCTATCCATCTATCTATCCATCCATCCATCTATCCATCCATCTATCCATCTATCTATCCATCTATCCATCCATCCATCCATCCATCCATCCATCCATCTATCTATCTATGAGGCGGCCTTTGCAATTCGGAGGCCTGTTTCAAACACACAGTCAATATCTCATATTTAGCTTTTACAAGTGTCTTGTAATCTCTTTAACCAGAACTATTGTTACAATCATGACCGAAAACAAAAACAGCATTCAATCTTCATCCCTTAGTAAAATGAAATGATACGAAAACCGCCAGTAGGTGGCGGCAAATACTTGTCTTAACGAGTTAGCCATTGAATCATTCCTGATTTGTTCAAAACGGCGTGGGCAACAGGGGGCGGGGCTCATTTTCAAGTGCATGCAGAGGCCCCTTCTGTTGCAAGGCCCATTTCAAGTGAAGCAGGTGAAACATAGCAAAGGCTGTATGTAACTTCTTAGTCACCCATATGCAATAATTAGGGATATACAAACAATATTTGGTATGGTATAAACAGAATGCATTATAATTAGTCATTAGTAAATGGCAAACTATTGCTGTAAAGAGTACAAGCAGTTCTTGTTTTGTTTATTTTAGATTCTGCAGAGGCATATTTTCTTGGTTAGCCATAGTCAAATGTTTTTTTTCTTGCAATTTTTGTTACATACAAATTCCATTTTGCTCTACTTTTTTGTTGACACTGACTGCTTACTATAGCCTATAAGAAACTTAGTTTATAGCTGAAGGCTACTGTGTAGCACACTGAGCTTTTTTGACAGTAGGTAAAATTTTACTACAAAAAGTATACTTTAGCTACTGTACACAGAAAAATAAATTGCACGTATTTCTGTAGCAATGTGTTTCATGTAAACAGAAAACATGTCATAGATATTTATGAAATACAAATACACATGTATGTCTATGATAACTGAATGGATCATTTTGCATGTGATGGCTCACATGATGAAAGAATGTTCAGAAGGGAAGAGAGTATGACTGAAAATCAGCTCATCAGTTTATAATCAGCAAGCCATGTGCATTTAGTTATTGTGCAAATTGTAGACAATATTTTTCACACGTGCCATGTAATTTGAAGAAAAAACTAAAAGACTGAAAAAACTGAAGAAGCTAATTGTTCAGAGATCTGAACTTACTGTTTTGTGAAATATAGGCATAACATTAAATAGTTATATATAATTAAATATAATAAAATGTTATTATAATAATTATATAGAAAAATGCTAAAAAATAAATAGAAAATTAATTGTTTCTCTTCACATGTACACATGTAACATAGGTAGAAAAACAGATATGCAACTTAAAATCAGCATGAAATGGAAGTTGCCTATTGCACTTGATTTTGTCCATGGGGAATTGATTGGATGGTTGTGGTTTGCTATTGGTTGATCTCATGTGAGTGACAAGTTGTCCCGCCTTTGCACCAATAAACACGTCATCAGAGAAGAGAAGAGGTGTGCTGCAAGAGGGAGGGGAAGTTATCTTGATTAAAATAAATTATGTGTACTGATAAATCATTTATAAATACTGCAATAGGCCCATTCCATGAAAAAGAAGTAGGCTATTATATTTTGATGTCATGGTGATTTTAATAGAAAGTCAATATATTCCAGATAATATTTGAATAATTTGCTTTGGCTTTAGTGACGTGACAACATAAAAGCCAGTTATCTGACTTTGAAAATGACACTGCAATACAAAATTCCTCCTCAGGTCGATCGAACGACCCCTGGCTTACTAAAGAACCAGTTCAGTGACTCCCAAAGGAAGTGCCACAACATTGCACGCTGACGTCATCACTGACTGCCACGAGGTGAGGCAAGACCGCAGCACGGCTCTTTGGGCAAGTCATCCGCCGCACTGACACGTAGCGCAGCGTTAAAATACAAGTGTACTCGATTGACATACATAATATGAGTGAAAACGGGCACAGTAGCTTTGGATTTATATCATGGGGTAGATAGAGGCTCTTGATATATTACTTAATAAAAGAACATGTATATGCAAAACGCATTTCTCTTTATAATAGGCTATTTAAACACGCGAATAAATGTTGACAATAGTCACAATCAAACCCTAGCTCACAGCATAATTTACTGCCAGAGCGTATGTATGCCTTTATTCGTGCCAAAAACAACTCACATGGAATTGTACAAACAAACATAGAACAACAAAACAACAACAACAATAATAAAATAAAAACATTATATGGCCATAAGAACATTTATATGGTTATATTAAGAGCATTTTTTACATTTCAAAGATTTTTGCGCGCATAATAAATATAACATACGAATTATAGTCTACAAAAAAGACAGTAGAGGATTATTCATACCTAAAAATGCAAAAAAATAGAGAATGAATTATGTATAAATAAATGACCAAGAATAATAATAAGTTAATGTACTGAATCCAAGAGTTAGTGTTGTGAGAAAGAAAAATAAGAGGATTTAAAAAAATAACAGGATAGGTAGGATCTTTAGAGAGGTTGGCCTACATAACTCGTTAAAAAAAAACGTATTTTTTTTCAATATTTGTGGGAAAGAGACCAAACCACATTCCAGCTGACATTGGATAATGCCATCCATTGAAAAATACGTCATTTACTACCAGAGTTTTTTTAATATTCATGCCAAAAACAACTCGCATGTGTATAGAACAATAAAAAAATTAAATAAATTAAGAACAACACTTATATGAGAATAAATACTGAGAGTATTTTTTGACATTTCAAAGAATCTCTGTGCCCATAATAATATATTTTACTACGAGAGCAGGTCGCGCCTTCTTACATCCGCATTTGAAGTTCGGAACATCAGTCATGTAACCTTCCGCCTGCGGTAGAAGTGCTGAGGCTGGGACCGCCGCCATTTTGAATGTCTGGTCCGTTCCTCCTTCCGTCGATTGAGAAGATTGCACTTGTTTTCTGGTATCGTAACGGCTGGTGAGTCGGACCTTATTTTCACCGTATAAACGACTTCGGTTACGACTGGTACGTTGGGAGCTGTCAAGTTGCTCGGTTTTATTCGCGTTAGTTTGTTTTGACTCTGGGCTGCATAGGAAGTGGAGCACACAGGCTAAAGCTAAAGCAGCTCGCGAGCCTCTCGCTCGGTGGCGGCGCTCTGCGCGTGCACCGGGACGCTGTCATACGCTCGAGCGCTAACGGCCGGCTCGCTAAACTATCATTCGCGATGTATTTCCAACAGCGTTCCGCTATCAGGCGTGAAATTGCAGTTACACTGTAGTTTATGAACGTTTCGGTTGGTTTAAAGTAGAGGTGTGTGTTTAATCCTCCGTCAAATCGACGCTCAATTTGAGGCCTGACTAGATTCCAGTCAGTTAGCAACGGACACGCAGCACTTCATTCACCGGCATTACGAAGGAATAACAGCGGTATTTAATACTTAGTAACGAGTGATGATACTCGTGAAAATGACTGAAATGTACCCGTTTTTTTAACCGTAGCGTTATGTATCCTCATCTCAGTGTTTATCATTTAACTTAGCTTAGCACTAATGGCTTGACGTTATAGCGCAAGGGGATGGGTCCAGAAACATAAAAACCTTGAACAATTTTTCTGAATATTATAAATAAAACAGTTAGGGTCCTATTTGAGGAAGTGTAGTAGTGGTAAATGTCAAGAATACGAGGTGTATGATGCCACTTGTGTGTGTTTTTAGGCTTGTTTAGTCACCAGGTGGTTTTGATGGAGATGTGAATTCGTTCTTGATGTTGTACTCAATACGCAAATGCTGTCTAAAGTGTTGCATCTGTCATATATTTACACCCGTTTGCTTGTCGTGCATATGAATGGCGTGTTGGCATCTATTCATTGTGATTGTGGAGTAAGGTTACAGAAATATAGGAAGTGACCGTCTGTAAACGTGTCCTCCCAGTCGCTGCTGCAGTTTGCATGATTCCTGGCTTAGATTTGCATTCTCTGTCCACGCCAAGAGTTTTCTTTTGTTAGTTTTTTGTTTTGGTTAATGAATAGCTTAAAGGTTGCAAATAAGGATTAATATTCATTAGACTATTAAAGGGTTAGTTCACCCAAAAATGTAAATTATCCCATAATTTACTTGCCCTCGAGCATGCATATGACTAGGTGCATATGACTTTCTTCTTTCAGCCAAACACAATCTGAGTTATATCAAAAAATATCCTGGCTCCTCCCATCTTTATGATGGGAGTAAATGGTACCACAAATTTTGAAGCCCAAAAAAAACACATCATAAAAGTCATCCATACGGCTCCAGGGGCCTTCTGAAGTGAAGCGATGCTTTTTTGTAAGAAAAATATACATTTGTAACTTTATATACCATAATCAATGTCTTCCGGA
Source organism: Rhinogobio ventralis (assembly GCA_039654625.1). Taxonomy (NCBI): domain Eukaryota; kingdom Metazoa; phylum Chordata; class Actinopteri; order Cypriniformes; family Gobionidae; genus Rhinogobio; species Rhinogobio ventralis. The sequence goes on along the minus strand of CM077193.1, from coordinate 7,801,179 downwards.
ATTCCGGCTGAAGAGTAAGCTCTGACCTGACACGTGACGTATTGACAAACGCAGAGGACGGAGCAAAACAAAACACGTGTCATGAATTAGAAGTCTAAAACAAGAATTTTTAAAGAGAAATGTTGGAGGATTTCGATATAAGAGAAGAGTAGCTTGAGTTTGTTGCTCAGCCCTATTTGTTTGAACCGTGAGAAGCATCTGCTCTCACCTAAGCTTATGTTACTCCTATGTCATGCGTCGGGTCAGAGGTCACTCTTTGGTAGGAACTAGTCTTGCGTATGGCCATAACCGAAAGCTAATGATTATAGTTTATAAAGTTTAAATATGGATATTTTTTTTTACAAAAATGCATTGCTTTGCTTCACAAGGCCTTTATTAACCCCATGGATCCAGATGGATTACTTTTATGATGGGTGCACTTTTTTGGGCTTCAGAAAGAATGGTACCGTTCACTTCCATTATAAAGCTTGGAAGAGCCAGAATATTTTTTTTTAATGCAACTCTTTGCTCGTCTGAAAGAAGAAAGTCATAGACACCTAAGATGGATTGAGGGTGAACTAACCTTTTACTCTAACTTATGTTTTATGATTAATCTTTCGATTTATTTTCGATTAGTCGATTTATACTTCAGTTAAATAACCAATAAATAATAGCCACAACTTCTCCATGAATCTTTCAAAATGTTGCATGTAAACATTTTCCTCATAAAAAATACTTAATTTACATAATATTTACATAACATAAATAGTGCCAAGAGTTAAAGGACATCTGTCAGTAATACAAATGCCCATGGTTGCGGTGTTCAGTCACTATTTTTGATTGACAACGGCATTTGCTTACAGGTATAATTTTGTTACTTTTGTTCATTCAGCAGTTTAAAGTGGTTGCTTAAAAATGTCTAAATGATAGTCAAAACTGTATTGTAGCTCGGGTAACCATACCGACAGTATAAATGATAGCGACATCCATAACACCAGGAAGTTTGTTTACAATTGGTAGGACATTATTCAATAAATTAGTCCAATCAAGGAGAGAGTTCATCCATCAGATATTTTAAATAACAACTGCTTTGTAATGTCAATGTCTATTTTGTGCTCACCATGTGGATTTCATGTATCGGCAGTGCAGACGACCAAAATGAAGCTGAAGCTCATTGCCAAAGAACTTTAATACCACTGGTTTATTACCTGATAATGCACACCCTGAACAACATACTCTGTTCAATTACCCAAATTTAGTTACTGAAACGTTATTTTTGTGAAGTGAAAACTTAATTTTGGTTTTAGTAAAAAGCTGATTCTGTCACTGCTTGTAACTGTTCTGATAGTCTGCTTGCCATATATCTTCTCTATTTAGTGAGACCGTTTCTGTTTAGTTTATAGCACTGCTTATTGAAACTTGTTCTCCAGGGAGGTATTCCAAAAAGCACGGTTAACTTATCATCACATATACCCTGATCTCCCAGTTTATTAACCCTAACCTTGCTTACTCGAGGTATGCTGGTTCCAAAAACGCGTCCACGAGTAAGTTCAAGAAAAAGTGCGCCATTCAACTCCCATCGTTTAATGGTGATTTACATAACCACCTAGTTGGTGGTTGTGCAATATATATATATATATTTTTTACCTTTTAATAAGTAATATTTATTCACTGAGAATATGGATTATATTGTTTGTTTGCTAATTAATTGAATGCAGAATGAGATGACAATATAATAAATATATTTGAATTGAATTAACATTTAAACATTACCTTGTTATAATAGTGCTTTAGAATTAATATATAATATTATAATATATATATAATATAACTATATTAATTATATAACACACATCTGAATGCCTCTTAGGCAAACTAACCCTGGAACATGAGCTGCTCTGGGGGGTATTCCAGAAAGCAAGGTTAACTTACCGTCACATATACCTTGAACTCTCGGTTGATTAACCCAAACCTTGCTTACTCAAGGTATGCTGGTTCCAAAAACGAGTCCCGGAGTAAGTTCAGACAACTCGGAGTATGTTCCTGGTTAACACACAAGACATTCTCAACAGAGCGACAAATCGATGATTCACCATGGAAACAGCCGCTAAGAAAAGCGTGCCGCTCTACTTCCTTCTTTTGTTTAATGGCGATTTACATAACCTACTTAATGCACATCGCCACCTATTTGGTGGTTGTGCAATTTATTTTTTCGACCTTTTCGATTAATAAATATTCTTTATTCACTGAGAATAAGGATTATATTGTTTGTTTGATGCAAATGAATTTAAAGTAGATACATGTGTGAGATGACAATTAAATTATAAATATATTTGAATTGAATTAACATTTAAACATTTTAATAGTGATAGAGCTTTAGAATTAATATATAATATTGTCTATTATATAACTAACTATATAACATATTTAGTTATATTAATATAACTATTAATTATATAACACCCATAGAGTTGCTATGGCTACTTGCATACCCTGAAAGTTACCTCAGTTTTTGGAAACGAAAGTTGAGGTTATCCGCTTGCTTACACTTAAATGTACCCAGGTACGCCACACAACCTGCTTTCTGGAATACCCCCCTGGAGCAGGTTATGTTCAGAGAGTGAGTTGCTATGGCTACTTGAATACCCTCAAAGTTACCTCTGTTTTTGGAACTGAAAGTTGAGGTTATCCGCTTGCTTACTCTTAAACATACCCAGGTGCGTCACATAACCTGCTTTCTGGAATACCCTGGTCATCTCCTTGAGGGGGTTGTTTTTTTTGCTCTTCCCCTGGTTGCTAAACGCAGCTATCATGTAATCAGACAACGTAACTCTGGAGGCAGGTGTGAGAGAAAACCTTGCTATTTGTCGAAACCAAGATCATTATATTTGGACTTATATTACCTGAATTCAGCTTTCTTAGGCTCACAGTTTAAATGATTAAGAAAAATGATGTTCATGTTTCCATTATCATAATCTGGCATATAGATTATAGCTACATATACCTTTAGTTATCGGACTATGATGTTAATGTCCCAGATTAGGACGTATGGTAAACTATTATTGTAACAAGTGCTGGACTGCAGCCGTTTTTGTGGTTTTGGCCGATTCTTGTCATTTAGCTAAATAAATTTAATTCTAAAGTAAGATTTTACCAGCAAACTCTTCTCTTAAACTGTCTATTCAAAGCTGAATGGCTTCCCCAGTCTCTTTACATCACCGGTTTACCAGAGTCTCCCCAAGTTTGCAGTTATATGCCTTTGGCACGAGACCCACAGTGGAACAATGCTCTTATTATCCCAGCAATGGGACGTATGGTCACATAAGGTTGACCATTGAGAAAGTATTCTGTATAAGTATAAAGCTATCCCACTTAGGGTCACCTTAAGCCCACTATTGTACCTAGTTTTGCTTGTAAACAGTAGGGCTGGGTATTGACACAAATTTCACAATTCGATTTCGATTCACAAGCTTGCAATTCGATTAGATTTCAATTCTGATTCGATATTGATTATTTTGGATATATATCAGGTACAATACATGGGAAATTTTCTCAAGGAAAACAAATCTAACTAATGCTGTAAACTATGGGAGTCAGTTGTAGCCTACTAGGTTACATTAGCCTACTATAATATAGAAGGTAAAAATTAACTGATTTGTATACAAACACTTAAATTACACTTAGTGATGTTTTAAAAAAAAAATAAAAAAAAAGTTATATGAAATAAACATTTAAATGGTGGCTGTCATAAAAATATTCCAGATTTATTCAAACATGCATTAAATATTGAAGAACATTAAACATTATAATGAATATGTAATTTGGTGCATATATTTAGCAAAATGCATCAACTGAAAACAGGATGACTAATCGATTCTTGGGATTTAAGAATCGATATTGGTTCGTAAAAATGAGAATCGATTAAAAATGAGAAATCAATATTTTTTTTACCCAGCCCTAGTAGACAGTGAGGTTAACCCAGAACTATAAGCGGTTCCCCTGTACAAATAGTGTGTGCTTGAAAAGTGTGTGCTGTTATTTTGAACAGTTCAGTTGAATGACATTTTTCCTCTCACTGTCAAGGTGGATCATAAGGCATCACATGACTTAGTGACTAGGTGTGTGTAGTTATGCTTTCTTAGTCGGGAAGTTCCTCATTCATTCATCTGTAAAGGTTATGGCATTACTGATGTCACAATACTGGATGCTGAATCACTAGCTGTCGTGGTGAAGTTGAGGATCTGCTGCATTAAGGCATATACAAGGCAATGATTCACCATGTTTGTATGCCAGCTCATTGGATGAGGAAAACCCATCACGTGTTTCTCTCTTTTGAACGCAGACTGCCATTACCTTTTGAAACCAGTGTAGCTCAGTGGCAGGAGCTGTACTGGGAATAGGAAGCACTTTCTTGTCTCCTTCTTGTTCCCTTGATTGAGCCGCATAAACAGCATCATATCCAGGAGTAGGACTAACTTTCACCTTCATTGTGCAAACTATGTGCAGGGGCAGAATAGGGCTTAGGAGGGAAAGGCAGCCAAATCTTTTGATGTTGATCCATCATAGTTCTCTGCAACACCAGGCAAATTTTGATAAGAGTCCCACTATTAAACTTTTGGATTGTTTCTTCTACTACTATCTTCACTTTACAGTACACTTTTTATCAGCAGAATCATGTCCTTATGTGCTGTTCATTGTACAAAGCAGTTGGGTTTTCTGAGTAACTCTAGTTCTGAGATTTCTTACTGCAACATCCTTCCACTACATACCCTTAAAGTGTTAGTTCAGCCAGAATCTAAAATGGTCATTTACCCGAGATGTGCATGAGTACTTGGACGTGACAGCGATGATCGATCATGGAAGCAGTGATTTAAAAAAAATATTTTTCTGATTTGTTATTGCAGCGTTTTGGGCAGTACCTGATGTCTGATTGGTTAGCGTTAGGACTGCAAGCCGTTCAAACAGGCGAAATAAAGTGAAACTGGATTTGAAAGTGCATAGTAATACCTGAAATTATTTTGATCATGAAAATACAGTTAAGTGCTGGATGTGCAATGCCAATCATAACATTATAATGAGAACACTATTGTAATAGAATGTTGTAAATTCATTGTGCTTTAGTTGCTGTTTTCGAAGCCATAATGAGAAACAACTTTAAATAAAACATAGGTCTACTGTTAAAAAACATGAGAACAAAATACCACTGCTGCATTATATCATCAATGATTTTGAAAAATAAATAGACTATCTAAAAAGAATATGACTTGTCTCAAATAACCCGGAGTCGATAATGTCGGGCATTGCATGTGAGTTGAAACTGAAGAGAATGAACACCAGCCGGTAAGGGCTGGACCAGAATATGAGTATTCGTTCGATGGGTTGGTATTCGATTTTCAATTTTGGGATTTGAATATTCGTTTCTTTTTCACTCACACCTGGCTTCCCCCTCGAAACGGTTCTCATTCACGCTTGCATATGTTCAAACTATAAAATCTGGCAAAATACAATATTTTTAAAAAAAATTTTTTTTTAACAATTATCTTACAGCCTAGCCGTTTTTAATAGGATGGACAGTTGAATAGGAACCCAACCTTTTTATACTTAATAAATATATTTGCTGCTTCTTAACCTAAGTGTTCCCTGCAACTGAGTATTCTCTGTCTAGAGCGCACAACTGCATGAGCTTATATGGAAGAAGCGCATGCCTGAGCTTGCATTTTGGGTTAAGCTGTTCGTTTGACATTGTGGAAAGTAGAATAATAGAATGAAACTGTATTAGCCTTTTTTACCCGTTAGGGATGTGACAGTACGATAATTTTTCCTCATCGTCACATTACAGTGCTTGTGCACTGTGCAGCCGTGGACGAATGTCAGTGTGGCCGTGCGCATTTTACTTTCGTTTTAGAATTAGCGCCAATTCGGGGGCGAGTTGCTTGAATGATAGGTTCTTTAGCCTATTGGCGCTTTTACATTTCGCTTTGAAACCAAATCTTCCGTGATCATCTTGTCATTCAGCTCTTCACTCGTGATGAATGAAATCTGACTCCTGCTGCTATTGTGCTGTTATTACCGAAGCTTCGATGCTCAAAATGGTATTCGGACCAGCCCTACAGTATAACGGCAGCGCTTTGCTAGCTGGTTATAAACTCAACCAAACGTGTCCTATATAAGATAGGTAACAGAAAAGTAATCTTACAACTTGCATCTGCACAAAAGGACGCGAGTGAGCACGTGAACTTGACTGCGCTCTGATGTAACCCTTGTTGTAGATTTCCTTTAACCGCGCGCTGATACGCGGAACTAAAGCAGAGGATTTACAACTTTCTATCACAATCTTGTTTTTATTATATTGCTATGTATATGACAGTTTGGCGCTGCACATCTTGCACTTAACTGTATATCATGATCAAAGTGATTCCAGGCATCACTGCAGTGCACACTTTCAAATCCAGTTTCACTTTATTTCGCTGGTCTGGAGGCATGCTGTCTAACGCTAACCAATCAGACCTATGGTACTGCCCAAAATGCCGTAATAACCAACCAAAAAAAGACAAATATATTTTTTAAAGTCAGGGTGGTCATCGTTTTCATGATCGATTGTCGCTGTCACGTTCGAGTACTGGAGTACTCTTGCCCATCCCTAATACCAGTTGTAATGTTGCGTTAATCTCATATAGGATGGGTCATTTAGAACGGGCTTGAGTTTACTGGTGTTCATTCATTCATCTCGTATAGCAATTCCTTTTAGATGTTTCTTTTTTGAAAACATTGATGCATTATTGATAATCTAGTAGTGTTATTTTTCTAGTTATATTTTCATGTTTTGATAGACATTTTCATGTCTTTTTTTTTTATTTGTCAACATGAATCTTTATCGGCAGTATTTCCATTTATCAGTGCTCAAAATAAAAAAAAATTGATAATGCCTATCCCTATTGCTCACTCTCATGTATGTAATTTGTCTAGGAGAGACGAAAAAAAAAAAGTTTTCTAAAATGTTTTTTTTGTGCTCCATCTATACAGGTTTAGGTTTAGAAGTACATGAGGGTGAGTAAATGATGTGGTTTTATTTTTGACAGTCAAATCACTACCTGTGTTATATAATGGGGTAGTTCCAGTCCTGACTTCTGATTGCTAAATGCAGCGTTCAGCTATCAAGTTTTTCCACTTCAGTAAGCTCCAGCAATAAGTAACTAGCCTTTTCTATTGTGTCAGGTGCCTTCACACAGTTCTTGGTCTTCTGCCAGTTTGATGAAAGCCAAGTCTTCTTTCTTTGAGGAAGGGATGCTTCAATTCTAAGTGCCTCTTCAGCTTACTTGGCACTATGTTAGCATTAGCAAACTTCTCTATGCAGATGACATGCAGGCTAAGGGCAATTAGCAGCTCCGGCTTAACTAAAGCGGCAAACAAGTCCGCTCTCATAACTTCTGGCTGGGGTGGATCTCTGCATGGGCAATTGGCCTGTTCTTCATCGAATCAAAAATAATGAACTGCATCAAAATGATAAAGTGCATATATTTATAATTTTAAGTGTCCATCCAGTACAATGACTGTTTCAAGGAAATGCAAAAATTACAGAGCAGTTATTGATGCATCATCTGCTTTAATTGTGTAGTGAATGTTTTGATTAGGGATGTTGACGATTAATCGATGATCGATTAATTGTCGATAATATATTTAATCGATAAAACTTATCGATCATCGATTAAGCAGGATCATGCACGCGCGTGCGTGCTGCTCAACCGCGAAACATGTAAAGCAGACACGAGGAAAAATTAAGCGAGTTATGTTTGCGACCATTTTACAGCTGGAGTTACACCTTCATCATGACTATAAGTGTGCGTGTGCATTTGCAGCCTTTTGTTTTGTGCAGATGTAAGTTGTAATGTTGTGTTTATTTTGTGTGGGCCTGTCTATATCTGATTTATCTCATAGGATGCATTTGGTTAAGAATTAACGTGGTAGTAAAGCATGCCGGTGATCAGCTTCAGTGCTCAACTCAAACAGCACTGCACAGCTAATAATGACTATGATTGGGACTGTCATATTACATAACATTATAATGAGAACACTATTGTAATAAAACATTGTGAATTATTTGGGTTTAGTTTGCCGTTTCATCGCGTTGCTCCAGGAAGAGCACGTGCACAACATGAGTCATGCATTCTGAATAGCTTAATTCAAGTTCACTTGTGCATTTGCATCATTTTGTGTAATATTATAATTTGTAATATTGTTTATTTTGTATATATCTGATTAATCTCATATAGGATGCATTTCTTTGAGCTAAATATCGTGCTAGCAAAGAACTTAAGTGTACCGTTGTTCATTCAGCGCGCACAGCTCAAACAGCAACGCACGACTAATAATAACTTTGATTGGGACTGTCATATTACATAACATTAATGAGAACACTATTTTAATAAATCGTTGTGAATTCATTGGGTTTAGTTGCCCTGTTCAGCGTGTTTTGTTTCAGGAAGAGCGCGTTCATTCTGAATAACAGATATAAGGGCGGCATTGGTGATGCGTTGTATTAGAGGTTATATTTGATTATTAAATAAGTAATTTAATTAAATGATCAATCGCATTGACTCATTTTACAATCCTATTAGCCCTTTATTTAGACTAAAAACCCTTCTCATTCATTTGGTGAGGAACATGGTGTTTTGAGCAGCATTTGCACACCCTGTCATGCTGTCGGCTATAAGCCACTGATGTAGGCGCATATTGCAGTATTAGGGCTAACGATTAATCGATTAATTGATCATTCATTTAAACGACGATCGATCATGGGAATTTATGTAAATTGACATCCCTAGTTTTGATTGTCTTTTTGTTAAAAACAGTCATTCTGAGCTCTTTAAACACATTTAAATAGATTTCCTTGAAATAGTTTTGTTACTTGTCACAGCACAACCTACACATCACAGCATAAACGCTGCCGATAAATTATTTAATAAAGCGTCTACGTTCACAAACAGTTAGTTTTAACAGATTACATACTGTATGAGGAATTTGGCATGGCAGAAAGCATACAAAGAGCGCTCCCTTTATAATCACTAAAAGGCTCACTCATAGTTCATCGCAATCTCACAAAGTTCTGTTACAATAAGTGAGACTGCGCAATGAATCTCTTATTTGCATAATTGTTTCCAATGAGGAAGAATCCACTCACCACTCAAGACACCTGAGTTTTTGTTCAGTAATAACTTAAACACCTCCGATTGGCCATTGCGTTCAAGAAATCAACATATATGTTTGTGATTGGCTACATTATTAACTCTGCAAAAACACGCTGTAAACAGAAACCCTTGATGTCCTGCAGCAGCAGACAGTGGTTTAAGTGAGAGAATTCCATGCTAGTCTCAAGTCCGTGGCCAGAGGAAGGTGAGCCTTGTCCAGCCTTATACATTTCTGATCCATATTTCTGAAGATAATGTGTTAGTTACCATTGTAGTGATTAGTGTTGCTAACCTGTGGGCTAAATGCTGCTAAAGACATTTCGTTATGGAATATGTGAATGGCCAGATCAACAGAAATGTTTTTCTTTTGGCTCTCCATAGTAAGTTTGCTGAATGAACATACAATTACGGGGGCATGTTGTCATCTGTGTTATTTTTACAGACAAGTTTTACATTCATAAAAACAGTAAGAGCAATCCTGAATCCATTTAAGAATTTTTATCCAAGGCAAATCTTAACCTTAAAGAAGCTCATTTATAGTATTTCAACTTTTTATAGTATTTCAACAAATTGCTGAAGAAACGGGCATGGTGTTAAAATACTAACCAACCAGTAAGGGAAATAAAAATTATAGCAAGAATATTGAATATCATTTTGTCTATGTATACATTTCTTTCTTTGACTTTCTCTTTTGAAAACCATAAGAACAAAAATCTGTTTTTAGCTAAACTGTGAACTTAAGATAAAGGCCACTGCATGTTTTATTCCTTGAAATAACACTTTGCTTTTATCGCTTAATTGGACAATGACAATGTGTATTTGTCATTTAAATGCTCTTCTTTGCACTGTCCATCCATTTACGAACGTAACTTCTGTTTTTCTGCAGAGAGATGCTGAGAATGTCTTTGTTTAGGAAGTAATTACTGTAGTTCCTTTCTGGCTCGAGCAGCTTAATTAGGTGCTGCATGCTAACAGATTTAAAGTGCGGGGTTTCACTGTGATGGAGAGCCAAAAGAAGCTCTCATCTCTGCATGGAGGAAGGGAGGAATATTAACTTTGTGTTGCGTCTTGGCTCGGTGTGTGTGTGTGTGTGTTTAGATGGATCTCCTGGTGTGATTAATGTGCGTTATCAGAGCAGTAAACCACTTGTAGTGCTCTGTCTTTCTGGTGCCCCCACTGATTACTTACTTTTGCAACTTACTTTTAATTACAAGGTGACCTCACACCATCCATACACTCCATCACTGTGTTGAGAGGAGCTGCTCAGTGTGTGGGGTGAAAGTACTGTAATGCCATGTCCATTCAACCTCAGTCTGCAGTATGAGTCATTTCCTGTTCGGTCTGTTTTTATGATCCACGTTCATATATTTAACTGGTCTTTTTGCCACAAAACTGTCACCGCAGATCCTACGACACCTTCCTACAACAATCCAGAGAGGTTTTTTAATAAATGAGCCTTCTCTTTCTATTAGCAGCCCCATTTCACTCCTTCCATGCTAATATCCCTCTGTTTATGAGCTGAAGATCAGTTTTCTCCTGTGTGGCAAGTGTTAATGTGACCTCAGCATCCTGTGTTCCGTCTATCCGTATGTAAGTTTTCTACAATGTTTCTTGCCTACATTTGGGATGCTAATATATGTTTGAGTTTCTTTTGTGACTAGGTGGCAGATGTAATTTTGGGATGGCAAAAGATGCTGTCCATAACCAAATTACCTTATTACTTTAAAATCTCGTAACCTTATTGCATAACATCCCCTTTCCTGTGAAGTCAACGTGTCTTTCAAGCGCCTTTTTTTTAAAATTTGCTCCAGAAGTTTGTGTTTGAGTTGGATTAATGTTGAAAGCTGTAGAAATATGCTCCTGCAGCTGGGCATAAAAAGACAGTCATGTAATCTTACCACTTTGTATGTGCTCGCTTTTAATTTTTAATCAGCCTCCAGTGGATTGAAACCTGATTCTGTTGAAGGAATGGAATTTCACAGGTGATTCCACCTGCTTGTCACATTGGCTGATGGAGCTGATTATGGACATACTCTGATGTCTGCCTTTTCCAGACTGACTGTCCCCATAGAAAAGATCGCCACATGTGCTAGTCAATTATGAGATGCTTGGCATCTTTTGGGATTCTTAGAGCTCTGCAGAACGACTGATCAAGAGAGCGCTCTAGGGTGTTGTGCTTAATTCATCTTGCGATGCAGGAGCGAATTTTTTTTTTTTTTTTTTTTTCTCCCCATTTGCATCATTATCATAGCAACACTTCATTTAGAAAACCGGTTGCTATCGTGTACTATTCTGTACTAATCTGTACTAATCTATTAAAGCTAATTTATTAGTTAATATCATAAGAAAAGCATGAGTTATACAAGTGGAAATATCATATATTAAGCTTGATGTCTGAAAAGTCAGTCAATGTTGATGTACAAATGTAAAATTAGTAAAAACTAGTGGGTTGCCTGAATGACTAGTCACTAATTGGATTTAAGAACACCCTGCTGGTTTCAGATTCACCTGACCCCATTTGTAAGCATTTCTTTAGGGGGCTTTTATATACAGGGTGTCCGCGGGGTCTTAAAGTATTAAAAGTTGATTAAATCAATTTAGAGAAAATTAAGGCCCTTAAAAAGTATTAAAGTCTTAAATGTCTTTTCCAAGGTATTCAAATTTTTTTTTATCATCTTTTCATTATGTATATTTGTCCAAAGAGGTTGTATGCTAAAGTTTTGCGAATAGTTGGTGGGATTCTGTGGTGTTTATTTATTGAATTAGTCGCGTCTGCCCACCGGGCACAGAAAACTTCGCCAGTTGCGTGAAATTACAGCACTGAATAACGCATTTTTTATGGACAAAATGCATCTAAAATAGTGGAGGAAACAGAGTGAGCTGCTGCAGGAAAGGTATGTGATCCAAGCGCCCAAAACATGAGAATTCTTTATTTTAAGTTTCAAGCTAATGCTTTAGCATAATGTTTAACATGGCTTGCCCTGTCCGATGCTTTGACAGATGCCTCAGCGCAAAACGTTCATTTTAGGGTTATATCTTTATCTGTAAGTGTTACAAATTCATGCAGGTATTTTCGTTTTGCATGAAGGCTCATCCTGACAGTCTGTGTTTAACTTGCAGGTTACTGTGTCCATAGGTACTGAGTGAATGTGTGAGTGTTCCTCCAGAGCATTCCTCTAATCTGTTCAGGGCTCAATGCTACAGATTTTTTCTACTGGCCCGGTTGGGCAAGTGGTTAAAATTTGTACTTGCCCTGCCAATTTTTTACTGGTCCCACCACAAAAAAAAAAAAAATTAAATGGGCCTAGTTTTTGTTGTTTTTGATCCATGTAACCTTAATAAATAAGGTTGACTCCCAAAGGCCTAACTCCATATAAATTTTAAATATTGTTAAAGACGTATGTTAATGAAATAACAAATAATAGAATTACGAGCAACAGCACAAATAAATACAACAGAACAAACATACAAATGAAAAACAGTTCTTTTCAGGTTTTTCATGTAGGTCTAAACTAGATTTTCAGGTACAGAAATAGTAATCAAATGTAAAATATTACTTCATAGTCTTCACTGTATAAACGTAGATTAACCCTTATTAAAGTTATTCAGTCAAGAGCAATGAGTGATTTTTCTGTCTTTTGTTATCTCGTATTTTATGAGAACCATAGACTGTATAAAAGGAGAAAATGCTTTCCTGCCATTGACAAGATTTTCCGTGTTTTCACTGTTATACGGTAGGGGGCGCCATTACGCATCTCCTGAACGAGTACAGAATCTGATCAAAACACAGGCGAAGAAGCAGAAACGAGCGATCTCCTATAAGCAGATGCATATGAAAAATAGTTCTATCATCAGCAATAAACGGCATCTAAATCAAAACTGCCTAATGTTACTGAGTGAAATGTTGACCCAGGACGAGCTCTAGGACTGTGACGCTTCGAGGTGTTGATGGACTTGATCTACTCCATCTGTGTTTGATCATCGTTCTGAATCAGATCTGGATGTAGTCTTTGACAAAAATGTGATTTTCCTTAGCTTTTTTCATAAAATGTTGCTTTTTTTCATGAAACTTACCCACATTCAAGAATTAATAAAAAAAAAACAAAAAAACAATGAAGAATAAAACAGAGGGTCTGTTCTTTCTTTTGCATATTCATACAAGATATTCTGTGGGCCATGAAACTTGTGAAAATGACAAAAACGCTGGCGGTGACTGGCATATTTCATGTTTACGTTCATTTAAAAGACTTCTTAATTATGTTGCATTGATAAGGACAAACTAAGACTGTTTAGTTGTGCTATCTTACAATCAATATATAGTAAGTTAAAGTGTCGCCGATATAACCGGTTCACTTAAAATGGAGGTCTTAAAATTTATTAAATTTAACTCCATGATTCCTGTATATACCCGGATATAAGACTGTCTAAAAGGAATGAAACCAAATGCAGGGAACTCGATACATTTTTAAAGTTGTGTTATTGTAACAATTTTAAGTACTAGGGGTGTTGCATCGAATTATTCATTGCATCGATGCACTGCGATGCGGACGTGGACGATTCTGCATCAATGCAGTAATAGACCATAATCGATTATAGCCTACTGATGTTTCTCTGACGTCATTCTTCACATGCGTGCCTCTCGTGCTAGCGTAAAATGGCGGAGGGATGCGAAACACAACAGCAAATAATAAAAAAAATACACCCACTATTTTAACATTTACAGTGTGTGTGTGTGCGGGAGTGTGTGTGTGAGGCTGCGTGTGAGTGTGTGAGCATTATTGTAACTTAAGTACACTGTTTCATGTGCTTTTAGTATTTGCCAGTGTTTGTTAGTTCTAAATGGTCCTGTTGTCTGCTGTGTTCTGATTTAAGTTGTGTTTGATGTTTGCTACATTCAGGAAGTGTACTTTCTTGGATGATTCTCCATGTGATGATTCACACCCCTATTAAATACACTTGTGGTGAAACGGACAAAAACTATCTGTGAGGCATCACAATCTTCAAAAAAGGTTGGCCTGAATGAGTAGAGATGTCAAAGTGGTGCAATTTTTCAGAGAGGGGTTTAGTGTAAAATTGTAGCTTGCTGTCAAAATCTTATGATCCTAAGATCTCATGTTGCTCTGACAAATGCCAAGATGCTATAAATCTTTATTTGTCTTTGTGAGACATATATAGGAGCTACTGTGACATTCCATTTGCTGACATTGTACTTTCATTACAGAGGATGCCAGCTCCGATCAGACTGCGGGAGCTGATCCGGACAATCCGGACGGCTCGAACCCAGGCGGAGGAGCGAGAGATGATCCAGAAAGAGTGTGCTGCCATTAGGTCATCCTTTAGAGAAGAGGACAACACATACCGCTGTAGAAATGTGGCTAAGCTGCTTTATATGCACATGTTGGGCTACCCAGCACACTTTGGCCAGGTGAGAGAAAAGTTTCAGAAATTTTAGGGTCATTATTGGAATCTAAAAACGCACCTTAACCAGACAGAATTTTGCAGTGTTTGATGGGCAAAATCTCATTTTCAGCTGGAGTGCCTGAAACTGATTGCATCACAGAAGTTCACAGACAAACGGATAGGATACCTGGGAGCCATGCTGCTCCTGGATGAGAGGCAGGACGTCCATCTCTTAATGACAAACTGCATCAAGAAGTGAGTGAGCAGAGGATCTCATCTAGTCTCAACACTTCCATCAGTCACAACTGTCTGTGTGATTGGTGGGAGTTTCTGACCGTTCTAGGTGGAGAGTGTAAAGTGCAGGATGATTGGAAGCTGCTTCCTGAGTTTGATGGCATTTTAAATGGCATCTCTTTCTTTTCCATTTTAGTATCCCTCAAACATTTTATTTCAGTTCTAATAAGAAATCCAAACCAGCGCCCCAAGTTATCATCTTTTTCTTCAGAAATCAGATTTTTACATTGAACATCATGTGGTGACCCAATGCGATACCAAAACTGTGGCTTAATAATATAATTTACAAGTTTGGTTTCTAAACATTTTTTAAACATTTTATAGTTTCATGCTCAACATTTTGATCAGTATTTGCAATGCCTGGGAATTAAACCCATGACCTTGGCTATCGCTAGCATGCTGTATTGTTTGAGCTACAGGAAAGGTGTTTTGTTTTTTTGTTTTTTTAAAACCTTGAATAATTTTTTTCCTCATGTTGCCAATATAATCTCATTTATAAATTAATGATTTTAGTTGCTTAGATGCTGTCATTTCTTATCAGATGAATTTCCCACTAAAATATCATTTGATTGGATGTTTTGGAAACATTTGACATCAATATATGGGAAGTGTTCTCCTTCCCTTTAAAATTTGAATCATTTTGCTGTCCTAACTATGGACAAATGTATTTATGTACTTGCCTTCTGCAAATTTGCACATTTCCATGAGTCCTCTACATCTAATGTTCTCTCTGCAGTGACTTGAACCACAGTACACAGTATGTGCAGGGACTGGCCTTGTGCACCCTGGGCTGCATGGGTTCATCTGAAATGTGCCGTGACTTGGCTGGAGAAGTGGAGAAACTCCTCAAAACATCGAACTCCTATTTGAGGAAAAAGGTATTTCACACTCCTTCACAGCTGAACGTGGACTTCATGTCCAGTTGGATGTCGAGCTCTGAATGTGTGAACGGTTTTGACATTAGCTCTTTGCCCTCAGGCAGCACTGTGTGCGGTTCACGTCATCCGCAAAGTCCCTGAGCTGATGGAGATGTTCCTGCCAGCAACAAAAAACCTGCTCAGTGAGAAAAATCATGGTGAGAGCTCTGTTCTTTAACCTTTCCCATAGGTCTCAATTTATAGTCATTAAAATGAATAAGGGTCAGTGACATGACGTGCATATTTTTGTGTTCAAGTGCATTATTTCATGACACTTATCACTTTATTCTATAAAACCTATTTAGTTTGAATTTATTTTTAGGACATTTAAATACATATTTTATGTTTTGTTATCTTAAACCCCCAAAATGTCAGGTGGTACAACTACAGTATATATGACATAAAAAGTAAAAAAACAACTGAAACTTTGTTTAAAAGCATTGTTCATGACTCTGAAATATGCATAACACAAGTTTTGAAAAAACACCTTTTTGAAGCTTTATTTGTCAACCCATAAAAAGATGGATAATTCCTACTAAGCAGTACATTTTCATCATATATGTGACCCTGGACCACAAAACCAGTCATAAGTCGCACGGGTATGTTTGTGGCAAAATATTGTATGGGTGAAAATTATACATTTTTCTTTTATGCCAAAAATCATTAGGATATTAGGTAAAGATCATGTTCCATGAAGATATTTTGTAAATTTGCTACCATAAATATATAAAAAAAATTATTATTAATAGTAATATGCATTGCTAAGGACTTCATTTGGACAACTTTAAAGACGATTTTCACTATTTTTTTGCACCCTCAGATTCCAGATTTTCAAATGGTTGTATCTTGGCCAAATATTGTCCTATCCTAACACACCATACATCAGTGGAAAGCTTATTTATTCAAAAATTGACCCTTGTGACTGGTTTTGTGGTCCAGGGTCACATATGCCTTAATATATTGGATACGTTTATGCATGTTTAATTAAAATAATTCATTTTTATCACATTAGTCTTATTTCTTTTATTGCGTTTATTACAACTTAGTGAACATGGAGGTTTGAACTTTAATTTGAGTGGATGCTGCCAACTTGTTAAATGGTGGAAAAAAACTGCCATGGCTTTGAAGCAAAACTTACTTTAAATATTGTTAAAATTGGTAATCTTTTCTATTTTAGTTTCAAGCTTGGTTATTTCCACTGTCCTTAATATCATTTTCCATTACTTGTCTAACTTTCAAAAGCAAACTCCACCATCATCCTCAATGAACAGAATCAAACAAAATTACAGAAATCTATATCTATATGTACACTATATTGCAAAAAGTTTTGGGATGCCTGCCTTAACATGCACATGAACTTTAATGACATCCCATTCTTAATCCGTAGGGTTTATTATGGAGTTGGCCCACCCTTTAAAGCTATAACAGCTTCAACTCTTCTGGCAAGTCTTTACACAAGGTTTAGGAGTGTGTTTATGGGAATTTTTGACCATTCTTCTAGAAGGGCATTTGTGAGGTCAGGCACTGATGTTGGGCAAGAAGGCCTGGCTTGCAGTCTCCGCTCTAATTCATCTCAAAGGTGTTCTATCGGGTTGAGGTCAGGACTCTGTGCATGCCAGTCAAGTTCCTCCACACCAAACTCGCCCATCCATGTCTTTATGGACCTTGCTTTGTGCACTTGTGCGCAGTCATTTTGGAACAGGAAGGGGCCATCCCCATACTGTTCCCACAAAGTTGGGAGCATGAAATTGTCTACAATGAGTTCCTTTCACTGGAACTAAGGGGCCAAGCCCAACCCCTGAAAAACAACCCCACACCATAATCCCCCCTCCACAATGCAGTCAGGCAAGTATTCTCATGGCCCGCCAAACCCAGACTCGTCCATCGGATTGCCAGACAGAGAAGCGTGATTGGTCACTCCAGAGAACACATCTCCACTGCTCTAGAGTCCAGTGGCGGCGTGCTTTACACCACTGCATCCGACGCTTTGCATTGCGCTTGATGTAAGGCTTGGGTGCAGCTGCTCGGCCATGGAAACCCATTCCATGAAGCTCTCTATGCACTGTTCTTGAGCTAATCTTGAGGCCACATGAAGTTTGGAGGTCTGTAGCTATTGACTCTACAGAAAGTTGGCGACTTGGTTATAACGCCACTAACTGTTGACCGTAGAATATTTAATAGTGAGGGAATTTCATGAATGGACTTATTGCACAGGTGGCAACCTATCACGATACCATGCTTGAATTCACTGATCTCTTGAGAGTGGACCCATTCTTTCACAAATGTTTGTTGAAGCGTCTGCATGCCTAGGTGCTTGATTTTATACACCTGTGCCATGGAAGTGATTGGAACACCTGAAATCAATGATTTGGAGGGGTGTCCCAATACTTTTGGCAATATAGTGTATGTGTGTGTTAGGGCTGAACAATTAATTGCATTTGCGATAATATCGCGATATCATAAAACATGATTTTCTAACCGCAAAGGCTGCGATTACACTCTGGTCATGTGACACGCAAGAGTAAAGCAGTCTGCAGGAGAAGCATCAACTTGGCACGTTACGCCTACAGGCCTGGCATAAAGGAAAGAACCGTTTGTGTTTAATCAATCTAATATTGTGTTGGTCATACTATACAATAGAGGTGGGAGAAAAGATTCTCTCTCCAATGATTCTGGATCAATGCTAAGCTTAGATTTTAACTGCAGGTGCGCAATGGCGCTGCGTGTGTTTTAGAAACACCCATATTCTGCTTGTTTCCATTTTCTTTCTTACACACACACACCACTCGAACCATAAAGTAATATTTCATAACGTTCGGAAAGGTTGAAGCGAATTACAATGACATTTGTGGGCTTCATTGCACATGATATGCGCTGTGAGGAACGTGCGCTTCGCTTGATGTTACGCTTAAAGTGTGTGTTCTCGCCTGCCAGTATTTTCCCTACAAATGCTCTACGAAAGTCTTCATTTATGTCATTTGGAATGCAGTGGGCTTATATATTAACTCACTGACAGAAGGCTTTCAGTTTCAAATGCTCGCGCCACGCTTTGTGAAGAGTACTCGCGCATGCGGCTGTGCGCGTCTCACAATGCTTTTATGGCGCAAAATTAATGTAAACACAGTCAGTAATGTCTTGAGGAATTAAACAGACAGGACAAACCACATCTTATATTTCAAAAGAGATCTGTGCATTAGTGTGAGTGCAGATCTCCCACTGTCATCATTAATAATCAAGCAACAGTAAAGCTGAGATAGAGAAAAATCACTCACAGCTCTTGAATGGGAAACGTTCAGATACTCTTAAATTCTGAAAGCGCTCTTTGTTCATTGCTTGTAATATGTTTTTTGTTCCTCTTTATTATTTAATAGCTTTTATGTTTTGAAGCTATATTAGTTTATATATTTAAAATTCTTAACAAGCAATTTTTAAAATGCATTTTAAAATGTAATTTTAAAAAAATGTGTACTTATTACATATATAAAAAAACATTCAAAAATAGATTAAGTTTTATTAATAAGATTAATTAATAAGAATTGTTTTGGAATCAGATCATGACTCCCAGAATCGGAATTGGATCGGTATTCCCACTGTACTATACAATTTATTGCTCGTCTTTGTTGAATAATACAGAAGATAAAGAGCTTAAAAAATAATCGCATATTAAATCGCAATTGCAATATTGAATAAAAAAAAACTAAATTAGATTTTCCAAAATTGTTCAGCCCTAGTGTGTAAGAATCCAGCTATTTTTTATGTCTTTTGTTCATATGTTCAGATTTAAGTCAGTCTTTTTACATTAAACAACAACAGCAGAATGTCAGTTTGTTGTTCATTTTCAAACAACAATTGCAAATTAAGTGTTTTGGGTTGCTTATGAGTTACATAATGAAATGTAGAAAAAGAAATCAATGTATTGTTTTTTTTTTTTGCAGGAGTTCTCCACACATCTGTTGTTCTGCTCACTGAAATGTGTGAGCGAAGTCCTGACATGCTCTCTCACTTCAGGAAGGTACGTAGTAAGCATTCATGCCTTGACCTTCAACAGTCACCTCTAAAACTGCTAATGCACCACATCAGCCACTCTGAGACAAAACACTCTTATCTGTTGCTGATAGCGTTGACATGACTACTGAAATGAGACTGTAGTCCTTTTACTGAAATCTGGATGCTTGTCCTAGATTTAGCTGCAGGTGTGTTTATCTCACTGGGAGATGAATACGGGTGCTTCCTCTTTGTATATCTGCTTCTACTCTTCCCACCCCCAGCCAGATCTACTGTGCCAGCACGCCCACCTCTCATGCTCATAACTGTAGCATTATGTTAAGCTCTTCTCTGAAAGTGACTCTTTTTTCCAATTCCCCCCTAACATCTACTTCATATTTTTTCTGTCATTTGTCTTTGTTACAATTCCTGCATTGTGTTAGAATGAAAAGGTAAGAGGACATTCTGGTTTCATAGCTGGTGCATGCTCTTAAAGAAAACAAAACAGTCTCATCCTCATGGTCACTGTAGATGTAGTCCAATTTTTGGTTTTGATGTACTGTTTATTTTGCAATTGTTTGTCATTTTAAGTGTTTTCTTTTTTTAATTTTATACAGGATTACGTAGACCTCATATGCATTTTCACTTGTCCTGCGTTTACCTTTTAGATTAATTTTAATGGTTCTCTTTCATACGGTCACTATTGGGTTGTGGTTTTTCCAATATGTACATTATAGTGGGGGCACATATGAAATGGAGACATTTCCCAAATTATTGAGGATTATAGTAATAAACAGAGGAAAAAGTGCCAAACAATTACAAAAAACACTGACATATCCATGTCTGGAACATCTTAATTAAATGTAACCAATCTATTGGAAGATGATCAACTCAGGGTGCCTACTTGTATTGACACTTACTGACCCTTTTTATGTGCTGTCCTGTTTTAAAATCTCAATGATCCTGCTGTGACCTCACTGATAGTCCATCCTTTTTTTCTCTAGCTGGTTCCACAACTTGTACGAATCCTGAAGAACCTGATCATGTCAGGCTACTCCCCTGAGCATGATGTGTCCGGCATCAGTGACCCTTTCCTGCAGGTATAGACGCATCATATCCTGTATGTTATTATATTTAACAGTGCCATAAGTGATGTCAGCTGTTCTGGAACTTCTGATAGAATTACAATTTGACACACCCCTTGATCTAAAACCCTGCCCAAAGAAGTTTAGAGGAAATTGCACACTCCTATGGCAAACACGTTGCTTGTGAAGATGAGTGGTGCATTTCAACATGCTGTCAGCTTCCTGAAAATGGACTGATCTATAAACATGCAGAATGATTGACAGATGAAAAGTGCCTGTGAATTTTTTGTTTATCTGAACCCCATTTACAGAACCTAGGGTAGTCACCGAGACATGACTATTTCAGTGGTATGCCATGTATTAGGGATGTTTCCTGAGTGCCATTCCATAAAATAAAATCTCTTACAGCACCTTTAATGTTGCCGTCGATGTGAATTACATTCTGTAATGCATCTCATGTCATTTGTTTGCAAAAATTGATTTTTAGAGTGTTCCTTTAGTTTGCAATCCATTTTTCCCTTATGAGGTGATACCTGTTCTTTATACGCTAAAGCAATCTGATGAGCTCCTCTCGGCCACTTTGTGTCTCTTGGCATTTTTAAGGTGCGGATATTGAGGCTACTGAGAATTCTGGGAAAGGGTGATGATGATTCTAGTGAAGCTATGAATGACATTCTTGCACAGGTAAGCAGTATGATTAGATCCACTTTAGAACCACGCACCTTTTCCTTTCTACCTTCTAAAGATTACCCATCAAATTATTTTTTAATAGGTTGCAACAAACACAGAGACGAGTAAAAATGTAGGCAACGCTATCCTCTACGAAACTGTTCTTACTATTATGGACATCAAATCAGAGAGTGGACTAAGGGTGAGTGTTGTTCAGAAATGAGTGGATTGTCAATTTCCTAATATTCAAAGGGTGTCTCAGGGCTCTAGACTAATATTTGAGAGCAGTAGCACCAGTGCCACAAAGTTCTACAGATAGTGGCACCAGCTCCTGATTTGGAAGCGCCTGGGGGGTGGGGGATTTTTAATCATAAAGGTAAATTAATTTTAAAATTACTATTGTTTTGCATTAATAAGTGCAATAACTAATGCTATTGCATGTTTATTTCTTGGAAATGCACATTTGACAGGTAAAGCACTGAGCTTGAGTTGAGTTGCAGATAAAATTAACTTGTTAACAACGGTAACATTTAAACAAATTTCTATAGAGAAATTTTTTTTTTGGTTATCACATTAAAGATAACTGGAAAAAGTGTGAAGCACTTGAAAGTCCTTAAAGTGCTTGAATTTCACTCTCAAAAGGTTGTGCGAACCCTAAAATGAATAATGTAAAAACATTCGACCATTTCTGCCGCAATACCATGGTTACTGTTAATGTTACTACATTAAATCTATGGTGAATGTTGGTGATTTGTGGACTAAAAAGCCTTCCATAATTTTTTTTGTTCATTGCACAATGTTTATCCTGGTTTTCACGTCAGCACTATTTGATCTGATATGGTTTATAACAGAGAATTCTGCACCGAATTTGAATGCTTCTCACTAGATCTCACGGTGATGTCATTAATACTGCGGCCAATTCAAACGCTTTCTCACTGGATCTCCCAGCGCTGTGTAGTAATGGTGCTGCGTGAACGAGATTGGCTGCATTATAGTTTTTTCTTATTCTAAATGTGATCAACGATTGCGTAAGTTGATGTGTTGGGAATTGGGCTATTAACATGTAATATTTCAATGATATACTGCTGAAATGAATGAAATGCCTTGAAAAAAGATCTGTTCATTTTGCTGAACGAGACTCAAAGATCCGAGTCAGTAAAATGATCTGAACTTTCCATCACTACTGTGCTGTCTAATATTGTTTAGAGCTGATAAACTGTCCGCACTGCACATCTATGCTTTCGTTTCGTTTGATGTTTGCAACAGAAATTGGCAGCTCTTATCAGTTGGGCAATGTAATGGTCGCACCAGTGTAACCTCTAACAAAATTTACTTGCACCGACAAGAAAAAAGGTCACAAAATGCGACTATTTGATCACAGTCTGGAGCCCTGGTGTCTGCAGAAAATGATTAAATTATTTTATTTTATTACAGGTTTTAGCAATTAACATTCTGGGACGTTTTCTTCTCAACAATGACAAAAACATCAGGTATGTTTTGTTTTGTCTGTGACTTCTGGCCATAGTGTGACATTCAGAAATTGCTGTTCCATGATGAAGATTTTGAGTGATCCATCGACTGAGTGTTCCATTGATGATCTCAATGTCTCTGACAACAGCTTTATTGTTGACTGAAATAGCTTATTTCATGTGCTGTCCACACTGGACTTGATTGTAAAAATGACAGGGCTTTGACATTATTACTCTCCCTGATCAGATATGTGGCACTGACATCTCTACTGAAGACTGTGCAGACGGACCACAATGCTGTGCAGAGACATCGAAGCACTATTGTGGACTGCTTGAAAGACCTTGATGTGTCCATTAAAAGGTAATCTGTGTGCTGGCTGTGTGGATTTTTATATTTTAGTTATTGCATAAGAGGCTGCTTACACTTGTCCTTCCACAGGCGTGCAATGGAGCTGAGCTTTGCCCTGGTCAACGGCAACAACATCCGGGGCATGATGAAAGAGCTTCTGTATTTCCTGGACTCCTGTGACCCTGATTTCAAAGCGGACTGCGCATCAGGAATCTTCCTGGCTGCTGAGAAGTAAGGCTGTTTATTGTGAAAACGTAAATCATGTTAAGCAGAAATCATTTGAGAGAAAGCACCAACTATTTCCATATTGAGAGACTGGATTCGCAGCAGTCATGTGTCACGGCCTTGTAGCCCTTTTAAAAGCCTGCAGACTGTTGTTAGAGGTTTTAAAATATTATAAAAGCCTAGTTAATTGGATCCGATCAAATTCAATAAGCAAGCCCTTGAAAAACAAAGAGGTTTTGCAGAGTTGTTTAATGTTTTTTTTGTGGAGCGACTCGTGATTGTGTGATGATAAAATGAGTGATCCATCGGCAGAAGCTGACTCTGTTGACACTTTTCTATCTGACAGCACTAAAAGGAGTTTGGTTAAGAGTTTTTAAAGGGTTTTACGTATGCTTTTTGCTTTAGTGACTTGATTTAATATTTTAGTCTGTGAGCTTTATTCTACTGTCTTGCAGATATAACTAACACTTGTTTGTTACAGGTATGCACCCTCCAAAAGATGGCACATAGACACCATTATGAGGGTTTTGACAACGGTAAATATCTTATTTTTTTACTGGTCTACTTGAATTTCCTTTTATCATTACATTTACATCGTGATAAACTGAAATATTCATGAATGTGAATAGTTTCAAGTTGTGATGAAATGGAAATTTTGATAGACCTTTTTTTTCATTATTGTGATGTACATCCAAGTGAAATAGATTATTAAAAAAAGAAAAAATGCAGGATGGGGACTTGGTTCTATGCATCGTTTGTTGATTGGATTTTGAGATGTGGGTAAGGTTGGGGTTTAAGAAGACTAAATTATTGGAGAAGTCTTGCATAACTCACCAGAGGAAGGAATTATTCACAGTAACATCTGTAACATGCGTTTAGAAATATAGACCATATTTAGAATAGACAATGTTTTTTTAACAGTGCTGTTGAACACATGATATTGACTGTAGACTGTAAAGAATAATCATGTTATTGCCAACAACAGATTTTCTTAATCTTAACCTTGGTAATGTGTTTTTGACTTGTGTGTGTCATGTAATACCCTTGTTCCACCAAAATGGTGTTGATACTCATGCTGAAGCCAGTGCTTGGCTAGGGAATCTGCAGAGCTCTTTCAGAATTGGTTTGCATTTCGACTGACTTGAGAAAAATGATGACATAACCTGCCCACAAGTGTAAACACAATGTCTTATGAGTTTTGAGGACATTTTACCCTCCACAGTAATTTAATTCAGTCTAGTTTTTCAGTAGTCTTTACTGATTGAGTTGCAGTTATTATCAGTTATTGTTACAGAAATTATCCTGACCTCTGGCCTGAAGTTAGCCGTTCAAAATCATAGCCATTTGTTCAGGCCCAGAACCACGTTTTTTGAGGTGGAAATGTATGAAACGGCTCCCTTTTGGTGGCTAAGTGGATTAAGATGCCCTTCTGATCTACCAATTTTGTTGTGTCTGCTTTTATAGGCAGGGAGTTACGTCCGGGATGACTCTGTGCCTAACCTCATTCAGCTTATTACAAATAGTGTAGAGATGCATGCATACACTGTACAGAGACTCTACAAAGCCCTCCTGGATGACATCTCTCAGGTTAGAATCACCTCAATCGTTTTCCTCACTAGACTTTTAATTGGTAATTTTAATGTGCAAAGCTTGTCATCTGTTTGACGTAACAGAATTATGTATATGTAAACTAACTCAAACTTTTTTTCCTATAGCAACCTCTAGTACAGGTGGCATCCTGGTGCATAGGAGAGTATGGAGACCTTTTGGTCTCAGGCCAGTGTGAGGAAGAGGAACCTATTCAGGTAAATGCCTCCATGGGCCCGAACTACACATGAACAGTTATTTTAAAGGCAGTACAATTGTATAATTCTGATTTCATCTCTCAGGTTACTGAAGATGAGGTCCTGGATGTTTTAGAAGGTCTCCTTGTTTCTAACTTGTCCACCCCTGTAACGAGAGGTTATTCCCTGACTGCTATAATGAAGCTATCCACTCGTTTCAGCAGTGTGAAGTAGGCATACCTGTTCTGAGTCACTTTTGATACAAGGATATATTTTCTTGAAAGTAGCTTGTGTCCTGAAATGGATGAGGCACTGATCTTCCATTTATTTTCATTTTGCCCTGCAGTCGAATCAAAAAAGTGGTGTCGATATATGGCAGCAGCATAGACGTGGAGCTGCAGCAGAGAGCTGTGGAATATAACGCACTTTTCAAAAAATATGATCACATGAGGTAAAAGATTACCTACAGTTCCAAACTCATGTTTGTCTCAATTTCAAATTGTATTTGGTTCACCCCTAGTTTTAGTTTGTTGTCCTCACCGCGTCTGTTTCTCTTTCCCATAAAGACCTGCATTACTAGAGCGAATGCCTATCATGGAGAAAACGGCTAGTAACGGCCCAGCAGAGATTGTGCAGACCAATGGAGAAACGGAATCAACCATACTGGACACAAAACACCCGCCCAACATCACTCAACCTGCCAGTCAGGTGAGTTTTCTAGAGCAAGGTTTCTCAATCTAACCCAATGCACATTTTAGGCGTCTCAATAATCTGACAGCGTACCCGGACCCTGGATCTGTGTATTTCCCTCATACACATACAAAAACAGAATGTCTAATGAGTAGATACTGAAAACCCAGTATACATGAAACATAATTTATCTGCTATTTTGTTATGCCATGGGAGATAAGGGGTTGTCAGATTTGAAAAATAAAAAAAATCGCAGAGAGCTGTGACCGGGCAGCTCAAATATAAGTATCGTAGGCATCGAGAACGCCGTTTCTCGTGGTTGAATTGTACTTCCTGAACAATAGCTGAGCAAAATATTTTTGTTGTGGTTAGTATGTTATGGGTCAAAGAACGTGTGGTCAAAAGGCTGACAACATGGTGAATGCAATGTCTGGGAATGCATTTAACCTAAAAAACATACACTATATGGACAACAGTAATGGGACACCTCTTAATTCTTGAATTCAGATGTTTCAATCAGACCCATTGCCACAAGTGTATAAAATCAAGCACCTAGCCCCGCAAAAAAAAATGGGTTGTTCTGAAAAGCTCAATAAATTCAAGTGAGGTACTGTGATAGGATGCGACCTTTGCAATAAGTCAGTTAGTGAAATGTTATCTCTGCTTGATTTTACGGTCAACTCTGTGGTATTATTGGAAAGTGGAAGTGTTTAGGAACAGCAGCAACTCAGCCACAAAGCGAAAGACCAGATAAAATCACAGAGCAGGGTCACTGAGTACTGAGGCGCATGGTAAAAGTCACCAATGCTGTGCTGATTCCATAGCTGAAGAGTTCCAAATGTCCACTGGCATTAGTATCAGCACAAAAACGGTGCGGTGGGAGGAGGGATAATTGTATGGGGCTGTTTTTCAGGGTTTGGCCCTGTACTTTCTGTGAAAGGAAATTTTGATGCTTCAGCATACTAAGACATTTTGGACAATGCTATGCTTCCAACGTTGTGGGAACAGATTGGGGAAGGCCCTTTTCTATTCCAGCATGACCGTACCCTAGTGCATAAAGCAAGGTCCATAAAGACATGTTTGGATGAGTTTGGTGTGGAAGAACTTGACTGGCCCTTACAGAGTCCTGACTCTTAACCCCATCGAACACTGTTGGAATGAACTTCCAAAGATTTGGAGTTGAGTCAGTTGTGCTAGATAAGGGAAATATCCAAAATGTGTGGCGCGGTATAGCTTTTAGGAATGGATTGAGAACCTCTGTACTAGAGTAATACAAAAATCTCTCCAGTATGGTTGAGCAGATAAAGAGGGACATGTAGCCATGGTGAAATATTTAAGCTAATGGTCTCTTTCCTGTTTTACAGGCAAATGATTTATTAGATCTACTTGGAGGTAATGATGTGGTACCTGTTATCCAAACAACCGTTCCCACAAAGCCTGCATCAGCTGGAGGAGAACTGCTGGATCTGCTGGGCGATCTTTCTCTGACAGGTTAGCCTGCTCTCTGCTGTACACTTCTCCTGTTCTGTACCAAATTCACATCCTGCCATTCCTGTCTCCATGTTTAGAACAATGACTTTAAAGTGTTGTCATTAGTCCTTAAAGTAGTAGTTCACCCAAAAATTTTAATTATTTATAGGGCTCTATTCTTGTTTTGTTGAACAGATATCAATTCTTAAATTCCAAGCATTGATCTTTTAGTCTGTACTGTTTTCAGTTGATGTGAACAAAACTTCACAAAACTTTATTTGTAGCGCGCCTCCCATCCAATAAAGCACAATAAGCTTTGTGCGTTGTTACTATTAATATAAAGAAAATTCTCCGCTTACAAATTCTGTCAATTATAATATGAAATTCAAACAAAAATGTGAACGATCATCTCTTCCTCTCTACTACTAGTTATAGCATGAAATAATAATGAATGAACATCAGAAGGTATGTTGAAAGATATAGTGCAACATGATACAACGGAATGTATCAGTCCTCATGTAATCGCTCAGTGTTTTAGCTGACGACAACTCTAGAGAGGAGCGTTTTGATATAATAAATATGTAAAACAGTGCATATATTTATTTATTTTATTTAACCAGTTCTTCAATATTTAATATATGTTTGAATAAATCTGTCATGAATTTTTTTACAGCCACTGTTTGCATGTTTATATTTCAAAAAAACTAATTGGAGTATAATTATATCATTAAATTATGAACCTATTATTTGAAAAACTGTCTTGTGCAATTTAAATGTTAATCAGTTGTTAATTTTAACCTTTAATATGGTTGTAATGTACCAACTGACAGGGTTCCTTGTGTAGTTTAGTTGAGGGATTTTTTTTGTTGTACTGTACCTGCCCTAGTTTACTACTAGTATACTCAATTTGGTCTAAACCCAAGTGACTTTCCTTCACCCGTAATTTTTATTTCTGGGTGAAACCCTACTCAAACCTTCTCACTCCTTAGGTGGTCCAACCCCCACCCCTGCTCCCTCTGTGCCCATGTCCCAGCCCCCTTTCCTTTTGGATGGTCTCACTTCGCAGCCCCTCTTCAATGACATTGCGGCGGGTGAGCTTACATGAAATTTCATCATACTGATTAATGCAAAATAGGGCAATGCAATTATCATATCTGTTTCTCTCTTGCAGGCATTCCGCCAATGACGGCGTACAACAAAAATGGTCTGAAAATTGAGTTCACATTCGAGAGGTCCAACCCCAATCCCAATATTGCAGTTATCACCATCCACGCCACTAACTCCACCGAGGCTGACATGACAGAGTTTGTGTTCCAGGCTGCAGTACCAAAGGTTTGTTTGTTTTTTTTCCCCCTTCTAGTTGTACTGTTTATGGAGAACCCTAGTTGGTTAACACAGCTAATTATTCACATTTCTATGCCATTTAAATTTGTCTTCACCAATCACATATACATGCACATCTTTTTCTGATTAAGGTCTATTTTGTGGTTAACACCTTTTGGTTACGTACTCCACAGCTATTGTAGTATTTCTGTATATGTTTAATTGGTATATTTTGAACTTAGACATGCTTATTCTTTTCTCA
The DNA here is from genome assembly GCA_039654625.1 of Rhinogobio ventralis. Taxonomy (NCBI): domain Eukaryota; kingdom Metazoa; phylum Chordata; class Actinopteri; order Cypriniformes; family Gobionidae; genus Rhinogobio; species Rhinogobio ventralis. The sequence goes on along the minus strand of CM077193.1, from coordinate 7,772,094 downwards.
CTATTCTCTTTTGGATACACTTAAGAATGAACACTCTTTTTTTTTTTTTTTTTTTTTTTTTAAACATGCATATATAAATGAATACCGTTATAGTGGATCTAGTTGAGAATAAAGTGCTTACATTTGCATATTCCAGCTGCCTTATTTGGATTTCTAGAGTCTTAAAGGTACAATAAGTGATTTCTGAGAAACACTGTTGATATTTGAAATCAACGTCCAAACAATCACCCCCCTCCTTCATTGCTCCGCCTTCAAAATACCAAACATGCTATGCAACACAGGCATCTACTAACAGCTGCTGCATCAGACAGCTTGCACAAGTATGGATGAATCGGCTGTGATACAACAGCATATCTTGGTTCTGTGAAACATAGCAAATCCAATGTTCCTCTCATATTGAGCAGAAACAAAGGAACCTCGGTGTCCGTTTTCAGGCCATCCTGCATCTCTTGTCTGATTGTAACCCTTCTTCCAATTATAATCCTCTGACCTTTTCCTCTCTGGTAATGCCATCTCTCTTTCTACAATCTTTCTACAAATGTTCCACTCACACTCTCTCCTCCCCCATCATGAGTGTATACTAGGGATGTGCACAACGACTAATTTCATTACCGTTTAAAAGAACATTTTGTAACCGACTAGTCTAACCCCGCCCCCGGAGACAGTCTAGATATGTGATCCATTTGTAAGAACACTTAATCTATGAACGGTCAAGTCCTATACTGAATGCCGCTAAAAACTGATACAAGCGACGTGCTTGCCTTGCATTACGGTATTAAACTTGAGTGTTCTCTTAACCTTTAAAGTTAAAAATAACTTTCATTCTAAAATGTTCAATAACTTTTAAACCGCTAATCCAATATGTATGCTGTGAAATGCACCGTAAAGAGGAGAATCTCAGCTTTTCTGAAGTATCACATTTCTCGCAATTGATCATTCAGAGGCTCCGTAGTGAGCATGGATGCATCATCAAAATCTGCAACATTGATTCTTCAAGGATTCGCATGTGGGTTGTTCCCCTGAGCCAAACAGAAACTATTGTTGATCATTAGTCCCACCCCCCCGTGTCCGGATTCGTTGAAACTGTCATCAACTCAACCAATAAACAGTGTTTGTCTTTTGAACCACCAATCACATGTTTCTCTGAAAAGAAAAAAAAACACAACGTGAAAGTGGGTGTGTATTTGCATGCATGAAAATAAACCGAAATAAATGCATGCAGAGAACTCTCACATAGCACAGCACACAAGTCAGTATATTTTGTCTATTTGTATGTAGTTTGTTTTTACACCATTTTCACTTATTTTTCCTCAATTTGTATTTGCACCGTTTGTTCATTTACACTCAGTATATTTTATTGCACGGTTTGTTGTCACAACTTGTTACATTGTTTGCACTTGTTCATGTTTAAATTATATATTTCTCTGAAGAAAAATGTTTGCCTCAGTGTTCTGTTATTATATACTAACACACTCTCCATTTACTTTACTCCCTGAACTTTTTTGGACACATCTACATTGTCAGTAAATAAAATATACCTGTTTTCACTCAAAAACGCCTAGAATAATATTATAATAAATGGCTATAACTTGCTGAGGGATTGTTACATGTAGACACAGTTTCTTCTGGAAGTCTAAAACAACAAAGTCTAACTTTCTAAAGGAAAAAATCCAAACTTCATGTAGTTCTGTTTGAGTTCACAGTAAAAAGCACCACATTTTTGCTGCTGTTTTTCTTAAAATTCTATTAATTTAATCCATTCTCAGACTAAATAAATGTAAAATTGGGACTTCAAATGAGCTACATGGAAACTTCAGGTTCTCCTGTTTAAAATGATATATGGCTCTTGATGCTAACTGCTAGAATGGGTGAGAAAAACAAAGAAAAGTAGAGGCAAGTCAGGCGCCCCCAAAAATGTTCTAGGACTTTAAGGGTTGAGCAACGTTGGCTTTAGATTTCCTCAAGTTAGTCAGCACGTTAAGGGTATTGTTGTTCGTTAGCATGGCAACCACATGCATGTCTGGGTTTGAGCGCGCTTCTTGTGTATGAAAAGTATCTGTACACATGACGGGTGGCAAAATCGCAAGAAAAGCTTGACATGTACTGACAACTATACATTGTTTAACTGTATTTTCTTACCGTTAGGATGTTGATATATCAACTGTTCAGGTGTAAAGTAAGTTTCATTCAGAATGTTTCTCCTTTAATCCGATATAAAATTTCATACCATATTGTCCCTCATAACCTGTAGTATAACAAGCCTAAGCAAGCTTAATTGTTATACTTGTTTGACATGACATAGAAGAAAATGGAAAAGTTGTGTAGGCTTTCTAAATCCTTCCTCATCCGAGTGGACATTTCTCTGAAGCGGCCGCAAGCGCCAGACAAAGCGGACGCATGCAAAACCTAAAATTTAAATGATTTTGTTTTGCTGCAGATATACACTTTTCAAAGTAATACATTAAAGGGGTCATGAACTTTTGATATATAAGAGGTCATCATACTATAAGAATATCCTGTAAGTTTCAGAACTGAAAACTTCCTTGTTAGTCCAAAAACAGCTTTTATTGTAACCAGGCCCAGCAAATAACAGGTTATTCAAAGTGGGAAGCTATGATATCATCATGGGCTCAACAGTAATGCAACATGCAAGTAACCGTTAATTCTAATGCCTGATCTGAAATGTGATGATTCATGTAGTCAGATGTTCTTTGTCTGTGTCAGTAAATCAAACCAGTGACTAAACGTCAACTTGCGTTGTTTCTCTTAGTAGGATGAAAATAATCTGTTATTTAACGGTGATTAAATTCTATAAAGAAAGCGATCAAAGAAGTCTCCCTTTGCAATCGTTTGAGCAGCACGCTCTGAACCTGTCAATCAAACAGCGAGTTTATCAGTGACTCCTGTTTTATTCAACGAATCTCTTAACTATATCACGTTTGCACTGTTAGTGAAGATGAAAGCATTCGTTAGTGTACAGAAACTGAGTTGCAATGACGAGATCACTGCTTTCATGCGCTCAGCATGTGTGTGATCGGCTACAATGCTCATCACTGCAACCTTTCATGCTAGGATCTTAATATAATGCCATAGATCTAAATGTAATGCAACACTTATTTAAAATGGAAAGACGTTAGCCAATCACAACAGTGGGTGTTTACACTGAAGTCTCACAGCAGACAGGCCCCTTAAAACAGAGCGTTCAAACCAGGCTAAAATCAGGGTAGGAAAAATGCCTTTTATTTATAAATTGACAACTTTTGATGTAAAAAGCATTCTAATATTATAAGTGCACCCCAAGAAACATCATAAAACAATAAAATAACGCAGTTCATGACCCCTTTAATTTCAAGATTTAACATGATGGGAATTTTAATGTAGCCTTTGTAAAAAATATAAAGCAAAAATAAATAAATAAACGACTAGTATTTTCCAAGTCGACTAGCCCACTACTGCCGATGCACAGTTTTTCTTTTTCTTCTCCAAAGCCAGGACTATGTACAGTTACTTTTTTTTTCTGCACACACAGAACAAACATCTAGCAAATATTCACAAAATTGTTTGTTTGGGTGTTGATTTTTCAACAGCGTTTCTCAGAACTTGCTTTACTGTACCTTTAAATGTCTTAAATGGAATAACAAAAGTCTTAATTCATAACCCCAGGTAAAAAGTGCTAACCCCACTTCTAAAATAAGTGTGAAACATTCCTTTACCCAGGATTAAAAGCAGGGGTTAGAATCACACCGGGTTAAGCGCAGTGTGAAAAGCCTTTTTGAGATTGTATGGGTTCGTTCTGTATGGCTATACTTGGGCCGTTCCAAGCACAGTGCAAGGTAACGGAAACTATGCCCTCCCTCGGTCCGTTCACGTTCGCCCTGGTTATACAGTATTAATTGTGTTTGTGCAGGTCTTTTAAAAAGGTCTTAATTTAGATTTTTGTAATGCTTTCAAGTGATGCATTCACAGTCGGAATATGACCAAATTCCTATTAATATTGGAAAATACTTGTGCAAGCAAATGCAGTCTTTTTTTTTTGCTTCAGCCAAATACTTTAACGTTTGTTTGTGTTTTTAGACATTCCAGCTGCAGCTTCTGTCCCCCAGCAGTAATGTAGTTCCTGCACTCAACCAGGGAAGCGTCACGCAGGTCATCAGGGTTCTCAACCCACAAAAGGTAAAACATTACTTTGAACCCAGGCCATGCTTTGCTTCCTTTTGCAGTAGATCTTCAGAGATCAGTCATTTATTCTGAAACCGCTTCAGAAGTCTGTTCAGTGTTTGAGCTGAGTAGAGCTGAATAATTTTACTCTGAAGTTGAAAGTTTGCTTTAAAAAAAAAAGGCTTGTGGCAGCCATTATTTATCTTTATTTTTAAGAATAGGAGGAAATGTCACATCTCAGTGACTTTGATGGATTAAGTTTAAGATGGCGCCTCACTAGCTGATTAAAATCTGCTCAGGTCAAGGGTGTCACACCTTCCAATTGTTTTTTTGAAATCTCACCTTCGATTAGACATTGCCTGTCATGAATTGGCTAAATAAGATTAGGAGCGCTATGCAAACAGTCAAAATTGAGTTAGCCTAGAAGGGTCAATTACACATTCACAGAGTAAAGTCACTCCATGAATTGAGTCCTGTGTCATAAGTGTAGGAGCAGCCTAGAGGAAAAACTTTTCTTCACAACCACCACAACAGCACACATGGTTTTGCATTTACAGAGAAAAAGTTTGGATCAGTGTTAGCGGCCTCCCTCTGATTGTTCAGCAACAGTGTAAATTAAGGTTACTGCTAAAAAACCAGCTAGAGAGATGTTGGTGTTTAGAGTTTGAAATCAAATGTGTGAGAACAATCAGAAGATAGTTAGGCTAGTTTTGCTGAAGTCAAAGGTTTTTACAGGGCTGTATGATTAATTGGAATAAAATCGAAATCCCGATATGACTTTCAAATAGCAAAGAATGCCATTTGATTTAAGTGTATGCACTGTGTGAATGAAGAAATATTAGTACTGTAAAATAGTTGTTTTTCTTAAATACTTGATTTTATTTTACAGCGAAATTACAATAGTAATATTTTTATTTTAATGTTTGTTTTTATTTAGTGATAATTTTTTTTTAATTATTATTATTATATAGTAATGTATAATACAAACAAGAACAGCAAACCTTTTTAATCACATTTTAGTAATGCTTACAACCTGTCTTTTACAGCAATTAAGGATTTTTTTTTTTTTTTATGGAGAAAGATTTCTCTGTGACTGATATTTACATTTTATAGAATTGCACGTGTCTGCTTCCACATGTGCCTGACTTCCTTTTTTGTTGCAGCAACAGTTGCGAATGCGGATCAAGCTGACATACACTCACAAAGGCTCTCCCGTACAAGACCTGGCCGAGGTCAACAATTTCCCCCCTCAGTCCTGGCAGTGATTTGCTACCCTTCTCAATCTTAAAGACCCCCAGCAAGGGAACTATGGGAAAGATGTCCCCTCCCCATTCCCAAATGATCCCCGTGACATCACCACAGATCGCTGCCCTGGGGTTGCATGGGAAGCAGTGGAATCTTCCTGACACAGTCAAGAGTTGATGGTATGAAGACTAATGATGATGACGATTACAGCGACAATGATGAAGAAAAATCACAAATATCTGAATACATATCTTTTCATTCGTTTTTTTTTTTTATTTGCCCGTCTGTCTTTCTCTCTGCTTCGGGGTTAGTGCAAAATGTCCATACTCATACTTGCACTTAATGTTGTGCGCACTCACTTATCCTCTCACTATAGTGCACTCCCACACTCCGGCTCACCCTGCCGCCCAGGGCCCGTACATGGGGAAAAAACATCACTCGTGGCCGCTATACAAAGGAGCTGCTTGTTTGATTTGTCTGTTTTGTTGATTTTTTCCAAGGTTTTAATCTTGTTAATGGGTTTGGTTCATTTTAAGAAGAAATTGCAAAATCTGAACATTTGCACCTTAAGCATTTCAGAATCAAGAGGAAAATGGGTTGTGATGGCGCCTTAAATTATCGTTCGTTGTACATGGCATTTCTTAATTTTCGTGTAAGGTTGATCTAATGTCCTATAATAAAGTATACCAGATGAATGCTCCGGATGCAAGCTATGTTGTGGCTATACCGTATTTCATACAGAATCAAATGGCACATTGTCTGCCAGCAGTAATGTACACACTAACAGATCTGTCCAGAAGTGCTTGATCTTCATCACATGAATCATCATGAATAGGCAAGTTCATACAGCTCATACTTTGAGTCGTGAGTTATTCTTTAAGCAGGCAAGCTTTTGCCCTTGACAATGAAACTGGAGTGTAAACTGAGTTGTCTAGTGTGTAAGAAGATGGGCGTTTGAGTGTTGCTTGTTACCGTCTGTATGCATTACATCACCCAGTAGTTTTGCATCATTGAAGCTGGTTTCCCCAAAACCCTTAATTTGGCATTTAGTTACTTTGTTTGCCTCTACTCATCACAGATGGTGTGTTCTTGTATTGTTTTTTTGGGGTTTTTTTTAAATATCGAAATACATTTATATAGATTGAAAATAGCCTACACTAAAGAAGTTTGATTTTAGCACAATCCTTAAGGATTGAATCCTATATTAAAAATGTAGTTGGACAGCATGATCTTAAAATGTCAAATTGATTTTTTTTTTTCAGTAAATTAACACAAATAGAGGCCCGGCGATGTATAATAAGGTTATGGTCAGCATAGATGCTGTAAATATAGACTATGAATATAAAGCCTTCATGAATGTAGTTATATGCACTGAATGGACTTCTTGTTGTTTTATTTTGTTTGACTTTCTGCAGTGATTTGAAGTACAGAATTATTGCCTGATTTGAAGCAATGTGCCTTTGTCATAAACGGTTAAAAGAAAACCCTCAGACGCCTGCGAGGTGAGCGGTTATCGTTACAGGAAGAGCAAGAACGTGATGTCTGAAGAGTAGAGGACTTTTTTGTTTTGCTGTCATTTCATTCGATTTCTCATTCAGAGGGCGTCTTGGGTCCAATATCAAGTGTGTACTGTCACGTGTGTTAGTTTTTCTCTTCTTGCAGCTTCCAAAGGCAGTTCGCAACATTAACCTGAAAATACCTCACATTGTCTTCTTTTTTTTTTTTTTTTTTTTTTTGTCTCTGTCAACTGTTTCATCAAGTCATTGAAATGCTCTCGGTGGAAACCCTTAGCGTACGCACCCTCACGTCATCTCTCGCTGCTCTTCATTTTTATCTTCATCACTTTGCGTAATTTCATTCGCCAAGTCTGGTGACCAAATCAAGGTGTTCTTTGGGGGCTTGGGAAATATTTTTAGAAATGTTATGTATATGGAGAAAAACGACTTAATTCTATTGGCTGCTTTGTCTGTTTTTTGTTGCGATTCTTTTGAATTTTTTTTTTTTCTGTACATACTGAGGGCTTTTAAGATGCATCAGCTTGTTCTTCATCCTTTTAAAGATCCCATTTTCTAAGACTTTCTTTCAGTACTGCACAGTGTATAATGTTTGAAGCTCTCCCTCAGAAAATAGTCTAATTTAACAACTTACCTGTTTGATTGATTGTTTATTGGAAAGAAAATGTACTATGTGCTGCCTGTATATTGTATATAATTGTAAAACGCATAAAAAAAGATCAAATCAAATAAAAATCCCATTTGAAGACCTATGACGTTCAGTTAGGGGGGTGTAATGTGCACACGATCTTGAGTTCGCATTTGTTTTTAGATGTGTATCGCAGTCATGTACTACTGAAAGAATGAAATGCTGCATATATGTAGACACAGGTGTAATTTCTCTTCTCGATATGGTGGCCTGGAGCTGATTTGTTTTTTTCTCTCATATTTTTCCCAGTTACGCAGACATAATAATTTTAAAGGGGTAGTTCACCCAAAAAATTTTAATCGTCACCCTCATGTAATTCCAAACCCATATGACTTCTGTGGAACAGACATTTTGAAGATTTTGAGTCCAAAACAAGTTTGGACCCCATTGATTTTCATTTGTATGATGACGTTTCAAATTTTTCAGCATGTTTTATGTTCCACAGAAGAAAGTCATTCAGGTTTAACGTGAACTACCTTCAGACCTCTTTATAGTAACATTGATATGTTGAGGTAAGCTTAAATCCAAAGTTTCAAGTTTTCCCATAAACCACATCTTAAACATTTTAGACTTTGTTTGAAGAGCACAGAGTTGAGGCACGACTTCAGATAAAATGCCCTGGTGTGAAATCATGGCCTTGTCCCTGAATGTTTCAATGACTCTTGAGTGAACTTAATGTGGGGGTGGTACATTAAACAGCGGCCTGCAGTCGTGAGGCGCGTAACAATAGTAAATGGCTATGAAATTGCGCTGCGCAAGAGAAGTTTCGAAATACGACACTTCCAATCATGCTGCTTTTTACACTACTCTGTCAGGCAAAGATGATTGTGGGTTGAAGAGGGAAATAACCATCTGCAAACTTACCAAGTCTCTCAGCAAGTTTCCCAACACCAAACAATGATTTTTGTTCAGCCGCATGTGAAAAAAAGCAATGTAAATATTGTCATTTCTACTCTTTATGTAAACTTCCTGAGGTAATGCAAGCAAAGTTGGATTTCTCAAGTCACCACTGTTCACTATATCTTGCAATACATGCACAGACCTTTGTAGATTTGAAAATATGCTGTTGATTCTCCAATTTATCTTCATTGAGAAGCAGATTTTAAGTGATCAGTCAGGGGGAATTGAGCATCATTTGTTTGGGTGTAACTGTTTGACCAGGTGGACACTGTATCACATGCTTGGACGATTGCCTTCTCCATCAGAGTCCCTTTGTAATCTGTAAAGGTATCGGTTGTTTTTGAAGTGTATCTATACATGTGCCCCTCTTCTCAGATATTTTACACTTGTTATTCAACCACATCTGGACTTGTGCAGGAGGGCCGGATGACCCCAATGAGTCTGACATGCTGAACTGAATCGCAGTCCCATGTCCTCGAGGAACGAGTGTTGGACTGAAAATTTGTGATGGTGGAGGAAAATGACATGGGATATTTTAGACATGCTGTGTATTATTGTCTTTGGGTTGGAGAAAATTATCAAATGAAATAATAAAACAGTCAAACTTGATGTCTGTTGATGTGGTTTGAAAATAAATGGTTTTCTTCATTTGTAAGTGAGCCGACTCTGTGAAGCACCATTCTGAAGGCTCTAGTTTGAGCTTGGAAATGGTGGTCTGCTGTCACCCTCTTGTGTTAAACTTTGAAACTGCAATAGCTCATGTCATGGAAGTCCAGGCAAAACAATTATTCCTGATGCTTTCAAATGTAGACTCAATTATACAGTAACCTTTCATATGCTATTGTTTTTCATCTTAACCCGCTAATATTCTGTTGAGCGGACTGCAGTGCTGTATGTGTAAAAATAATAGTAAATTACATTTTCCATTCAATTTCGGTTCAAATATCTTCCAAGCCCAGCAGACACTTAAAAATAAAGGTTGCCCAAAGAACCTTTCAGTGAACAGTTCTTCTTTTTTTCTTTAGTGTGAACAATATTTAAAAAATCTAAACCTTTTTTCCCACTACAAATAACCTTTATTGTAATGGAAAAGTTAGGTGTTCAAGACTCATACCATGCCAATAATGAACCTTAATGTTTTAGGATGTAGGCATGCACTTTTCCGAAAGGTGACTGCTATCCTAAATAGTAATGTTGATTATCATTAGGGTCATTCAATTGCAATAAAGCAAAATTGAATAAGCAAATGGCAAGACTGTACATCTGCATTATGTACGCCATCTCATCACATCTCCATCTCAGCATACTAATATTCTGAGATGGAGATGTGATGTGAGATGTGATCACATCATTGTTATATATTTAAATATTTACAATCATGATAAAACATTTCCTGATCTCATCCCTGCAGATAAGCCTTCCAATCCATGAAGTGTCAAAGACAATTTTATTAACCTTTGTTCATTTTTGACGTCTGACAGAACTTGATAGTTTAAATAGATACTCATCATTAAAGTGTCAGGCTTTATTGATATTCTCATCAGACCCAGTATTTAAAACATGAATAAATGCAAAGAATTTGCACATGCTAAAACCCTATAATTAGCATTTGCAGGATATGAATTCAATTTTCACTAAATGCCAATTCTTAATAAGGAATTAGATTTCCACTAGTAAAAATGTTCATTATCTTGATATTAACAATGACGTCATCACTCACAGAAATACAAATTCTTGATATCAAGAATAAAATTTAAACTAGTAAAAACTATAATTCTTTATCTGTAATTATACAGTATTTTCACTAGTCACCATAATGCCATTCAAATTCAATTGTTGATATCAGAATTGATTTCTTACTAGTTGAAATTTCAATTTCACATATCAGAAATACAATTCTTACTAGTAAAAAACATTTTTGATATCAATAATTACTTGTAAAAAAAAAAAAAAAAAAACTAAATATCAATATCACTGGTTGAAATGTTGATTGTTGATATCTGTTAATGTATTTCAACATGTTACATTTATTTCAGATATCAATATTCAGGAGAGTAATTTCATATATCTAAAATGGCTTTCTTACTAGTAACAATCACATCCATGATATCAGTAATTAACATTGTCACTAGTGACAATCGAATTATTGATATCAAAAATAAACATTTTTACTAGTAGCAACTCAATTGTTTATATCAAGAACAGACATTTGCACTAGTAACCATGTAATTACTGATATCAAAGATGATGATTCTATTTCTGATATGTGAAATTGGAATTTCAACTAGTAAGAAATAAATTCTTGGTATCAACAATTGAACCTGAATGGTAGCCTATGGTGACATTTAAAGCCACAATATGTAATTTTTCGCTGCTAGTTTTGCTATTCAAAACAAAGGCGTAGCTTGATGACGCCTGGATTTCACGGAGCTTTTATTCTGCCGCAGACAACCGCTTCCGCTCATGCGTATGTGGGGTAACACAGTGCTGTTTTATCATGTTAGATACAATCGAGTGTGTTGGAAGTTGTTATAATGTTACTCTGCGTTCGCTCTGCGGCTGCTATGAGACACTTGTTGCACACTGCGATAAGCTAGATTGATATTAGGCATGGTAAAACATGGTACTCGCGGTAAATCAAGAAAACAAGATTTAAACAATAAGACTGTGTTGAGCTATATAACAATGATTAGTTTTCTGTCGATGAATGTCTCCACACAGTTGCTGACCTGTCTAATAAAACATAATATTTTCAAGCATCTTTGGTGTTTCCATAACGTGGGTATGATGTCACTGATAGGCGACGCACGGACACGGTCCGTGTCCTGGTTAATATTGCTTATTTCTCTGGAATTAAACATTCTTGGAAACATTTGGGAAACATAAGTACACAATTCAACAAAATATATAACACTGTTCTAGTGGTTTTTGGATAAATTAATCCAAAAATCTTACATATTGTGCCTTTAAAGGAACACGCCGACTTTTGGGACTTTAGCTTATTCACCGTATCCCCCAGAGTTAGATAAGTCCATACATACCTTTTTTTTATATCCGTGCGTGCCATAACTCAGTCTGACGCACCCACCGCTAGCCTAGCACAGCACAAAGACTGGAGGTAAACGGCTCCGTCTAGCCCACTGCTCAATAAGTGACAAAATAACGCCAACATTTTCCTATTTACATTGTGTACTAAGACCAACGGAAAATTAAAAGCTGCAATTTTCTAGCAAAGTTCCTGGATTATTACGCAGGGACGAGAGTATAGTCCCTAGCCATATCGGTCTAGAAAATTGCAACTTTTAATTTTCCGTCGGTCTTAGTACACAATGTAACTATACACATCACAACATGTAAATAGGAAAATGTTGGCGTTATTTTGTCACTTATTGAGCAGTAGGCTAGCTGGAGCCGTTTACCTCCAGTCTTTGTGCTAAGCTAGGCTAGCGGTGGGTGCGTCAGACAGAGATATGGCACGCACAGAGATAAATAAAGGTATGTATGGACTTACCTAACTCTGGGGGGTACGGTGAATAAGCTAAAGTCCCAAAAACCCGGCGTGTTCCTTTAACTAAATACAATTACAGATATCAATAATTATTACAATTAAAATGTATTTCTTGATATCAAGAATTTGTATTTCTACGAGTGATGACGTCACTGTTGATATCAAGAATGAACATTTTTACTAGTGGAAATTGAATTGTTGATCACAAATTCATATCCTGCGAATGATTAAAAGTCAAAATGGCTTGCCATAATACTAATGTTCAACATCTGGACAACAAAATTACAGCTTGATTGGAAATTATGCACAATAAAAAAAATTTCTGCTTACATTTACCTTGATTTTACATTGTTTCTTTCACGACTACATGTTGCATATGTCATCTCAAGCTCTCCGGGTACTCTTAATGTTTGATAAAACGTAATTAGTGGCAAAATTGTTGGTTGTGGTGGAAATGACCCTACAAATGAGTCACAATCTATGGATTTTAAGATTTTAAGATTAAAAGTCTGGGTTAAGGAAAAGGGTAAAACAATAACACATAAACATTTCAAAAATAAAGTTCCCACAACAGGTTTAATGTGACCATATAACAAAAAGAAAAGCTGAAATCTGTGGCTTTTAATAGACAGCAATCCTGAGAGTGCTTAGAAAAACCCATAGTTTAACAATTCCTCAACCCAGTTTTATGTAATTTATTATCAAACTCCTGGTAAGCATCCAGTTCTCACTTCTTCCTTGTCGTATGTGACCCAACTATTTACCACCACGTCAAAATGTATCTCAATATGACTGATTTATAGCATGCTACAAAATGTATGTTCAGTTTAAAGTTTAACTTGCACAAAACACATTGCACAAGAGCTAATCATTCCAGTATGGGTGGCAGAGTTCACCGATTCTCGATAAGAGTGTATGACTCCAAATCTCACTAGATTTACAGACCTGATAATCTTGGAGGAAGTGTAATTTTTATGTTTATCAGGAAACTTACAATATGGATACTGATTACTTAAAGCACAATCATCGTGTTTCCCCATTTTCAACTGTTCAACCTGTGCTGAATTCTGAATGAAATGTGACTGATAATAATCTGTGGCTAATCAACCCCTTTAATATGATCCATTCCAAATCACCAGTTTTAGTTTTAAGTATCCTCATGAATAATTCAGTACAGGAAGTACAGGAATGGGCGGTGTCTATGAATAATAAGTAGCTCCGCCCCCTTATGTTTATTGATTGGGTTTATTTGACAGCCGTGAGCTTCAGTCCCACTATGGCGTCTCATCAAATCAGGATGGGCTTTTTCTACCGCCTCCTGTACTGGAATTTATCACTCGCCAGTTGCTTTTCTACATCTGGATTTATGTGCTGAAAGACGTCAAATGTAGGCGAAATGAAGGACGAGAAAAGCACAGCGCGGTCGCTCCAGAGTGCCGACACGGAGCGCAGAAATGCAGCTGATGTGGAGGATGGCCGGGCGGGCAGCGGAGCAGCGCTGAACCCGGTGCTGCATGAAGCGGCATCTGACCGACCCACCGCACCGACAGCCCGAGCAGGAACAGGAATACGCGTTTTAAAGGTACCAGATCCAGCTCCGTTTAGGTTGCAGTATTGCTGTTAAGCAAGCAGGGCCAAAGTACGCGTGAATCCGTGAACTGCATCAGCAATTATCTGTATAACACTTTCACACGCCGCCTTGTCTCAAAACCTAGCGAGCTCCCTGCATAGACAGCATATTTGGGCATCATAGGCGTCTGTGAGCTGATCGGGCTCCTAACACGCCTACGATGCCCAATATTGCTATCTATGTAGGCGGTTCACTTGGTTTTGTGGGACAACCTGTGATAATAGATGGTGTGGATTAGTAATGCCATCACGATTTAAAGAGATTGTTCTCACTTGATGTTTTATTGGCTGTATCAGGATAGTTTCGGTGTAACGCTTGTAACCTGTTAGGGGGCGTTCACACAGGGCGCTTTTTGCGATTGCTACTATTTCGGTCTATATACACCTGCGTCAGATGGAGGAGTTTGGTCTGTTTCTCAGCAAATCGCGCCCTGACCATTGCGTTGACAAATGTCAACTGAAAAGTAGTCTAGTTCTACTTAAAACGCGTAACCTAACCTTAACCTAAACGCGTATTGAGTATGGCAAGCTGTTTTAACATGTATTCCTTAAAACTATATCTGACTGATTCAGTGAGTTCATACTGTGAAGATTTTGTTGATTCAAACCTGTTTCCAAAGGGGCATTTCAAGCCTTTCATTAATGCCCTTTTGAGAAAGAATTGTGCGTAAATTTACTGAATGTGTAGGCTCCTTAAGAATGAACTGTTATTGCAAATAATATGTGACCCGTGGCGTGCTGGCAAAATGGAGTTAAAGTTTTCTGAAGGTTCCAAAACAAAATCACCTAGCAACCATACCTTAAAATCCCTGGTAATAACACCAAATTTGACACACACCAAATATCTATAGAAAAAAAAATATTAAACTATATTCTACTATATTCTTCAACTATTTAATTAAATATATTCTATAATTTTTTTCATGCTACCACAATTGTTTGATTATCATTAATGAAAACGACAGCCTAAGACCTACACTCACCTAAAGGATTATTAGGAACACCTGTTCAATTTCTCATTAATGCAATTATCTAATCAACCAATCACATGGCAGTTGCTTCAATGCATTTAGGGGTGTGGTCCTGGTCAAGACAATCTCCTGAACTCCAAACTGAATGTCAGAATGGGAAAGAAAGGTGATTTAAGCAATTTTGAGCGTGGCATGGTTGTTGGTGCCAGACGGGCCGGTCTGAGTATTTCACAATCTGCTCAGTTACTGGGATTTTCACGCACAACCATTTCTAGAGTTTACAAAGAATGGTGTGAAAAGGGAAAAACATCCAGTATGCGGCAGTCCTGTGGGCGAAAATGCCTTGTTGATGCTAGAGGTCAGAGGAGAATGGGCCGACTGATTCAAGCTGATAGAGGAGCAACTTTGACTGAAATAACCACTCGTTACAACCGAGGTATGCAGCAAAGCATTTGTGAAGCCACAACACGCACAACCTTGAGGCGGATGGGCTACAATAGGAGAAGACCCCACCGGGTACCACTCATCTCCACTACAAATAGGAAAAAGAGGCTACAATTTGCACGAGCTCACCAAAATTGGACAGTTGAAGACTGGAAAAATGTTGCCTGGTCTGATGAGTCTCGATTTCTGTTGAGACATTCAGATGGTAGAGTCAGAATTTGGCGTAAACAGAATGAGAACATGGATCCATCATGCCTTGTTACCACTGTGCAGGCTGGTGGTGGGGGTGTAATGGTGTGGGGGATGTTTTCTTGGCACACTTTAGGCCCCTTAGTGCCAATTGGGCATCGTTTAAATGCCACGGCCTACCTGAGCATTGTTTCTGACCATGTCCATCCCTTTATGACCACCATGTACCCATCCTCTGATGGCTACTTCCAGCAGGATAATGCACCATGTCACAAAGCTCGAATCATTTCAAATTGGTTTCTTGAACATGACAATCAGTTCACTGTACTAAAATGGCCCCCACAGTCACCAGATCTCAACCCAATAGAGCATCTTTGGGATGTGGTGGAACGGGAGCTTCGTGCCCTGGATGTGCATCCCACAAATCTCCATCAACTGCAAGATGCTATCCTATCAATATGGGCCAACATTTCTAAAGAATGCTTTCAGCACCTTGTTGAATCAATGCCACGTAGAATTAAGGCAGTTCTGAAGGCGAAAGGGGGTCAAACACAGTATTAGTATGGTGTTCCTAATAATCCTTTAGGTGAGTGTATAATGTTACACAATAGTTTCCTCAATAGTTAACCAAACTCTCATTTAAGACATAACAGATAACGTTTGCGTGAATACTCGCCAAGACAGATATTTTGAAGTACTGTAATTCTGTGTATGTGTGTATATTGGGATCACGCACTGTGAGAGGCGTCTTTCTGAAAACGTACAAATAAAGATATTTTTAGATGTTTAATTGCTATTTGGAGCGTTGTGAATGCTATATGAGGGCTTAATGAGCAAATTTTTTGTGAGAACCTCAAAATCGACATTTTTCACTTCTTTTGTCTGTAGCTCGAAATTATCCAGTGCGCATTCCAACTTCTTTTGCCAGCACGGGTCACATATAATGTTAATAAAATAAAAGACCACTTAAGTGTACTTAAATAGTTTATAAGCCTTGCACTATGCAAAGGGCATTTGTTTATGTCTGAGTTGGTTTGGGCTGAAAACATGAAATGCTCAGAGTTGAATGGGTATGAAACTGAATGTCTAACGAATGTTAAACTAACTTTACCACCGTAAAATAAACCCCTTCACTCAGAATGAGATGTGTTCATTTCGTGACCATTTTGGGGTTAATTTCACAGTGTTTATATTACAATTAAACCTTATTTCAAGACTTTCGAAGTAAATGACTTGCCCCGTTCAACCTCACGAAAGAAGAACGCAAAATGTCCATTCAAATGTCCCGCAGTGGCACTTTTGCTTGCGTGTGCTCTTTGCATGTGCCTGAAATGGTATGAGAGAGTCATTAACAACATGACAAACTGGGTAACTAGCTAACTCATATGTCCCGACCTCTTCACATCCTCCTTCTCGTAATTTTTAATTCCCCATACTCCACAACAAATACTTTAAATATGTAACGGTATTCAGAACAGAACAAGAATGATAAATTTAAGTAACAAATTAATTTAAAGCAAACTGAAACAGAAACTGGAGCCTACCTTTCTCATTCAGCACGAATCAAGATGTTTCCATATTCGCAATATATTTGGATGCTAAACCATTATTTCTTATATAAACTAGGCTTTGTCCAGTATCGACGTAAAACATCCTTTACATGCAAAAAAAAGTGCATGACATAACACCACAGTGAGGCGGTGTAGACTGTACTACGGACTATTTAAATTGAACAGTGTACCTTTTTATATGTGTGGTTGACTATTTTATTTTGATAATGAACAGGCTGTGATGTCAAGTTAGCAATGCTAGTCTATTGTGTGTGTGTGTGTGTGTGTGTGTGTGTGTGTGTGCATGTGAGGCGCATGCGCGATCACTTGCATTTTATATAGGGTTGCCACCTTTAGTGTGGCAAAATAAGTGACACCAATTCACGACACCCAGACCCCCCCACCCCCAAAAAACAAAAACAATTTCATCAAGGACTTCAATGACAACTTGACAGCTCAACAATAAACCATAAGAAAACATGAGATCAAGTATGTGAACTTACAACAGAACACATTTTATATTATTTTACATTTGATAATTGTATTTATTTCCAAAGAACTCTTTAGTAGCCTATTTGATGCACTTTAAAGGGATAGTTCACCCAAAAATGAAAATTCTGTCATCATTTCTGTTAACCTGTATGAGTTTCTTTGTTTTGCTGAACACAAAAGAAGATATTTTGAAGAAAGTTTGTAACGAGGCTGCTTTTTAGGGGCACCATTGACTTCCATAGTAGGAATGTATCTTCCTATGTGTTCAACATAACAAAGAAATCTATACAGGTTTGGAACAACTTGAGGGTGAGTAAATGATGACAGAATTTTCATTTTTGGGTGAACTATCCCTTTAAGCAGTCATTCTGAACCAGTAATCACTTTTTTGACCATTCTGAAATTCAAAAATGTTTAATTTTTTATTAATTTACTTACATTATGACTAAATTAATATGTAATTATTTGTTCCATTTTTATCTTTTTTTTTTTTTTTTTTTAAATGTCATAAACTTTATATGACAGGATTATTTATGTATGATTAATATAGCCTAGCTAAATTATAAATTAATAATAACATTAATTAGGCTATAATCTATTAATTGATTAATGTCTAAAAAATATAATAATTCTGTCTGCCAAGCTCTGATAATGTATGGAATATTATATTAATATATTATCCATAAAAAAAAAACAATAGGCCTATACCTTTAGAAGCACGGATGTGTCTGTCACCGCATGGCATGCTGCTTTAAGTCAGACAGTCTGAGCAACTGAAATGCTTCTCTACAAAGTGTGCAGTTGGCCTGAGGTTTATCATGAGTTACTGGACACCCATTGATACCTTTTTTCTGTTCAGCTCTATATCTAGAGAGACTCTTGCGTTCAAATGGTGGTCGCGAGCTCAACATGTTTTTAAAAAAAAAGTTTGTAGCACATGTTCTCGAGACTCCGTCGCTATGCAACAAAGCCGCTAAAACGCAATCACGTTCAAATGAGCTTTTGTACTACTTATTGTGAAATTAATTTCTTTATATTTGCTATTAGTATTCTCCACACTGCAAAATCCTTATGTGTTTATTGAACTATGTGTGGACCCAAGTAAAATACTCGTCCTGTATTGATTTGATATGGGATGCGTCATTCGGGATGCGTCATTTTGCCTCTAAATACGGTATGATTCCATATTTCACGGGACGGGTGGCAACCCTACCCTTATAAAAGTGGAAACAACTTAAAATACTTCATCATTTATGGTCATACAGATAAGCAGATAAGAGAAAGACATCATTCAAAACTGTACGGTTTACTTTTAATTGTTGTTTTGTTGGTTTCCTTTCTGTGAACCGAAACTCAGCATATACTACTTGTTGCATACTTGTTTTTTTATTCATTTTGTCAACTATTAATTATGTAAGTGAAATATATTTTGCGTATAGGCCTATTTGAATGAAATGAATATCCCTAATTTATATATTTTAATAAAATAATTTTAAGTCTTATAGTTTATTAGAATAAAAACTAATAAACTTTGGAGAGAATTTTTTCTTTTTTAAACAATGTTGGACAAAATTATCAATTTGATTTTGGGGTTAAATCAAAGCTCTGCACCGTCACATCTTAAAAAAAACGCCTGGAAAAAGATATTAATCACTGTTGGATTACTTGGTAGTGATCAAATAATTACTAAAACAGACATTTTAACTAAATAAATATTAAAACAGCTTGCCATATCTCAAAACCCTTGCATTCTGTTCCGTTACACTTCATTTAGCTGTTTATGAATGCAAGGACGCGTGCTGTTTGAACGCCACCTCTGTGTGTGACTGACGTGATAATGTCACTGCCATTATCTTCACAACACACCTCACATAATACGCCTACAGGAAATATGCCTGTCATTATATTCTGGCATTGTAATAGATAATCAGAACAAAATAAGATTTTGTTGCTTCCTCCTCAGAGTTACCGTGCTGAATTTACAATGCTTTTTGCCTATTATTAGACCACTGCATTATTATAGTCATGCTATCTTATCTACTCTTATCTCTTTGAAAAATACATTTTCATTATTCACAGCATTAGGATCCAATGTGATGCTCTCATTTGTCATTATTATTAATAAATGTCAAATATGTCGTGATGCATCATAATAATAATAATAATATAATAATAATGACATGAGTATAATAAACCTAACTTTACAGATGAGAGCAAATGCTAGAGACAGGTAATAACAGTGACACATTTGATTTTAAATATGATTGATTGAGTCAGCTATGATCTTATGGTCTTTAGATTAGATTATGCTCATTATTATTACTGCATTACTTAAATGAGTAGTCAACATATACATCGAAGAATTTATGCATGAGAAATTGGTCAAATCTGATCAGACATTAGAGGTGATTTCGCAATGATCTTTAGTTGATGGATACTATTCCAAAAAATATTCAAATGGGTAAACAAAAATACACAAAAGGCATAAAATGGCATAAAAAGCATAAATGGTAGAAATATGTCATAACAGCTGCCTATTTGGTAGAGCATGTGAAAAGTTAGTATTAGTAATGAGTCATTTGTGATCTAATGATCTTTAGACTGAACTATTGTTCTAAAATTGATTGCACTAGATTATACAATAAATGAGATTCTTCTTCTTTGTCCTCGTTTAAATAGAAATTATAATTGCACATAAATCAATAAAAAAAAAAATAAACAAAAAACTTCCTAGAAAGTCACAGGTTTGGAACAACTGGTTAAATAAACTAATAATAATAATAATAATTATTATTATTATTATTATTATTATTATTATAATCATTACAAATAAATCAGTAAAAAGAAAAACTATTATTATTATTATTATTAATGTTCGACAGAAGAAAGTCATAAAGGTCTAGAACGACTGGTTAAATATGAATAATAATAATAATAGTAATAATAATAATAGTAATAATAATAATAATAATTATTATTATTATTATAATCAATACAAATAAATCAGTAAAAATATTATGTTTCACAATAATAATCATCATCCTCATTTTTTTATTTTTTTATTTACTAAATTAATCAATAAAAATAAACAAAATAATGTCGTCATCTTTTTTTAAATTATTATTATTATTATTATTTAACTGGTAGTTCCAAACCTTTGTTTTGTTTTGTCCTTACAACAAAAGGTTCAGTGTTGTTTTGCCAGTGCTGTGCTGCTGATGCCAGTGGTCACTTAATTAAGCAGGGCAGAGCATCATCAGAAAATGATTTCACCAGGCTGACTAATGGCATGGTGTCTCCAAAATGGTCTCTACTCGTACATCTCTCCAGGGCGTTTGTGCCCTGGGTAAATATTTGGATCGACGTAGTGCTCTGCAACTGAAAACAAAACCTGATGTCTCTCAAACAGGCTCTGCGTTGCAGGGTGGAGTCCCGACAGCCACCAACTTGTGGTTACCAAGGCATGATTTCCTATGACTGATTTGGCCTCTGAAACACTTTATTTGGCTTTATTTCTAGAAGGGCATAATTTCACAAACACAAGCAGCATCTAATCTAGACTCTTTTCCACAGCGTAACATGAAGAGGAATGGCAGTCGAGGCTGCGTGAACCGGAAGACGCGGTTCGGCTCTCGTGAGCGGGACTGGCTGAAGGGCAACGCTCATCGAGGCTGCGTGTGTCTCTACGGGGCCTCGGAGCCTCAGCCTCCAGCATCGGGCCCCCAGACCTCCACCACCCCGCAGCCAGACCTGAAGCTGGTGCTTTGCTCCACCAACACCACCGCTGAGGAGCTCTGTGCTCAGAGAGACGTACAGGGTCTCTACCTGCAGCTGCACGGAGACTTAATCAGGTAACGCAGATGCAGCGATACTCGCTCACCCAACTGTAATTTTCTGGCGAGACGAGGTCTCGTCTCCATAATGATCCTTATCAGACTCACGCTGTGGAACAGTCGGGCCAGACACGCAGAGTTCAGGGTGTTTATCTGAAATGACAATGTGAATATCACATGCTCATTGTTTACAAATGACTGGTTACATGAGTTGTAGGATTAGTCATTCATTTGCACCTCTTGATATTATAAATGTTAATGATCCTCCTAAATAACGTCATTATGAACATGTTTGTCTTATCTCAGGGTTCAACATTAAGGATGATGGCCCGGCTGTGAGAGAGCTAGAGTCTTAAAGGGATAATACACCCAAAAATGAAAACTAAACCTGTATGAGTTTGCTTGTCCTGTGGAACTATTTTGAAGATATTTTGAAGAATGTGGGTAACCAAACAGTTTCTGGTCCCTATTTACTTACAAAGTATTTATTTTCATGCTATGGAACTCAATGAGGGGCCTAGTTTCAGCGTCAGAATGTCTGATGCATATGGCACACTTAACTGGAAACACTTCAGGATTTTCGAAGCCGTCATCTGATTGGTTGAATTAAACAGGATGTCCTTGAGACGCATGTGTCGCGTTCTTTAACGGTCCGCCTGGAAACAAATGCCGTGACTCCAAACCTCCTCGTGGAAGAAAAACGCTGTTGTGTTTACAGCTGTGACAATGAGCGTCTATCAGGATCAACTAAACACATTTAACATTTTCAAAAGTATGTGAAGTATGTGAAGTTCGTTCGTAAAGAATCGACTCTAAAATACGTCTAAGAGTTTTGCACACCAGTCTGTTACTGTAGGGACATCGACATTCAATTTTCAAGCCGCTAAACATGGCGTGGAACAAAACGAACTGTGATTGGTTGCTTTACATGTCAGTCAGACAGCCTCTGGGCAGTCCTTGGCCAATGAAAGCTGCAATAGAGTCCAGACCTTCTGCCGTCAGTCTGAAGGTCTGGCTACACAAGATTAATGGGAACCAACAACTGTTTGGTTTCCAACATTCTTCAAAATATCTTTTGTGTTCAACAGAAGAAAGAACTTACAGGTTTAGAACAACTTGAGGGTGAGTAAATGGACAGAATTTGTATTTTTGGGTGAACTATCCCTTTAAGGCCCATCCACACCAAGAACGATATCTAACGCACAATATTGTTCTGTTTATTCTAAGTGCGCTGCAGTTTTGTCATCTGCCGCTTTAAATGCTCGAGCTCTTTGATTGGCTGTCAATGTTTTTATCGCTCATCAGCTGGAAAAAATTATTCTGAAAGTGATTCCAACTATATCTGATTGTCTGTGCCATTTCTAACTTTTAGAACTATATCTTTATCATCATTGTTATGGTTCTCGTCCTGGTGTGAACAGGCCTTTACCCTTGTGAAAAAGAAGTGTGCTTGATTGTATTGAAAAGTGTATTTAAAAAAAAATTTACTTGCAGATAATATAATTTTAATGAAATAAAAGGCCATTTAAGTGTACTTATAGAGATTTAAATACAATAATAATATTATAATTGGTAATAATGTCAAATTAAAAGTTTTACATTTTAAATCACTATGCCTTAATAATCTTTATTCTTTAATCTTGTCGACACATAGAAGTATTTGCACATAGAAGCACATTAGAAGTATTTGCATAATAATTTTAAGTTATTCAATATTACATTTAAAGTTAATATATTTTAAATATACTATACATCACAAAATCTGTAATTAGGAATATATTTAAATACATGACATACAAGTTCTAATAGAAATTATGTTCAAGTATATTTTAGTTTACTATAAATGCTTGTCAGTACTTTCGGCAGTACACTTTAACCATATTTCACAACCATATTTCACAAGACAATAAAATAATTATGTAATTACATATAAAGATGTAATTGGGTCCTACTTAAGTAGGTCAAAACTCACAGAGAAGGCGTAAGCTAGTCTAGGGCTGGACAATAATTCAATATCAATATATATCGCGATATAATTTTTTTCAATAAAGGTGATATGATTTTTAATCACATTTCCGATATTTCAATATACATTACAGCATGTGTCACTGACTGACGTTCAGGATACAGCCGTCAGAAAGAGCAGAGAGGCCGCGTGTCCACCAAACTCTCTGAAAACGTGCATGAGAGCATTTTTGGCTCAGTTTTGGCATGTTTTTTTCTCAGTTGAGACGATTGCTTCCTATGACACGGAATATATGCGTTACTAGTATCTCATTTCACAGATTTGTTTCTGTATTGTTTCTATATAAAATGTTGATACAATGTAAAGTATTTGCTCTGGCTGTTGTTTTAAAATATTTAGTTCCGTTATTATGCTGCTCGTTTTCATCTGTTGACGTTGTACAAGCAGAATGTGGCGGTTGGTCAGTGTTGTATTTGTCCCGCCCCTCCTCCACTGTGATTGGACGGCTAAGTAAAGTGAAAGGATGAGCACTGCGTTTTTTTCCCAAAGTTAAACATTCAGAGCGCTTGTCGTTTGAGCGTTAAATAGACGCTCAGCGCCTCGTTACTCTCCCCAGCAACATGTGTTTTTGTTGTTGCTCACTCTTTTTTTTTTTTCTTTTTTTTTTCTTTATTTCTTTCTGTTTTCTGCAGCAACTCTAAGCACTTTTCATGTTCTTTATCCTGGCTGAAGCACTTTTGTTTCAATCTATAAGAATAATATAATCAGCCTATGTTAATGTTTATAGTTAAAGATATTAATATTAATAAGGTGAGTCTGTTTATTTGACGGTGATTTCACATTGTTTGTATGAAGGCTAAACACAAATAAAAGGTGAACATTAATTTATTTGTACCATTTTTATTTCTAAAATATTATATAGTTTTATAGGAGGAGGTTTCATTTGAGAAAACGACTTTAGAACATGAAAATTATAATAAAAAATTATAAACAAATGACCATATGCCATTGTTTTCCAGCTAAAGTGTGAGTGAGGATTTATAGCTGTCATGGGGTTACATCAAAGCTGCATTTCAGATAATAAGTGATTTGTTGTAGCTTTTTTTTGTAAAGAAAAATTATTAAAATATTTTAAAAACAAATTCTATTGGGGCCACGCAATAAAAAGGTCACGACATACTAACAGGAAGAGGAAGATCTCTGACATTTGACGTTCAGTGTTTTGTTTTAAAGGATGTGCCCTGTCAGTTTTAAACTGATTATTTTACATCGACTCAAGAGAGACATAAATAGAAAGTACAGCATGAGGTTTTACTTTCTATTCATGCCTTGCTGAGGGTTTATTTTTGAAGCTTGACTCATCTCTGTGTTTATAGAATAGTAACAGTAAAATATTAGGGATGTACTGAAAACCGAAACCTAAAATAAATAAATTAATTAATTAATCTAACTTTATTAATTACCACTCAAATAGCTAAAACTGAGTTGTACAAACATTTAAGTTGCATATAAGGCAGTTTTTATATTTACTTTTTTAATAACAGAATTGTTTCTACTCCAGCTTGTTGGTGAAATATAAACTGTAATGACTTGTTTTCATGACAGATTTATTCAAACATATATTAAATAATAAAGACCTCTCTGAGAGGTAAAAATCTAATGAATATGTGCATATATTTAGTCAAATGATTTTCTCTAGGGTTCTGGACATTAAATAGCTTTCCTTATTTCCATATAGTGAACACTAAAATGTATAATTGACTCGTCATTGATTTCTGTGGCACTATTATCTCTTTCATCTTGCATAATAAAATCATTTCAACTTAAATAATACATATTTCATGCCCATTTATTAATTTATTAGGAAAGTATTCTTGTGAGCTCAGCCGGACATTATTGGAGATCTGACACAAAGTGGAACATTTACATATCATTTCTCATACTGTGTGGTGAATTTTGTGGGTTTTAGTTCATGTCTGCTAGCCTCTGAGGTCATCTATCCCCTTTTTTTAATTTTTTTTTTTACGATAGAGCAGGCGCAGCCATTTTTAACATGAATGTGTCTGGTTTCTGGTGTCAGCTGCTTCCAGCTTTTTTAGCTGTACAAATTATGCTGCTTGATGTTGAAAACTGGTATTTGTTACCATATGATTTTAACTTATTAAAGGGGCTATGTAAGGATTTCCATGTATTAATCCCTTTTTTTATTGTCAATGTGTGAACAGTTTGTAATGAAACACAAAAAAACGACTTTCCCCAATTTCTTGGTTGTCTATGTAGACGTTTTTGCTGGAAAAATCCAAAGGATGTGACCGTTATGCATCCCGAGAGCCTCTATTCCGTTCTATGACACATGAAACGAATGCTTATACAATGTTCAGGATAATGCTGAAAGAGCCATTGTTTAGTGTACTGTCAGTGTGTCATGCAAAGAAAACCATTCTAACAATAGTCTTACATAGCCAAATCTGTATAGTGTGTAGATAGTCTCAAGTATACTTTACTTTATAATCAAACTATCATAACAGAGTAATTTAATTGCCTCTTTTGTTGCCATGATGCAGTAAATCGCAGAGCTGGGGCAAACATATCCACATCGCCATGATCAGATGCCTTTTTTAACTGCTGTTTTCTCGCTGCTTTGTTGTTTTTTTGTTTTTGAGAGGAAAGCACACAGCACATATTTATCTAAACATCGCTCTCAGCAACATGGACGGCGTCAGGATGTTTGTTAACAGTATGTCGCAGAGGTATTTTCAACTTTCTAAGTGAAGAATGAAAATGAACTTCGACATAACTATATCGGGGCATTGAATCACGTACAGTCTCTAGTATGTTACGTGTGCACAGCAGTGTCAAAAGTACCGACTTCGGTACCAAGTCGGTACTGAAATTTAAAAATATGTGCCGCTTTGAGTGCTGTTGAGCGGAATCGTAAACACCTCTGATTGGCCATTGTGCTCACATGCTCATCAAGTGATTGGCTGCAATGATCAGCGCTTCAAAAACATGTTGTAAAAATATACATCAATGACGCTCTTCACCGAGCACTTACACATATACACACGCTCCCGCTTTCAAAGCGCTTTCAAACACATCCGTGTGCTTTCAAACGCTCCCGTGCGTTGATCATTGTAGCCAATCACAGACATATCTGATGAGAGTGTGAACACAATGGCCAATCAGCGCTCAAAGCGGCACATTTTTAAAATTTCAGTACCGACTTAGACAACACTAGTGCATGGGTGTGAGCACGAGCAATAAGTTGCTGGCCGCAGTTCACTTAACGGCCACCGGTGTCGCTACTAACAAGGGTTTCTGAATTCTACATAGCCCCGTTAATTTATTTGATTATGATTGTAAACAAAAACACATTTGTTTGTTGTTCAGATGCAGTAAAACTATGTTAGTCTTGTAGTTTTTTTACCTATTGCAGCTAATGATTCAGTTGTATCATACATTCAATGAAAATAGCTTACTTCCATGTTGAAACATGACGTGGATATAGTCCAAGAAAATGAATATAAACTATCTCTCCTCAAAAACAATCGCAATTAGCAAGTCATGTTTTCCCATTCCTGGAAAATAAGATTTTTAAAGGGATAGTGCAACCAAAAATGAAAATTCTGAGTGAAGATATATTGAAGAATTTTGATAACCAAACAGTTTTGGTGCCCATTGACAACATTTTCTTTTTTTTGTGTGTGTGTGTGTGTGTGTGAACTATCCCTAATGAACTAAAATCTTGATTTCCAAAATTTTGAAAAACTCCTAAAGGCCTGTTCACACCAAGAATGATAACTGTAATGATGATGACTATATTGGCGTCCACACCAGTCATTTTTAAATGCTCGATCTCTTAAAGCAGAATGGATTCTGATTGGCTGTCATCAGCTGGAAAAAAAAAAGTTCTGAAAGTGATTCCAACGATATTGTTTTTCTGTGCCATTATCATTATAGTTGTGTTATTCTTTTATGTTGAAAAGTTACATCTTTATCGTTATAGCTACCAACCTTGGTGAACATTATGAACATTAGCAATAACGGCTTAGCGAGATGAGAGCAAAAAAAACAGAATATGCAGGCGTTTGCAACACTCCCTGCGCTCTTGAGGCGGGTTTGTGCTTTCCTCTTAGTGCGTGTGTTTCAGTGTCTGTGGTGGTTTTTATGGTGTGCCTGACAAAGAGAAAGAAGCAAGTCATGCTTTCCCCTCTCTCTGCCCTTCTGGGAATGACTGGGCTGTGGCTGAGATGACTGAAATCACATTATTTCGCAGGAAACAGTCCAGCCCTGAGCCGAGGTAAAGCCAGGCAGCTAAGCTGAATTAGCTGTGAGGAGGCTGCACATTAGGGCAGCTCGCTCACAGGGACATCTGCTGATGTGTGTGTGTGTGTGTGTGCTTTCTACTCAGGTCTACTATTTATTTCACTTCAGGTAAGCAGCAAGAAAGCATTAAATCTCTAAAGTGTCCTTGTCAGCTGCACTCTGCCTCAAAGAGCAAAGTGCAAAGCTGAACTGGGCTTCTGCTGTGAAGGTGTGGGGCCTCAGACGGACCCCCGTTCTGCTCTAACACGAGGACATCTGACAGGTCTGTAGGCAAGCATGTGGGTCGGAGCAGCTGCATTCTGGTAGTGCCAGGCTGTGGGTCACGGGTTTGCAGCATTCGCTGGTTTAACTGCTTGGGAGCCACGCGGAGCCGTTAACTGGATTAGAACGGTGGAATGAGATGACGATTTAATCAGGGAGAGAAAGGTGGCGGCACTACGCAATTGGACGATTATGAGGCCAGACAGTGAATTACTGTTATTGGAAACCTCATTAAAAATGGGGTTTTGTAGCTTTAAGGTCATCTACATGCAATTCTACTCCTATTATTTTTATTTGATTTTAAAATCACACTTTCTCTTCCAGGAAAATTGACCAAAAAATATTGATGATTTATTTGTTGTGTACAAAACATTATTGGCTTGGACTGAACGATTTATGGAAAAATCTAATTGCAAATTCCTAATGATAATATTTTTATTTTATTTTTATTTTTAAAGCTTCAGTTTCACCATACTTGTTTGTAGGGCTGCACAATTTGGCCAAAAGTTTTGTGATTTTTATTTTATTTATCTTTTATTCTTTTATATACACGTATTAACCTTAGTTAATGTTAATTTAATCATTTTCTAATGCATTATTAAAACCAAAAGTTGTGTAACCTGAACATAAAATGAACAGTTGTAATTTTATTTACTAACTAACAAACATGAATAAATACTGTAACAATTGTATTGTTCGTTGTTAGTTAATGTTAGTTAATGCATTAACTGAGGGGGGCATTTTATTGCCATTTTACTAAAAACGAAAAACTTAGTTAAATGTGTTTTGACCGTTTATTTACATGACAACAGCGTTTTGGGGGCCTAAAAAACGCACTTTTGAACTTTTGAAAAACGTGTTTCAAAGTGCAAGTTTTTGAAAACGATACTGTTACCGTCTCTGTGTAAACTATTTGTGAAATTACTATTCTGCGAATTTATGAAAACTGATGTCATGCGTATTACGTGTTCAGTCTATAGATGCGTAGTGTTTCTTTACAAAGTGACATCGCCAACTACAGGCCTGACATGAATAATACAACGTTTTTAGACGTTTTCAAGGATCCATGTGAACGCGTTGACCAAGTTGTCGTATGTACGCAAAACTTTTCGAAAACGCAAAGGAAAAACTTCCATTTTTAGTACGCCGTTGTCATGTAAACGTACCCTAATGTTAAATAATGAGACCTTCTTGTAAAGTGAAACCATTTTATTTAACAGGACTAATGGTGGAATGAGATGACGATTTAATCAGGGAGAGAAAGGCGGCGGCTCTGTGAAAGGTGGACGAAAATGAGACCAGACAGTTTTAATAAAAAGTAGGATGCTGTCACATCACGAACAGATCACCGAGTCAGATCAGCAGACTGATTATTTGCTTTGTTTAAAGGGAATATTGTCGGACGCCATGAGCTCGGTGTTCTTTCACTTCAGCGCTTTAATGAATGTTGAGATATTGAGTTGGACTGGACGTGATCCCTCTGGATTGGGATATATTATCTGTCTGCCGTGCTGGGAAAACACCCAAGCTCTGAGGGAGAGTCACTGCTGGTGGATGTTAGGACAGAGTCTGATCTTAAATCGAAACACCTGTGTGTTATCACGCTTGTTAAGAGCTAGGATACGTGCACTGGGTCGTGTGTTGGCCCACATGGAATTTGCACATCACCCATGTTCAGTACTTGCTTACTACTTACTGAGTATCATGCCATAAACCTGCCTGTGAAACCTTTTACATAGATATTCACCAAAAATATGGACAGACTGGTGCACATTATGTTATGTTAAATATGGGGTTTTGTGGCTTTAAAGGGTTAGTTCACCCAAAAATGAAAATTCTGTCATTAATTACTCACCCTCATGTCGTTCCAAACCCGTAAGACTTTCGTACATCTTCAGAACATAAATGAAGATCTTTTGGATGAAATCTGAGAGCTTTCTGTCCGCCCATTGACCGCTACACAACTACCACTTTCATGCTTCAAAAAGTTCATAAAGAGATCGTAAAACTAATCCACTGAGCGGTTTAGTCGACACGATCAGTTTATATGATGAACCGATTTAATTTAGGCTTTTATTCACATGTAAGAGCTTTCTTTTCACTTGTGATCAAATTTATGCTTCCTTGCTGAATAAAAGTATTAATATTCTAATATACTGACACCAAACTTCTGAATGGTAGTGTATGTCTGAAGTTTATTTGAGTAATTGTCACTTTATGTTTTGTGGCCCGGTTTCACAGACAGGACTTGGACTAAACGAGGCTTAGGCCTTTGTTCAATTAGGACATTTAAGTAACATTTATAAACATGCCTTAAAAAACATTACTGGTGTAAATCTTGGTGTGTCAGTGCAAGTTGCTTTTAGTTACAATAGCTCAAACATGCATTTTAGTCTGGGACTAGCTTAAGCCTTGTCTGTGAAACCGGGGGTGTATTTCAGTTCGTTCTCATTTCTGACTAGCGTCTCCTCCTGTTTGCAGGAGGCTGGACCCCTCTGAGCGTCCTCTTCAGATGGTCTATGACTACCTGACTGCTATGGGCTATGAAGACCCGCTCCGTGTCCAGCAGGAAGCCGCCAACTCGGACCTCAGCTGCATGATCCGCTTCTACAGTGGTGAGTTGTGAGTTGTTGCTAGCTCTGTTGACCGGGCCAAAATCCCAGAGCTCTGTGAACAGTTTGCTGGCTTTACAGAGCAAACTCTTTGAGTCCACCAGACCCGTTGTGTTGATTTGTATCTGTCTGAGAGGGATGCTTGTGCACCGTTTCTGCCTGCCGTTCTCAGTGAGAGTACTACTGTATGGCCGCAAATCTGTGTTTTCTTATACAACCCTTTTCCCTATTCTTTCTTTGGTCTGACAGCTTTCGAATGAATAATGGACTTTTTTTTTCTCATGTTAGGCATCAGTGTGTGTCAACATCAGTGTTGAGGGGATTGTGTCTGATTCTAGGTCCTTCTCTTCAGTCACACAAAGGATGCCAATTACGCTTTTGTTCCAGTATCCATCATGTACAAATCTTTTTTGGTTGTTTGAAATTGCAGAGCCAGATTGAAAAAAAAACATCAGCAAAATGTGTTTTTCCGACATTGCTTGTCCAAAACTGTCCAGATAACCATTGCAATACCTTCATACTTTTTTTTTCTCTGTCAAGAATGAAAACCTGGGTAACAAATTAATACAACTACAAAACTGCTGTAGCATTTTACCTCTATTATTTTTCTCTATAATTATACACACACACACGTTGGTGCAACTACATTATGAGGACATTCCATAGACGTAATGGTTTTTATACTGTACAAACTGTACATTCTATCCCCTACACTACCCCTACCCCTAAACCTACCCATCACAGAAAACATTCTGCATTTTTGCATTTTTAATAAAACATTGTTTAGTATGTTTTTAGAGCTATTTGAAATATGAGGACATTTGAAATGTCCTCATAAACCACGTTTACGTTGTAATTCCAGTGTAATACCCATGTCATTATACAAATTTGTGTCCTCATAAATCACATAAACAAGCACACACACACACATACCATAATTACAAACTTTTATGTCAATGTATATCAATATAAAAAATTGATGCACCTCTTGATGGAAATAATTGCTGTGATGTTATTTCCATCAAGAGGTGCATCAATATTTGGTCAAGATCTTGTATTGACAACACAAGAGTCCAGCACTCTGTAAAGTCTACTCCAGCACATCCCAAAGACTTTCAATGAATTTAAGGTCTGGACTCAGAGGTGCCAATTCATGTGTGAAAATGATTCTTCGTGCTTCCTCCCAACCATTATTTGAGCCTGATGAATCTTGACATTGTCATCCTGGAATATGGCCATGATGTGTCTCAACACATATAACTAGAAATATAATAATCACTGCAATAATGATCCAATCATAGGCTCTTAAGCATTTGCCTATTTAAATCCAAACAGCAACTTTTTTTTGGCCTGTGTGTGTGTGTCTACGTACACCGATCAGGTCATAGCATTATGACCACCTTCCTAATATTGTATTTGTTCCCCTTTTGCTGCCAAAACAGCCCTGACCCGTCGATGTATGGACTCCACTAGAAGCCTGAAGGTGTGCTGTGGTATCTGGCACCAAGATGTTAGCAGCAGATCCTTTAAGTCCTGTAAGTTGCGAGGTGGGGCCTCCATGGATCGGACTTGTTTGTTTAGCACATCCCACAGATGCTTGATCGGATCTGGGGAATTTGGAGGCCAAGTCAACACCTAAAACTCATTGTTGTGCTCCTCAAACCATTCCTGAACCATTTCTGCTTTGTGGCAGGGCGCATTGTCCTGCTGAAAGAGGCCACAGCCACCAGGGAATACCGTTTCCATGAAAGGGTGTACATGGTCTGCAACAATGCTTAGGTAGGTGGTACGTGTCAAAGTAACATCCACATGGATGGCAGGACCCAAGGTTTCCCAGCAGAACATTGCCCAAAGCATCACACTGCCTCCTCCGGCTTGCCTTCTTTCCATAGTGCATCCTGGTGCCATGTGTTCCCCAGGCAAGCGACGCACACGCACCCGGTCATCCACGTGATGTAAAAGACATCAGACCAGGCCACCTTCTTCCATTGCTCCGTGGTCCAGTTCTGATGCTCACGTGCCCACTGTTTGCGCTTTCGGCGGTGGACAGGGGTCAGCATGGGCACCCTGGCTGGTCTGCGGCTATGCAGCCCCATACGCAACAAACTGCCATGCACTGTGTATTCTGACACCTTTCTATCAGAACCAGCATTAACTTCTTGAGCAATTTGAGCTACAGTAGCTCGTCTGTTTGATTGGACAACACGGGCCAGCCTTCGCTCCCCACGTGCATCAATGAGCCTTGGCCGCCCATGACTCTGTCACCGGTTCACCACTGTTCCTTCCTTGGACCACTTTTGATAGATACTGACCACTGCAGACCGGGAACACCCCACAAGAGCTGCAGTTTTGGAGATGCTCTGACCCAGTCGTCTAGCCATCACAATTTAGCCCTTGTCAAACTCGCTCAAATCCTTACGCTTGCCCATTTTTCCTGCTTCTAACACACCAACTTTGAGGACAAAATTTTCACTTGCTACCTAATATATCCCACCCACTAATCAGGCCTTTTATTTAACAAAAATAAAACATAAAAATGTCCAAAAAGACAATGAAGTGTCCAAGGAGGAAAAGTGTCCAAATAAACAGGGGATCTGGTGTCCTTGTCATGCTGGTGAATCGTGAAGGAGGGGCAGTGTTCAGTGCTCCCCTCTCTGGTCCAGGACACGAGGGGTAGTGGCTTGTCTTCAGAGGCTCATCTTCCCTGAGGCTGCAGCGAGAGGGAGTGGCGGCCCGGCATCCTAACCCCTTCAGCCAAAATGTGTGCTTCCCATCCGGACCACAGGTGCACTCAGGTGCAGATGACTCAGTCCATATGGCGGTCTGGGAATCCCTCCATGTTCCCTTTCCTGGACCCTCGAGGACACCAGAGTGCATGCACGGGGAAAAGAGACCGTTCTCTCGAGGAGTGGCGCACTCTGTATTTAACAGCAGCAGTGACAAAGCTTCATCAGATTCAGGTGTGCCTCATCACGCGCCGCCGGTCCTGGTTGTTACCGCATCCCTCCTCTCTCTTGCACCCACTCCTTATCTCCATATATAAATAACATTGGTTCAGATCTAGATCTATTGGTTCAGACCCTAACCTTATGCATGAGCAGTAATAATAATGGTGCATAATTACATAATGTAAAACTTTATGAAAATTGAATTGAAAATTCCTTGCATATGGATGCGTCCTCTATACTGTCCTTTCTGAGTGTATTTAAGCAGTGGTTGTTAGACGCAGACTCTCTCTGGGCCTGAGTAACCCACGGCTCCCCTTGGTCCGGGGCAGTGAGTAAATGCCCATCTGTCAGGGCCGCAGGGGAACGGAGACATACCATTTCTCATCCTCAGGTCCTGTCAGGGCGGTAGTGGTGAGGTACAGTCCTGCACGTCCGCTTGATATATAGCCACGGAGACTGAACGGACGACCTGCATCCTCCTCTCATTTGTACACTGTGACTCTGGGGACAGGTGAGACTAGCGGAATAGAGTGCTGTGTGTTCATTGTCCTAAACCCTCCAAACACCCTTCCCTACATCTCGGAGGTGAGGAAGACAATCAATATCGTATAGTTTTATAATAGTACTTTATCACAATGTTGCATTGATCTACTGATGCCAACTATTGATTTTTACTTGTGTTTATTTTATATCGCAAGGCTTTACAGTTTCATGGGTATAACAAATTGCACTGTTTCTGAAATAGGGCAGATGATGCAATAGATTATGTTCTCATGTGAGAATAAATGAAACTCTATTTGTGATAATGACCATGTTAGCACACCTGCATGTGCTGAATGTTTCACATTGTCTCATTCAGTAATATTATTAGATTACAATTTATATTAAGCTGTCCGTGTTAGTGTAATTATATTTTTACTTTTAATAGATTTTAAATGTACTAAATTGCAACTTCGTCATTCCAAATGAGTATTGCAAATATATTTAAATACATGACATAAAAGATTCAATAGAAATTACTTTAAAGTTTATTTTTGTTTACCATAAATACTAAGTCCATACATTTAGCAGTACATTTTCACCATATTTCAAAGAAAATGTAAGCAAATATGAAATATGCAGCGACCATTTACACTGAAGTCTCACAGCACACACGCCCCTTAAAGGGGTCATGAACTGGCTTTTTAAAAAAAAAATTATATTGTTGTCTGAGGTCAACTTATGACGTTTGCGTGGTTTTTACATTCAAAAACATCATAATGAATAAGTAATAGACTATTTTCTACCCTGGTTTTGAGCCTAGCTCCTGGAACGCTCTGTTTTTATAGGCGTGTCACATTGAAGACTTGGAAGTAAACGCCCACTGCTATGATTGGATAACAGTTTCGCATATTATAATGAGCTTCCACTCCCCAGTCAGTACACATGAGGAATTGTTTTGAAAACGTCCAGTGTGGAAAAAACGGTAACCGAGATGATTCGCCCACAGGGCTCGCAATATGTCTTTATTAAACAAACACGATGATTTATCTCTCATCTACCCGCAATTAATTGGAATGTTATTTTTTTTATTACTTGGCCCGCCCGATCGGTGGATATAACCGCAAACCGCATCACTAACAAAAGTACGTGCATCAGCAAAACTTCACTGCAGACAAATCAGCATGTTCAAAACTTCCGCGATTTTGTATTTTTCCTTCAAATAACAAGTCAAGAGAGAGAACAACGCACACCAAGAAAGGAATATTATTTTACTATTTAAGATACTTACTTAAGGCCGGTGATACATTTTGGTAGCCCGACTGGAAAACACATTAGCCCTGGGACGTTCGACCCATAGTCTGATCCCGAATCGCAGGACAATGAACCAACAACGCCTCAAATACAAAGGATACTCCAGCCTGTGACAGCGTGGTAAGCTATGTTTAGTTAGACACGTACACATAATCAGTAGATATCAAACGATCTGTAACAATGCAATACTATCACATGTAAAAAAAACATTTTTTACTCACATAAGTGTGTTGCACCATTCCTGTTGGGTCCAATATAGAAGGCACAGCATAATTTTTTTAATCTCGTTCTGTCTACAAATCCAGTCTCGACCTGTGTCTTGTTTACAAACGAATCTGTGGTGAAATGAAGTAAACAAACGTGCAATGTCTTACCCACGTGAGCTGGAACTTCATTAAAAATAAAGTTCAAACACATTCCTAATATTGGAGTCCGAAGGAAGCTTATGCAGCAACTGTGTTCTTCCACAACCAGGCACTGCACATATTTTGTAATCTTCAATGGCATGTTTATTGCTTGGAAGTTCGATCCGGTTTAGCTCCACGTAGGCCTATGTTATTTATGTTACTTGTCATGTGTGAATCGGTGGGCGGGGCTACAGAATTAGGCATTCATCATCTTCTGTTGAGGCGGTGTTTCACTGCTCTCTGACGTCACAGGAAAGCACATTCCCAGATCTCTCGTTTGATGAGCCAGCTGTCAATAAAAGCTTTTATTTGACTAAAAAGGACGTTTTCAGCTGCGAAACTTACAGGATATTCTTATATTACGATGACCTTTTATATATCAAAAGCTCAAGACAAAGTTGATTTCTCAATTCATGACTCCTTTAAAACAGAGCGTTCAAATCAGAGGGCTAAAATCAAAGTATGCTAAAGTGTGCTTCTTTTTCACAAGGGATAGATCACACTGTTGATTGTGCCTGAGAAAGAATGCAATTGCAGTATTTATATATTTCTACAGTGAAGCAGCCAGCCAGTGTGTTGAATGTTATTTACATGTTATGTAGCAGAATAAGTAAAAAGAAAAAAGATGAGAGCCACAGCCTGGGAGAAGCCTTCAAATCCCTTCTTGTAGGGATGATAGACAGTCAGAGATGTAGAGCAGAGTGAGTTTGAGGTGTCGATGATCTTGCCTGCCCAATTTCTGGATCTTATCTCACACAGATCCACATGTTCATGTATGCACATGTATGACCACGTGTATGCATGTATGTTTGTGGTGAGTTCATCTCCTAAACTGTGTCATGGTGAACACTGTGTCTTTACCTTTGTAAGATGCATCATTGTGTAATTGTTCGCAGCAGACGGTTCAAGGTACAGCGCAGCTGCTAAAAATTGGAACTCTCATTGCAATAAAAGTATTAACACGGTATTGCTGTAATAATGTATCATAATCCATTGTGACTTCTACTAATACACAAGAAATTCAGTGATTCTTTTAAAAGAATATAGTGACGTGTTATATACAGTATGAAAGCATATATTGTGTGTTAATTGGGAGGGCGAGTGCGCATGTGTATGTGCTTGTAAGCACGTCCGTATCCCTGAATCAGTGTCATATTGAACTACTGTGCAACTACTGAGAGAGTACTACAAGACTAATTATTGGAGCGAAATGATACACGTTAATAGTAGTATCAGCTCTTATCTGTAAACCGTTCCAGTCCTGATCATATAAAATCCTATCTATAATGTTGTAAAATGTCTTAGATGATGTTATAAATTTTAAAGTTGTGCCCTCAGTATCTCAGGAATGTCTCATTTCAGCAAAGGTGTTTGTTGTCCAGTTGGAGGAAATGGCAGTTGAGTGGCTGCTGGACTTTTCGACTCTCTTTAAGAAGCCCTTCGAATGCCTAGATAGATCAAGGAAGAGAGAAAGAAAGAGATTACTGTCCTCACAGTGAGTTCAGGCTGGTGGCTTAGATGTTGGCCAGACCCTGTGAGATTTGGCCACTTGTTTTGTTAACTTGTGGGAAAAACGCCCGTCCAGAGTCAAAGCCAGCTCAGCCACCAAAGACAGCCAAAGACGGCCCGTTCACACTAAAGACGATAACTATGACAATAAAGATATAAGCCTGGTTTCACAGATAGGGTTTAGATTAAGTCAGGAGTAGGCCCTAGTTAAATAAGGACACTGACACATATTTTAAGATACGTCAGTGTAAGTTGCTTTCAGTTACAACTGCTCAAACATGCATTTTAGTCTGGGACTAGGCTTAAAGGGTTAGTTCACCCAAAAATGATCCCATAATTTACTCACCCTCAAGCCATCCTAGGTTTATATGACTTTCTTATTTCAGCCAAACACAATCGGCGTTATATAAAAAATATCCTGGCTCTTCCAAGCTTTATAATGCGAGTGAATGGTACCTTAGCCCAAAAAAACACATCGATCCATCATAAAAGTAATCCATATGGCTCCAGGGGTTTAATAAAGGCCTTCTGAAGCGAAGCTATGCATTTTTGTAAGAAAAATATCTATATTTATTACTTTATAAACTGTAATCACTGGCTTCCGGTAAAAGCCGTACGCGAGTCAAGTTCCGACAGAAGAGTGACCCGACGCTGTCTGTAAAACCAGGCAATAGTTTTAAAACATCACAACTATAATGATAACAGCACAGAGAAACGATATTGTTGGAATCACTTTCACAATTATTTTTTTTTAGCTGATGAATGATAAAAACATTGACAGCCAATCAGAATCCATCCTGCTTTAAAGAGCTCGAGCATTTAAAGCAGCATACGACAGAACTTCAGTGCGCGCCAAAACAACAAAAAAAAATTGCCAAAAAATTTGCTGAAATCAAAACAGTGAAGGTAAAGGATGAGCGCCAGCCAATGAGATTGCCGTTTGCGCATTAGTCCCACCCACTACCGCATATATTCTGCTTGTTGTTAAAAGCTGAATAATTCCAAATAAACTCCGTTATTTTGAAAATACAACAAAGAATATCGTTTAGCCTACATGTAACGCGGCGATTCTGCGTGGTATGAAAGACTCTCTCTCTTTGTGTGTCTGTGTGTGTGAGAGAAACACAGCGCTCTCTCAAAGCGACAGCGAGTTGTGCTCCTTCACACTAGAGTTTACGGTACGTCAAATACAGGTGCGCACGCATACATTGAGCTGAACTGAAATAGACAGATCGCTTTACGGAGAGCAAAACTGTTTCTCTGAGTGTTCAGCGAGTGAAAATATGTCAACGCTAAACTTATTAGCCTCTAACACACACACTGGCGAGTACAATATAAGCATTTATTAGCCAATGGCTAATGATAGATATTGTTCAGTCGCCCAGAGTGAACATTTACTCGCAAATGCGAGCTTGTGAACAACATGTGTCAAAATGCTTTTTCGCAAATCATAAAATTTACCTCAGTAAAACCTTTCAATTAGCATAGCTTGATAATTAGCTAGAAAAAAACTCTTTCATGGTCATGAAACCCTAAACCAAATTTTCTGAGATTTTAACAGAGGTATGTGTGTTGAACATCATTGAACACAATGTTAGCATCTGTTAGATTTAATTGAAGGGTGAAACTGGTTAATTCTTAGCTTTTTCCCCTATTTTCGTCTTCCGGGTTTAAAAACTACATCGTGTCCACGTCACAAGTTGTGACGCCCCAGCGCACTATAGTACTTCGATGACGCGTCGGTATCTCATTATTATTAATGAGGCTGAGTTTTCTTATCCTATAAGAAGACACCGTCTCTTAATTATTCATGACAGCATGTGGTTCTTTCCAATGACATAAGTGTCAGTCTGTGAGTTTACGCAGTAGATGAGAGAGGCGTTCATTTCTTATATTCAAATATATGCATTTATAGTGTGTATATAAACATAATTATATATTTATAATGACAATAATAATTGTGTATGTGCATTTCTATGTTTTAAACAGATTTGCGATTTAATCTAATATATGTAGCAGGGCATTCAGTTACTTTTAAAAGGGCAAACAGACTTTAATTTTGCCAGCTTTAAAAATCCTGCATTTCTTTTACATTTTACCCCTCATTTTTAGTGAAAGTTGGCATGGGCCACTGACAGATAACCGTTGCTCGCCCCCTCTTTCTCCCCTGCCTTGCTCTGCCACACCCACTCCCCTCCCCTCTTCTCACGGCCATCCACACCCAGAGCCATAGAAAAAGAGTTGCGACACGCTTTGATCTCGCCGCCACGTGGTCACGTGTTTCAGAGCTCTCCCCTTCAATGTTTGTAAACATCGAAAACCTAGTTTGGGTGCGCGCGCAGCATGGGGTCAGAAAAACAACGCGATCTACTGTTGTCATAGTGAAAGCGCTAATGTAAAGCTAGTCTGCTAAGTCTGTAGCATGCCACAGGTCACAATTATTGCCAGATATCAAACTTAACCTAACTATTAAATCAGTCTACAGTTTACAGAAAACTTTTTGTTTACTTACCATGGCTTAACTCTACCGTTGTTGTCACAATGTTGGTGCTAGCCTGCGGCTAACTACTACCACTTTTTGTAACACTTTACTCTTTTTACCTCTGCTTAGTCACTGAATTTCAGAGCACCGGGTAATGGACCAGTAGCTTAGGTTCGCTACAGAGGGCAAGTATTTATAAGGCACATATAAAACACAGACAATGACTAGAAACGTACCAATTTATATTGTTTGTGCAAGATTAAATGAATGTAAATGAAGTAAATTACAATAACAATGAAATAAAAATAAATAAAAACACAAATTAATGACTTGTTTCTTCTCAATCCCTTTTGAGTTTCTTTTTAGATAAGTGTTATTTTCAGCTCTGTTGTTATTTAAATAGTTTTTTTTATATTTATATTCTAATTATATGGTTTATATTAAATTATTAAATTATACTTATTATTCTCCTATTTTGAGCCTCTACAAACACGAGCCTCTTTGATCGTAGCATTGTCCCAGTCTGCCCGTTTAATAGCTTGCAGCCACAGATGTCGTCTATTTTTTTTATTTTTTTAAACGGATGAGATCCTGCAGGAATCCTGAAAAACTTGACTCCATAACTGGTGCGATTTTTCACAGTTCACGACGCAACAAGTAGGCATTTTTTTCTTGACGAGAAATTCTCTGGTTAACACAATTCAATGGGATGGAATGAACTTTCTGACCCCGACATGCACACTGCGAACTGCAAATTTTGGGGTCTATAGCTCCAAACAACTCCGCGCTGTCAGTCTGTTTGAATAGGATTAAGCAGGATGAACAGCATTTTCACTATACTTGCAGCAATTTCTGGTAAATATTAACACAATATGTGCATAGACTTCGACAAGGTTTTACAGTAGCATTTTATTCTGGGTAGAGATAAAGAAGAGACAATGTTTTTCTTGAGTGATCTGCATTGAGTGTTGTAGCCAATCACGGGCATTTCTGTTGAACATAATGACCAATCATATGTTTAATTTACTGGGAATGAGAATCCTCTCAGTATCGATCAAAACAAGTTTTATACAGTCTCAAAACGCTGAATGAATTTTAGTGCAAGTTTACGTTTTACACGAATCTTCTCATTATCTACAAATCCTCTCATCATAACAAACAAAGCACAGACACGATTTAAATAAAGGTTTATTGTGAAGTTTAGTTAGATGTTTTTGTTTTTCATTAGACTTTGTGATGTTCCATACAATTAGCCTATATATTTAACACTTCAGTACAAATAAAGTAACAAAAATAGATATTTTAATGTTATAATAGTGATTTGATAATCTATAAAAATTAATTCAAAAGAAAATAATGGCTATAATGAGCCAATAAGTGTTCCTCTTCCGCCATCTACTGATTATAGTGGTAATTTCTTTTATCATTTTAATGTTGTTAACGTCCTAATGTTATTTTATGATACTCAAAGCATACACAACAGCTGAATATAAATGAATGATGCTAGCATATACATAATTTAACACCAAGAAATAAGTTTTAAATAGTGTTTAAAAAAAAAAACAGGGCATCCAATTTAATTCAACTCTTTATATCCAGGCGCTAGATACGTTATTCCTTAAATGGGCTGACTTCATAGAAACGCATTCGACAGAATTAAGATCTCAGAGAGACTAAAAACTGTTGAGATATGACAGATAGCATCTGGATATAGCTGTTGCAGTGCTGCTCACGTTATCTAACTGCAGTTAGAGTCTAACAATCTATTATATAACAATAAACATTAATCTTAATTAATTAATCTTCTATCAATATTCCTGAGAGGTCAACTAATGCCATAAAATATGCAGTAATTTCATCAATTTGCCAGCGAGTGTGCTTGAGATATACTGAAATGAATGGGGTTCAATGCTGGAACTATTGGTCGCTCCGTGACACCCCTTACTTCCGCATTCCTCAGTTCCTATGGAAGTCTATGGGAGTGTCATAACTCTGTTTTTCAACGGCTCTGTCCACACCCATTTAAGTTGCATTTTTCAAAAAGATTGTGAGGTAGACTTGAGCTGAAAGAGGGGGGTTTCATGACCCTTTAAAGAAGAGAATTTAGCTAAAAATATTTTTTCAAAGTTTTCAGCATTAGTTGAGAGAGATTTCTTTACACTCTTAAAAATAAAGCTTCTTTTATTGGCATCTATGATTCACTGAAAATCCTTCAACATCCATGGAAACTTTCCATTCCACAAAAGCTTCTTTATAGTGGAAAATGCTTCTTAAGATTATTAAAATGTTCTTCAGTTGTTCACGACAAGACAAAAATGGTTCTTTTAAGAACTGTTCAATGAAAGGTTCTTTGGGGAACCAAAAATGGTTCTTTTATCTGTGGCATCGCTAAAACACCCTTTTCCTTCATTTGTAATACCTGAAATATTTCTAAATGAATCAATATCGAATCGAATTGAATTGAGAGCCTGTGAATGAGAATCAAATCAAATTGTGAAATCTGTAATAATACCCAGCCCTTTCTGATTAGATAGAACTAGTACAGATGCTTTCTTATTATGTCACTGTGACTGGACGGCCACGTTGCTGAACACCAAAAGAGGTGTCATTTGCCTGCAAATAAAGTCACATGTTAACACTGAGGGTTTCTGATATCAGAAAGTTGATAAGTTGTTACTGCAGCTTGGTTTCAGTAGATGGCTGAAAATCTTTTTTCACTGTGGAGGGAGTTTACAAAGTTCTAGTATTCTTTCATTGACATCGAATGCAAGGATTGATTAGAACGTAAAGATTTTTCACCATATGGCCTCTTTAAAATGATGTATTCTTGTGCACAGATGTTCTTAAAATTCTTCCTATAGGGCTTATATATAGAGTGTTTGATTACAGTATATTTTTTCTGAAAACACATTAGTCAGTTTCCTCAGTCCTCACCCTTTTTAAAAAAAAAAAAAAAAAAAATCCTGCTGTGGTCATGGAACAATCTGAGGGAGTGAACATCACTAATGCTGACTCAAGAGACACTGTAATGCAAAAACAGACTTTGAGACCTGGACAGAGTTCTGGACTGGTCCTGCATAGTTAGGTGTTTCTTTGTAGTCCATACTCCTTTTTTTAGAGCTGCACGATTCTGGATAAATTGAGAATCACGATTTTTTGGTTTAAAATAGAGATTCTCCCATGAATCTCCGTAGACAAAGCAAAATAGCGCAATTTACAAGAGGTTCTGACAAAATTGTAATTAGGGGAGGGAATCTTTTGGTACCTTTTTATATCAATTCTCGAGGTCTCGATTCGATTAAAAATCGATTATTGATTTTGAGATAGATATCTATCTATATCTATCTAGTAAGACAGTTTAATAGGTCTTGAAGAAAAAATGTCACTGAATTAAATGTGAAGCTTGAAATTTATTGTGTTTTCTTCCTTATTTTAGTCAACCCAAAATGATAAAACAAATGCCATTTTAAGCTGATTGCAATTATTACACACATGACTGGCAGTCTTCTGTAATAAAGCAAGGCAGGTCTGAAACAGAGGAAAGCTACTTGAATTTGAATAAATTAACAGAACAGACAGCAACAGTTTATTAGGCTGCTGTCCCTTTAAGAACAAATGCACGGATCTAATATACTGTTACACATCCGATTTGCTCCCAACTGTTTAAATGTTCATGTGCGACATAACAGACTGTGTTTACGTGAATACAGCACACAATGTGCATTTTGACATAATCGTGTGTGTGTGTGTGTGTGTGTGTATTTGACCATTCAAGCGCAATAAGCTGTGAAAGAGAACTGAATTTGAGATTGCATGCATCTGAGAGGCGGAGTCTGTGCTCGAGCTTTGGCTGGGTGTCCGTTAGGACAAGAACTGTATTGAGTCCTTTTTCACATCTTATTTAATAACACTCTAGGCGTCAACTTTTAGTACTGTGTGCGAAGTTAAAGAAGTGTAACACTTTAGAAAATCGCTTTTTTTTTTTCCTTTTACGTAATATTTTTGGCCTTTTTGTGCCTTTATTGGACAGGACAGTAAAGAATGGGGTGGAGAGAGAGAGGAACAAGATCAGCAAAGAACCTTGAGCTGGGAATCG
Source organism: Rhinogobio ventralis (assembly GCA_039654625.1). Lineage (NCBI taxonomy): Eukaryota > Metazoa > Chordata > Actinopteri > Cypriniformes > Gobionidae > Rhinogobio > Rhinogobio ventralis. Next base: position 7,728,572 of record CM077193.1, on the reverse strand, counting down.
AACTTGGGTCGCCGGAGGCGCAGTTGTGGCATGTGTCGGCGCGCTAACCACGAGGCTATCGGTGCCGACAGAATACCGTTTTTTTATTTTATTTTGTAAATCGATGCGAATCGGCAGAAGATAGAATCGCGATTCATATGTGAATTGACCCCCCCCCCCCCCACTCCTAATTTTAGTTGCTGCAGTCTATATTAAAATTATTATTATTTTTTTTTAATTGAATTAATTAATGATTCAATGACTCACTCATAAAGACTTCAGTTCTGGATCATTCATTACTGGATGAATTAGCGTTTTTTTTTTTATGGATCTCTTGAATGAATGATTCAATAGCTGCGTCCCAGTTCAGACACTGCAACCTTCGAAGGCCGCATTTGAAGGCTGTTTGCATCACCATGTGCAACAAAGTATTTGGTTACTCAAATACCTAATGATACAAATGCACAAAAGATACTAAAAGAAAAAACTTTAAAGCGGTTCAAATGTTGACTTATACCAAGATGCAATTTCATATAGTTTATATTCTTTATTATGTACATAAATGGACCAAGGTGAACATATTTAGACCGCTTGTTAACCCTGTTTTGTTGGCAGTTGAATTTACCTTAAAAAAAGTCCAGTACAAACGTTACTGCCGCTCGTCCACGGCAGCTGTCACAGTTGCTAGGCGACAAGAACAGTCCTCCATATAGACCGTCCCATTTATCAACGCTCGGTCTAAACTTCACGGCCTTTGAAGGATGCAGCCTCTGAACTGGGATGCAGCCAATGACTAATACATTTTTTTAACAGTCACTTGTCGCCACCTACTGGTGTAACAATGTAATTGATACAATCTTCATTTGATGGGTCAAGTTACTTTGATAGCTACCATAGACGTGTGTTTATATCCGAACTATAAACTTTTATCCCAGTACTTCCGTGATTTAATTAGAATTATTGTAACAGAAATAATGATACGGTGTGGTTGAAAAGACTGTAAAGCGGTTTCATTTTAGCCTACATAACAACTGCTCTCTCTGGGACAGCAACAGCACCAACACAGATTTTAATGTTCGCTGTGATCATACTTTTTAAAGGTTTTATAGGCATAGTTGAATTTTTGACATTTAGGAATAAGATCACGTAGGTGTTTGAATAGAGATCTCGATCTTTTAACGATTAATCGTGCAGCTCTACTACTTTTGCACCAAATTGCCTCTTGATATGGGATCTGCTGGCTGTTACTGTGGCTTTACAAAAATAAATATTCTGTGCTGCTGGATTTAGCCACTAATAAGGTATTGATTTGCGAGCAGCCTTAACTTTTCAGGGGTAATTCTCAGGAAGTAGACAGAGAAACGTGGGCTGAGACCAGCTGAGACATGTCTAGAGCACATGCAGACGTATTCAGACCATGTTTTGCTCATTTTTTAAAATCCTGACATTTAACAGAAAATGTTCAGCTGAATAAAAACTGAAACAGTCTGCACACTGCTATTATTGTTTTTTGTTGTTGTTGTTGATGTTTTTTTTCCTGTTTGGGAATCTGAATTATATTCATATTTACATTTAAATACTGTATGTTAAAAAAAACTATTATGATAGTATTATGATACTCTTGGCAGTTTTTGTTAGTGTGCATTGTTGAATCTGTGGTCTGGTGAAGGAATTGAGACAAATCAGAGAGGCTATATGACCCATTTGGCAACAAATGTGTAGCTTGTTAATAATGTATTGAATGTATCTGTCCTGTCTTTATTGAGATCAGTCTTTTGTGGTGAACTAATACATTAATTTGAATGCAGTTGCAGGAAATAGGAAGTAACAGCTGCTAGTGTCAGCTTGTGTATTTTTAACATGTGACATTTAATTTGATTTGCATGTCTATTTCTACTAGTATTAGGGATGGGTATCGTTAAGGTTTTAATGGTTTTACTACTCTTAGCGATACTGCTTATCGATCCTGTACTTTAACAGTATTCTTATAGGTTCTTTTTCAAATATTTTTTTTTATTAAACAATATAACAATTCCCTAAATAAACAGTGCTTTAATTTGTTTTTAGGAAGGTCAATTAATGTAAGTAGAGATAGCCTACAAAAAAATCTAATGAAGTAATCAAATTGAAAATAACACTACAGTTTTCACTGTATAAATTGATAGATTAATGCTTTTTTAAGGTAAAGATATTCAGTCAAGAGCGATTTTGAGTCATTTTTCTCTCCTTTTTTTTACCATTAATGGCACAAGCGGCTTATTATTAAACTGCTGTCACTTTAAAACTGAATGCACGCATCTAATATACTCATACACATCATATTTTCTCTCTACTGTTTACCTCCACTTAAGACATAAACAACTGTGTAAAAACTGGTCATTTTGACATTTTTGTACAGAGCGCCTGCACAAAAAGCCGTCTTGGGAAAGTGTCTCTTGTGCGGATTATTTTGCTTTTAATACCTCTTTTTATTATCAAAGATGTACCACAATTTGGCAACATTCGAGTGCATGTAAAAAAATCACAAATTTTGCTAATTCTGACAGTAAGAGGAACGCATTCATGAAGGAAATGAAAGGAAGGTGCACTATATGGAATGCCTTTAAATAGTTTTACCTCAAATATCTTCTTTTCATAATACTTGAAATCCAAAATCTAAATAAAATTAGATAAAATTACATTAATCGCACAGCCTCTAAAGTGTATCCAGACTTTATATGTTTAGTTCTCTCCTTCTTCGTCACTCATTAAGTTAATGAATTAAATTGTCAAGATTGCACATTAGTCACAGAAATGAAGTGGTATTTACCATTATTTCACAAAAGAAACGTACCTCTCCTCCTTCTTCGTCACTCATTAAGCAAGGGCTTTCGTGAAATATGTATTTTCCAAAATACATTTTACTCTAAAACTGTGAGAAAATCAAAGCTATAAATCTAAACAATTTGAGGTTGATATCTCAAAATATTAGGCTTGGGCGCAGTACCAAATGTTTCCACTAGATATTCGCTTCCCATTCGTTTCTAATGTGGTCATTTTTGACTGCCAACATTTTTTTTCAGGACCATTTAACCTTTTCGAATCATGTCCATGATTTTTTTTTTGTGTTCACATAGAAAGTGCCAAAACTTTTAACAAGTTTCGTACCATTCAGATGAAGTAAAGAATTCTAAAAATCCAAAACGTTTATTTTTTCAGTCAAAAATGTCCAAACAGCACCAGAGGGTTAAACACTTCACTTTTAAACATTTTCCTCCTACATAAAGACTCCTGATGAAAAATGCCACTAACAGATTTCGCACAGTCAAAGTCCATCACTTTTGTTATATGTTTGTTATTAGCGGGGCTTCAAGCTGTTTTTAACTGAGACCTGAGTAAACCTGTATTTCCGCCCCTACTGGTACCCCACCCCCCCCACTCGAGCAGGCTTAATCTATGCTTTGTTATATCATTTAAACAAGCGGACCTATTCATCTTTGGTCTATACGGGGGATGTTATTTCTGAACTCTGCAGGAGTCAGATCATTTCGAGACTTTGTTCTTTGATGGAGGCTAAACTCTTTGAAGCCAGTCCATGCTGAACCTCATTGAAGAAATAAAATGTTTATGTCAGACATTTGTGAAGAGAATCTGATTTAAAGGTTCATTTGCTTCTTTAAAGGCTCATAAAACGCTGAAGTACGTTTTTTGAGGTGATGCATATGGTCGTGTTGTACATAATGGAAATCAATAGCTGCACATAGTTTTCATTTTAAGGGGTATGTGATTTTATTTTTTATTTTTATCTTATTTTTGTGTTATTTAACACTATATTTTTATGGGTTCGAAATCATCAAGTGATTGTGATGTATTCACACTAGATTTCAACACCTACATGTCAGCCGGAAATCTCAGTAATATTCACGAGACATGTGCTTTTCCAGCCAATCAGAAGTATTGGTTTGCGAATAATAATTTTCATGGTTTGAAAGTAGATGCATGTGTCCCCTGGTGTTGTGCTTGCATTCTAATGGTTCTAGTGTCACATCCTGTCTACAGAGATCTGGCAGCATAGATATATACTTCGCTGCTTTTGATATCCCACAATTGTCTGGAAGTTGCGATTTGGCTGTCAGTTTATGTGTGAATGTATGTTAAAAAGTTTGAATATGATGTAGAACAAGCAATATTCAATTAGTTAAAATGTATGAGAAACAAATCAAATTTATTGATGATAAACATATAAAAACTTGCTTATTGTGTATTTGAAGTGTCACTATTATTCTATTTTAAAGTTTCCTTATTTAGTTTTGAAGGCCTCCTAATATACATTGCACGTCTAAAAGAGTCTGAAAATGCTTTGTTCGATTATTTGGTCTGTCTAAACCCCTCCTTCCTGAGAGCCTACTCTGCTCTGATTGGTCAGATGGCCCAGCCTGTTGTGATTGGTCTACTGCTTACAGCACGTGTCGGAAACGAACCGCTTATTACCATATCTGAATTTCAGCTCTGGAGGCTTCCTCAGCTCAGCTCATTGTTACATTAGCCACTTTTCCACTGTCGGGCCAGTGCGAGCCAGGGCTTTCAACGGGCCAGGCTGGACTAATAGCCTCGGACATGTAGCACAGAGCCCAAAACCACGCTGCGTTTCCACCGTCGGGCTAGAAGCTCCGCAGTGCTTCACTAAATCCCACCCGTAACACGCCTCTCTGGAACAACGTCACACAAACCATTTCACCAACAAATGGAAGTTTTATCAGAAAACTAATCAGAAAGAAATCACTGGAAACAAGCAAACATGATAAAAGCTGCTGTTTGTTGGCATTTTTGTCGTTTACTTTTTTAAAGTTTTGAATTTAAAACTTGAACATCGATTTAAAAAATAAAAATTAAAAAAATTTTTTATAATAAGTGATGCATTGATTAATTAAATTGTCAAGATTGCACATTAGTCACAAAAATAAAGTGGTATTTACCATTATTTCACAAAAGAAAGAGGACACTTACTTATTCAGCCGCGTCTGTTTCTGTTTATTTGTAATCGCAGGACAGTATGTTTACATCACATTTAGAAATAATGATCATTTCTACAAATTTTCCACCAAAAATACGATCTGAGGAGCTATACTGACGGATAAATACACTATTGTGATAGCCTATATGATTTGTCTGATTTCTTCAAGCGGTTGTATTTACCATGTTTACTATAGTAATGGTTAGCACGCGTAGTCTTTTGCATCGCATATAAATATTTATTCCGTATACAATGATCAGAATCCACATCGGATCATAAACAGAAGTTATTTCAAACACTCGCTGCTGTCTGAAAGTGAGTTTTGAGCTAAAATGATTTTAAAAGTCTTTTAATGCTGATGTTAGCTGGTATATGAAATCATCCGTGGCGCTGCCGACGACTCCTATAAATTCCGCCTTTGTTCGTAACCAAGCCCCAGTTGGCCTGCTTTGGACAAGGTATTCGGTAGGCCAAAAAACTCTGGCCGTTGGCCCAGAGGAAGCCCCGACGAGGCCTGATCAAGCACCGGAAGTGACACTGGAAACGTGACATGCTTGCTTCCGGCCCGACAGTGTAAACGCAGCTATTGTTAACGAAACTTTGCAGACCTTTTACCTTCACAAACAGCTACATTACACACTGCATTAAAGGTAATATACAAAAAAGCATAATTGGGGCACTTTAAAACGAATTGAGTTTTTATTTAGTACTATAACATAAATCTTACCCGTTTCATTTATGTATGACTGACAAATATGCATCACATTAGTGTTTGTTTAAACTGTGTCATCCAAATAGATGGACATTTTAAATGTAATTCAAATTTATTTTAGAAAAAATATTTTCTATCTGCTGAAGTTTTCCATTTGGGAGGACTGAAGTTTGCAATGTGGCCTGGACAACCAGATGGATTTACACTTGGCGGAGCATTTCAAACCACCTCCTTTTATTGACCGTGCTAAAATGAGGGATTTCATGAGTCTCTGTCACTCTTTCTCCCATGGCAGGACTAACAGCAATCATCAAGTGTAATATCGGCTGCAGGCATGAAGGCCAGAGACTAGGATGAATCTCTTTACTGGGGGCTTTTCCAGTGTGGGCGAGCCACATCTTTGCTGTTTGGCAGCCACTTTAGTGCTGAAGACTTGCTTGCAAGGCCTGATTGAAGGACATTTAGGCGTCCTCCACTACTGCTTCCACAACTGAAGGCTTTCATCTGCTCTCAGGCCGGCTGTTCTCCTACAATTACGGAGGATTCCTCCATGTAATTGAGCGCTTGTTTACCACATCGAAAGCATATCGTGTTGGCCTCTAATGTATCTCAGTGCATTATCGCTCAGTCACAGTGTTGTTCTATTAGTGGAGATTCAGGAGGAAAGTCTATTTCATATCTGTGGTCTTGTGGGTTGTACAGTTGCAGTCTCTCTTTCAGTATTTTTCCAGATCACTCGCTATGATGTCAGACAGCTGAGCTCACTGGGATTTAACATGCTAGAATAGACTCATCTGTGCTTGATGATTGTACAGTCACTCACTCGTATGTCAATGGTCATGTGATTACTAGCACCTCCGGTTGAATGGCGGGAGTGCGATCATATGGCTGTAGCACGTTAGCTCAAAGGGGAAATATAATTATTCATAACTCATTATGATTATTCATTATGATTAATTATGAATATTCGAATCAGTTAATGAGATTAACTTGATGTAGCTACATTAACATTGCAATCAATCAATCAGTTTTGATTTTTAATTAATTCTAAGAGAAGGGTATTTTTCATGGCCACAGAAAAATAATTCTTCCTTAGCATTTACAGCATTTAGAGCGTGTAACAAAATCGATCATTTAAGTGAACCAAATATGTATTGTGTACAAGTTTTATTAACTAAATCACGAACACAACTAATCTAAACGAAAACGCATACACACAATCACACATACATGGGTAAGATTGAAAGTGGCAGAATGAAACCGGAAAACAGGAATGAAGCTATGGAAAAGAGTCATTAACCATGAAAAGAACCATCAGCTTGTTATTCTCAAAGCACCTCATTAGGAGAACTGTACTGCTTATCCTAACCATCTGATTAGTTAAAATAGGCGATACTTGCATTGCCGTTGCAGTTGAAGCAGTTTCATAAAATTCCTGATTTTATGGTTCTGTGAGTCGATGGTGTTGAAGTTGCAATCGATTTCTTCTGCATTGACTGAAGAAGATATGATGAACTTGCACTGTTAGTTTAGATTCCGTCATGGTTGGGGAAGCTGCACATGGCTTGAGGTGTTGGGCCTGCGACCGTGTGGTCGGACCGAGTTTCCTTTGTCTTCTAGAAGGGCATTTGAATATGTAATTTGATTTGGTGCTAAAGAGGAGAACCTCTAAGATTATTATAATACTAATGTGGCACAGAGTTAGCAAAATGTAATGTAAATTAACAAATGGGGAACGACATTGAGTTCGTAGAGACCAAACATGCCATACACACGATTTTTGTTAACCATAGTATGCAATTCTGAAACATAACTCCAACAGAGATTTAATTAATACATAGACCAAACCCTACAAAATAAAAATCATGAGATGGATATATGTTTATATATTTCTCAAGTGGTTATATATAGGCTATATGGGTTTAAGATGGTTTATTTGTCCTTTTCAAAAAGAATTAAGTGAGTCACAATTCTCTGCAAATTCCTTTTGGTCATAAACCTTATCAGTCTCCATGTGTCCTGTAACTAGAGGTCCGGTGTTAGTTGCACTAGGGATGTTAGTTGCAGTTTTGGGGGATGGTTCACAACCCTTTGAGTGTGCTGGATTATTCATTAAATATAATGAATAAATAATTGTCTGATTTGTCTCAGTTGTTAAATGGCGTAACAATTGTTTCAGATGAATCAAGAAATGTGTACATCACCCATCTGCTTCAGTTTCCAGTGTAGAAACACTTGTTGACAAAATGTTTGATTTGATATTCTATTTTGAACTGATTTGCTTTAGCCATTCCAGATTCACTATGAATCTTATGATCCAGGTCCTATTTCATACAAAAAGGCTACCTAAATTTGTCTTTTTACAAAAAATCCATCCATCCATCCATCCATCCATCCAATCGCCATTTCAGCCTTTTATTTTGTTTCTTGCAGTCACTTGAAACCATAAGTTGCCCATAAAGCAGTTTTCAAGTGCCCCTATTAGGCTATTTTAAAGGTTCCTCATTTTGTTTTGGAGGACTCTAAACCCCTCCTTTTCAAAAACCTACTCTGCTCTGATTGGGCAGATGGCCCAGCCTGTTGTGATTGGTCTACTCTGCTCTGATAGGTCAGAAGGCCCAGCCTGTTGTGATTGGTCTACTCTGCTCTGATTGGTCAGATGGCCCAGTCTGTTGTTCTTACCACTTGATAAACAGTGATACGAACAGTAACGATGGTGGTGTTTTTTTTCAGCAGTTTAGAATCTATTATTATAATTGTCTGAATTCATCCCAGCCACAATCAGCAGTCTGTTCTCTTAATACAGATGTATTTGAAGTGAGTCGTTTCAGCAATGACCCTTTTGCTGAATTAATCCATTGTCTCTCTTTTGGGCTGGATCTTGGGTTGGTCATCCTGGAACCATCCCAGTGTCTTCTCCCACAGGCCGGACTGGCCTGAAGGTTATTGGTTAGTTTGTGTGGTGTGTGTTTTGTGGTGGTGTTTCATTTGGCGTCAGCACTTTGGCATTGGTGTGTGATTAGCTCTCGTGTCACTGATTCCCATGACTCATAGAGGTGGTCATCCAGCAGAATGAGCAGAGATGTGCGGTCAGAAGTCTGCTGACTAGGCAGGCTTTGACTTTTCTTAGATGCTGGATTAAAATTGGTTTATGTAGATTTAGTGCCATTGCACGTGTCTATGTGTCTTTGCATGTGAGAGCAGAGCAGGGTTGTTCAGTGTTTAGTTTTTTCAGGCTTTTGATGAAATTTAATATCTGTATATTTATGTATTTGCTTTGAAATGGCATAAGTGTTTTTTTAATGTTTAATGATAGATGAAAATACAGTCAAAATCTAGTGTAAAATATTTTTTTGGCATGTTTTTTTCACTAAATGAACGAGAAAAAAACAGAAATGTAGTTAAAAATATAAATACAAAAACTTGCATATACATTTCTATCAATATACTTTTTTTTGTATTTTTACTAAAACATTTAGATGAGGAAGCAGTGATATTAATTTTGCCAACTACAATTTTAATTTATCAGCAATAACCGATAAATGGACCATATTAAAATTCTATATTATTTTATCTGAATGAATTAAAAATAAAAATAAAAAAACTCCTAAAAGTGATTTTAGGCATCAAAGATTTGTGATATGTGATAAAAATGGATATTCATTTAGAAATTTAGAAATTTGTTAAAGATTACATTTGACAGGTTTATAAAATGTAATGTTTACATCAAATTTAATTGACATTAGAGGACAGCAAAGGTAATCGAAATATAAATATCCTCTGAAAAAAAATAACTAATCAAATTTACAGTAAAAAAAACTTTAATTGTAAACTGTAAAAACTTTAATTGTATAAAATATGATAGCAACGTTTACAGTAAATTTACAGTAAAATAAAAAATTTCATTAACTGAAATAATTTGAAAACAACACCATTTTCCTAAAATTTGTCTTTCACATGATCGTTTTTTTAATACTGACAACAACCACAAAAATACAGGTGATAAAGGGAAAGCCGCATGATAAATTAAATTTAATCACAATAGCTTTTCCACAAACTGAGGTAAATACTAATATATAGACAGTGCGCACAAATACAAAACACTGCGGCAACAAACATGACATTTAAAATAATGAAATAATAATTAATTTAACAACATAAGATAACACAAAACCATAATGTACTTAACTTGATAAGAAAAAAACCGAACAAGCAGATATTTCAATGAAAAACCATCAAATGTGAGCTGAGTTACACAGACAATTCTGGAAATGTCTATTTTTCACTGTAAAGTATAAGAATTGACGTATTTTTTTTCTTTTATATATGGATCAGACTTGTTTGTTCAGCACATCCCACAGATGCTCGATTGGATTGAGATCTGGGGAATTTGGAGGCCAAGTCACCACGTGAAAGAAACCCGGGCGCATCCGGCCATCCACGTGAAAGAAAATGTGATTCATCAGACCAGGCCACCTTCTTCCATTGCTCCATGGTCCAGTTCTGATGCTTTCGGCGGTGGACAGGGGTCAGCATGGGCACCCAGACTGCTCTGCGGCTATGCAGCCACATACGCAACAAACTGCGATGCACTGTGTATTCTGACACCTTTCTATCAGAACCAGCATTAACTTCTTGAGCAATTTGAGCTACAGTAGCTCGTCTGTTTGATCGGACCACACGGGCCAGCCTTCGCTCCCCACATGCATCAATGAGCCTTGGCCGCCCATGACCCTGTCACCGGTTCACCACTGTTCCTTCCTTGGACCACTTTTGATAGATACTGACCACTGCAGACCGGGAACACCCCACAAGAGCTGCAGTTTTGGAGATGCTCTGACCCAGTGGTCTAGCCATCACAATTTGGCCCTTGTCAAACTCGTTCAAATCTTTACGCTTGCCCATTTTCCTGCTTCTAATACATCAACTTTGAGGACAAAATGTTCACTTGTTGCCTAATATATCCCACCCACTAACAGGTGCCGTGATCTGTGTATATTATATATCAGATTCACTATCTCATAGAGCTTTACTGGATTTGGCCTCTCACGGCCACACAGAAATGCCCCTCCATGGTCCTAGAGCAGAGCTGGAGCGGTCAGTGATCAGACAGCTCTGTCTGTTGTTCTTCAGCATCTTTCCAGACAGCATCACACTCCCCTCACCGAGTCTGATCCGCTGACCCTCGTTTCACAAGAGCTCCAACAAAGAGCCATCAGCAAGTGCAGACTCTCTTGAGACTCTCTCTGTATTAGCACATCTCACACTGCTCCTCATGAAGTTATAGGTTAGAAGGATGAAAGGGATGAAGAGTTGTAGTCTGCCTTTTGTGCTAGTCTGACCAGCAATTAACCTGAGAGTATGGCCCATAGCCGGGCCGGGTCCTTGTGTTTGATGTGCCCTTCAGAGGAGCCGAAGAGGAGTATGTTATGTAATTAGATGGTGCAAAGCAAGTTTAATGTGACAGAAGCCTTACTTGTTCATCAGGCTAACTGGAGCATCTGAACACAGTCTTTTGAGGTGTGCAACTATAGTGTGAGCTGTATTTCTAAAGCATTTCTGTGCAATTTCATTGTTTCTTCTTGTGGGTTTCTACCATATTAAGCTGTTCTCTTTCTCTGTGTACTATAAAATATTACAAAAGATAGTAGGAAGCACACAGTATGTACTGCACAATGTGCACAGTGTTCATTAAGCATGGCTAGTTCCTCTAAACTAATTATTACAGGCATTCCCGCCAAACTCACGCTAGCGCTCGAGTCAGAAGTTGATCAGGGCAACTCAAACAAAAGAACGTTTTGAAAGCATCACAGTGTCAGAGCGTTGACAGTCTTCAGGAGGTCAACCTACGTATGGTTTACTTAGAGCTGGTCTCTGCATATTAAAAGGTGCTCTGCGCTCGCCAGTGATTGTGCAATCACGTCGAAAATGTCACACTAGACGTAGGCGGAAGTACCGCTCCAAGCGAACGTGTGAGGATGAATACAAACGCCCTTTACCAAAAAACACTCCATCTTCAACTTTAAAATCATCCGACATCGTTGTTTTACTTTTTTTTTTTTTTTTTGCTAAAGGAAGTTTGGATGAGTCTTCGCATGTGCGCTTTGTAAACATGGGAGCGATACTTCCGCCTACGTCTAGTGTGCACAATCCCTGGCGAGCGCAGACCAGCGCAAGATGAGCAATTTAGGTTAAAAAGTATGTTCATTTTTTTATTCATTTTTTTAAATGGCCGATCGTTTTGCTAGATAAAACCCTATTCCTCGTCTGGGATTGCGCAGAGCCTCTGAAGCCCTTCGAAGCGCTTTGAAACTGCATTGATTTGGACCTTCAACATTTTGGTTGCAATGGAAGTCAATGGTGAGGAGAAAAATCCTGGAATGTTTTCCTCAAAAAAAAAATTTTTTTTTTCGACTGAAGAAAGAAAGACATGAACATTTTGGATGAGATGGGGGTGAGTAAAAATATCATGAAATTTTCATTTTGAAGTGAACTAATCCTTTAAGCTATACATTTTGTTGGGCTATTCTCAAAATATAGTGCTTCCAGGTTTATGGCAAAACGGCGGCTCACTATTGGCCGAGCACGTTCCCATGGTCGCATTACGTGAAACGCGTAGGAGACTGGCACGGAAGATAAGAGATTAAATAAAGTGGTTATTGTTTGTTTTTGCTCACAAAAAGTATTCTTGTTGCTTCGTAACATTTAAGGTTGAACCACTGTAGTCACATGGACTATTTTAACGAGGTCTTTACCTTTCTGGGCCTTGAAAGTTGAAATTACATTGCAGTCTTAATTTTGGTTCAGAAGATGAACGAAGGTCTTATGGGTTTGGAACGACATGAGGGCGAGTAATTAATGACAGAATTTTCATTTTTGGGTGAACTAACCCTTTAAGCTGGCGTAAAAGACGATATTTTAATATCCAGAATATTACATACTTCACCATTAGGAAGAATGAGATTGTGCTATTGATGTTAATTCACTCAGCTTTGAATTAAAAGATGTGAAGTCTACAAAGTTTGGTGAAGTTTCCACTCAATTTTAGATATAATGTGATTAACAACATAACTATTGCAAAATTACATTACATTTGCAAAATTATATTACACAACTATTGCAAAATGTATTTTCTAATGCTCCAAAAAATTCTAGCACCATTGAGTTGTTGAGCCATCTTATGGCCTGTCTTCATGTAAGATATTACTTTCGGTTTCTACTCCATACTTGCTGCTGCCCACAGAGGCTGTGTATGTGTGAACGTGTATATCATTATGAGCTGACCAATACATGTGACACGTTCTACCGCCAGCCCTATTCACCCTCTTTCCACATCCCACAGTGAGCTCGCACTTCACACTACATATGGACTTCATTAGCACGTGTGTGTGTACGTGCGTGAGAGAGTGATGTACAAACAGTTGCTCCTTAGGAAGCTCTTTCATGTGCATACACTAGTATGCAAAATTACTCAAGACTAGGGTTGTCACGGTATCAAAATGTCAGTAGTTGTTACCAATACCAGTAAAATTTCGTGGTTCTCTGTAACTATTTTGGTACCAGAGCAAAAACAGTTGAATTAAGTACAAGATTTGTACAAGATCTTGACCAAAAATTGATGCACCTCTTGATGGAAATAAATGTTGTGATGTTATTTCCTTCAAGCACTCTGTAAAGTCTACTCTAGCTTTACAATCATTCTTTCACAATTTGAGCCTGATGCTTCTTGACGTTGTCATTGTGGAATATGGCCATGATTTGTCTCCCTTGTTTAAAGGCCCCGATATACTCACGGTGAAGTTCTTTTTTTCTCTTCGTTTAGGGGTAAAACGAAGTTCGAAATACGTGACCAGCGATAAACAGTACTGTTACTGAACAGCTGCTGAGAGCGACGTTTAGATGAATATGTAAATATGTGCTGCATGCTTTCCTCTCAATAACAAAATAAACGCATGATAAAATTGAGAAAACAGCAAGCATTTTAATAGCATAAGAAAAGCATCTGATCATAGCAACGTGCATATGTTTGTTTCCACAAACTCTGCAATTCAGCACTCCAGTAAAGTCACGTTTATTTATATATCATTTTATACAATAGGTTGCTTAAAATCATGCAGCTTTACTGTATTAAATATTAAAAACTGTGTCAGTGTGATTTCATCAGAAGTACAACTTAATTTTCTACTATAAAGCAGCTCTCCAGTGTTCATGTTTTCACTCACGGACGTCTGACCTCGACGGACTGAACCGGAGAAATGAACCAGAAAAGATTTTCCCATGAAAGAAGGCGGAGCCTCTGCGCGCACACCTACCTATTACGTAATCGCCACGGACCAATGGTAGTACAAAGTTGTTTACCAGCCGAAGTGAACTTTTCCATTAAGCTGTTTCGAACTCCCAAAACGAACACCAAACAAACTTTGTTTCGGCCTGATTTTGTTTGAAATGACGTCACATCAATTCTATTTCGAAGTATATCGAGGCCTTTAGAAATGAAAAGCTACACACTCCATCAATTAGGGTTTGAAGAACTGTTGCTGAACATATAACATGCTAGAAACATAATAATCATTGCAATAATGATCCAATCATAGACTCTTAAGCATTTGCCCATTTAAATCCAAACAGTGACCTTTTTTCTTTGGCTGGGCAGTGTATACTTGTTTAGTTTGATAAGTGCTATCTGTATTGTGAGTGGCATTAGGTTGATTGCTGTGTATCTGTTTGTGTGTGTCCTCACAGAGAAACCGGTGAATGCAGACCAGCAGGAGCGGACTCTTTTGAAGGGCGTGTTCAGCGTGAGGAAGGGAAAGACACAGCTCCATAAGTGGGCCGAGCGGCAGGTCATCCTGTGCGGGACCTGTCTTATCGTGGCCTCTGTCAAGGACAGTCTGACCGGCAAGATGCACATCCTACCCCTGGTCGGGGGGAAGGTAGGGGTTCACAGACACCCACACACACACCAGGCTCCGAGAACAGATAACAGAGAGCAGATGCATCAACACAGCTGCGAATGAATGAGGATGAGGAGGGAAGGGAGAGAGACGCATGCCAATCAGACATTTCTGTTTAGCCTTTGTTAAAGTTGGCGTGAAACAGAAGTTGCGATAGTCTTTTCTTCCCTATTGTGATGTATATCTGAGTGAAAGAGGCAAGAGGGAGGGGAGGTTATATTGATTTAATGATTTATGAGGGCAGATGAACTTTAAAAAATAATGATGTGCAATCATTTATAATAAACACTGCAATATTCAATAAAAAACAAGAATTCTCAATAAAATAATTTTTATCTCGATAAAAATATATGTTTGTATTGAACATTAATGGAGCAACAAATTTTGTGTGAAAAAAAAAAAAAAAATCATAAGTGGTTTATTTTGTTTAAAAATTGTATAAATGTATGGGGTGGTGAGGGGGGCCTTTTACCCCACACACACACGGGGCAAAAGGCTCACAGTATTGATACAAATACTTTAGCTAGAATAGTATGTTTTTAATAATGTCTAAGTTAATACTTGTTCAAAACAATCACTTTAGCAAAGTTTTGAACTATTTTCTGTTTATTTTGATAAATACAATTACTTTTTGTTCAATAAATATGCTGTCATTAAAATGTGTTAATATAGAAATATATTTTAAAAATATAGAAACAAAATCATTTTAAAAAGTAAAGATCCCATATGAAATTAACATAGATTTACAGTAGTAACAATAAATTATATTTTATTATATGATATGATTAATATCATATTTTTTAATTCTGATGGTTTCATTATAAATATGGTGATTTTTATCTCTATGGTGGACACCCAACTTAATATATGATATTCACTATCTGAATCTAACCATATCATGTCAACAAATGGAAAAGTCAGCCAGCTGTTTATTATCACATTAAATATGGTGCCTTTCGCCCCAAATACCATACTTTTATATATTCTTCTGTTATTGAAAAACTGTTGCTTTAATTACCTTAAACAAAACTGAATATCATTAAATTCAATAATTTTAGCGATTCTCATTTGCTACTTAAATCTACAACATTTAAAAAAAACACTGAATATTAGATCAAATTTGCACAGACTCAACTTTGCGCTGCTGCCTGCGATCGCGTCAAAGAACAGACAAATATCCACGTGCATCTTGAAAAGCAGATGTTTTGAAAAGTGCTGAGGCAAGTTTTTGTGCTATCTAGTGGTTTAGAGGAAAATCAAATCAAAGGAGCCTTTTACCCCGTGGAGCCTTTAGCCCCGTTGTACCCTAATAATGAAACAGAAGTGCACTTAAGTATGGAAGCTTGTTTCCACCACAGAATAAAACATTTTAAAAGATAATTGCAACGTTTTATGTCACAATTGCGAGAAATAAAGTCAGAATTGCGAGATATAAACTCGCAATTCTGTGAAAAATTTATTTAATTATATTGTGAGTCGCAATTACCTTTTTTAATTTTTTTTTCTGTGGTGGAAACAAGCTTCCATACTTAAGTGTACTTAAAGAGTGTACTCTTTCATCACAGTTTCTTAACACAATCAAGTACACTTCTAAAAAGTAGTTTTACTTTAAAGTACAGTTTAAATCATTGTTGTTATAATCATTTGTCATGCTTAAAAAATACACTTATGATTAACTTAACATACTAAAGCACATCAATTAAAGTAATTGATTATAATTCGAACTGTAGTTTGTTATTTGATATTACATTTAAAGTTAATATACACTCACCTAAAGGATTATTAGGAACACCTGTTCAATTTCTCATTAATGCAATTATCTAATCAACCAATCACATGGCAGTTGCTTCAGTGCATTTAGGGGTGTGGTCCTGGTCAAGACAATCTCCTGAACTCCATACTGAATGTCAGAATGGGAAAGAAAGGTGATTTAAGCAATTTTGAGCGTGGCATGGCTGTTGGTGCCAGACGGGCCGGTCTGAGTATTTCACAATCTGCTCAGTTACTGGGATTTTCACGCACAACCATTTCTAGAGTTTACAAAGAATGGTGTGAAAAGGGAAAAACATCCAGTATGCGGCAGTCCTGTGGGCGAAAATGCCTTGTTGATGCTAGAGGTCAGGGGAGAATGGGCCGACTGATTCAAGCTGATAGAAGAGCAACTTTGACTGAAATAACCACTCGTTACAACCGAGGTATGCAGCAAAGCATTTGTGAAGCCACAACACGCACAACCTTGAGGCGGATGGGCTACAACAGCAGAAGACCCCACCGGGTACCACTCATCTCCACTACAAATAGGAAAAAGAGGCTACAGTTTGCACAAGCTCACCAAAATTGGACAGTTGAAGACTGGAAAAATGTTGCCTGGTCTGATGAGTGTCGATTTCTGTTGAGACATTCAGATGGTAAAGTCAGAATTTGGCGTAAACAGAATGAGAACATGGATCCATCATGCCTTGTTACCATTGTGCAGGCTGGTGGTGGTGGTGTAATGGTGTGGGGGATGTTTTCTTGGCACACTTTAGGCCCCTTAGTGCCAATTGGGCATCGTTTAAATGCCACGGCCTACCTGAGCATTGTTTCTGACCATGTCCATCCCTTTATGACCACCATGTACCCATCCTCTGATGGCTACTTCCAGCAGGATAATGCACCATGTCACAAAGCTCGAATCATTTCAAATTGGTTTCTTGAACATGACAATGAGTTCACTGTACTAAAATGGCCCCCACAGTCACCAGATCTCAACCCAATAGAGCATCTTTGGGATGTGGTGGAACGGGAGCTTTGTGCCCTGGATGTGCATCCCACAAATCTCCATCAACTGCAAGATGCTATCCTATCAATATGGGCCAACATTTCTAAAGAATGCTTTCAGCACCTTGTTGAATCAATGCCACGTAGAATTAAGGCAGTTCTGAAGGCGAAAGGGGGTCAAACACAGTATTAGTATGGTGTTCCTAATAATCCTTTAGGTGAGTGTATTTTAAATGTACTAAATTGCAACTTCATAACTACTTGCATATTCAAGTTTCAATAGAAATGACATTTAAAGTATATTTTAGTTTGCCAAAAATAGTTTGACATTTGGCAGTGCACTTTAGCCATATTTAAAAGACAATAGAAGTAATTATGAAATTAAATAAAGATGTGCTTTGGGCCTACTTAAGTGGTCACAAAAAGTTAAAATAATTGCATTTAATATAACATTTAAACTATAATGCATCTTCATTTAATTGCACTTAACATGAAATGAAGTGTCCAAAAGCATTACATTCAGTTCGCACTTAAGTGTTTTCTTTTCAAGTGTATTATTTCTGTAATATCAGAGAAAATAAATATTTAGGTTGATTAGAGTGGCATAAGTGTTTTTTTCAAAGCATATAGTGTCTTCATTACCAACTGAGTTGACACGCTCCTTTCTTGGCTCAGGTGGAAGAGGTTAAGAGGAGGCAGCACTGTCTGATGTTCAGCTCCGCTGGTCCGCAGGCCCAGACCTACTACGTTAACTTTGACACGCTGGCCGACTACCAGCGCTGGCATCGGCAGGCTTCTAAAGTGAGTGAATGTGCTTTATCTAATCTAGACATGCATTAAGATTTCATTAGGAAAGTCACAGTGATTCAACTGCGGGTCAGAGTTTTCTCTTCTATCACTTTTCCAATAAAAACCCCTCACAGATTGTACGTGTTTGTATTTTGGGTACGGAGGGACACACACTGTACCTACCGCCTGTAGTGAACAGCTTTGCTGAAACAGCTGTCTGTGTTTTCACTTGTGCTTTAAACACACACATGTATTGTCCCAAACTTGTTTGTTTGCTTTGTGTTTATTTTTTGTTCGGCTTCCCTACACTCTGTTAGTCCTCATTTGTCTTAATCACCTAATTAATTGGCATTCCAAACTCTGGCTGCGTCTCTGGAGTCTAATGAGGTTTGACCATCTCTGGAGAGCGCAGCTAACTCCCCTACACCAGAAACTTCCTGAATAATGCAAAACGCATTCTGAACGATTGTGTGCGAGGGTGATCCTGAGGTAAAGGGCTGTTTGAGGTGGCATGATAGATGAGAAACAGAGCGTTTGTGGTGCGTGCATGTGTGTGTGTGTGTGTGTGTGTATCGCTACAGCCGCTGTGCTGTGAGGTCTGACTGGCTCAGTAATAAAAGAGTCAATCCAGTCCAAATCATTGTTGACTAAAACTAGAACTCGTATCAATCATTTTCACCAATTGAAATAAAGCTGAAATAAAATACAAATATTAGATGAATGCTTTGGCAATAAACTGAAATAAAGTTGAAGTTGAAGCTTTTTTTTTTCCAATTATTAAATTGTAAAAAAAAAATAAAAGAAAAGAAAAAAAAGCTAAATAGAAATATGTAAAAAAGCTAATTCAAATAATAGTACATGAATAATACTTAAATAACACTTGGCCAAGTCAGACATCTAGGGGTCGGTGGCATTTTTTAAATTTTTTTGCCAAATGAAATAAATACCATTTAAAAATCACCTCTTAAAAAATCAACAAAATGTATGGTTTAATAACTTTGTCCAATAAATGTCAAGTGGTGTGACTAAGTAAAACAGCAATAAAAAAATGTCCTTACACCTTGACTTTTTTTTTTTCTTTTTACAAATATCATTCATTTTCAGAGTTTGTTTGTAGTAACATTATTAATATTTTAAACCATAAATGCTTTACTTCTTTGACTATTTCTTTTTTTTAGAAATAATAATAAAAGATTAATACCAAACTATATCTGTTTGACATACTTTTCAGCCTCTTATTGACTCTTTTATTTTCCTTTTTCTTTTGACTAAATGACTAAATGCCCGACAACAAATTTTAGTTTAGAAATTGAAAACATGTTCATCATAGAAGATATGGTAAATGTCTATGAATTGCGTTTTATGAATATTTTTTTTTCAATTAATTAATAGATGTAGACACAAAAATATGAGCATGACATCATTGACCCTTAGCATTAGTCCGTCCCACACATCCATGTGAATTAACCAGCATGCTCAGATTTTGTTCCAGTGATGTAATGACAGTGTGCTTTATTTCACTGATCTGAGTTTGGCTCACACTGCAGTGCCTGAATGATGTCACCACTGAGCTCTTCAGCCATTCTCAAGCAGTGTAGACGATAAAACAAGTTATATAGTAATTGTTATATAGATTGGGGACTGTACACAGCCTACATTTAGGCTGTATTTCTTGATGAACAAGTTGTTTTATATATTTATATATATATATATATATATTATGTATATGTATATGTATATGTGTATATATATATATATGTATATATGTATGTGTATATGTACACTGATGAGCCAAAACATTATGACCAGTCACGGGTGAAGCAAATATCATTGATCATCTCCCAGTCCTAACAAGGCCACATATTAGGTCTGGGTAGATTAGATGTTAAACAAACAACCAGTTCTCATAATCAACGTGTTGGATGCAGGAGAAACGGGCAGAAATAAAGATCTGAGCGACTTTGACAAGGGCCAAATTGTTAAGGCAAGGCGACTGGGTCAGAGTATTTCTGAAACTGCAAGGCTTGTGTGTTGCTCCCCGTCAACAGTGGTCAGAATTTGCCAACAGTGGTCCGAGGAGGGACAAACCACAAACTGGCGACAGGGTGTTGAGCGCCCAAGGCTCATCGATGCACGAGGGCAACGAAGGCTATCCCGTCTGGTCTGAGCCAGCAGAAGGTCTACTGAAGCACAAGTCACACAAAATTTTAACGATGGCAATGTGAGGAAGTGGTCTCTTTCAGCAGGATAAAGCACCCTGCCACACTGAACACATTGTTCAGGAATGGTTTGAGGAACATGATGAAGAGTTCAAGGTGTTGCCCTGGCCTCAATCCAATTGCTTATCTGTTTGATGTGCTGGACCAAAACGTTTGATCCACAGTGGCTCCACCTCACAACATACAGGACTTGAAGTTTGCATGTATCTGTTTAGTTGAGTATTATATTTGAGATTTTATGGCTCATATAATAGTGAGAATATGGAGTTCTTAAGAAAGAAAAAAATTCAATTGTGTATTAAAATTTTTTTTTAATGTACATTGTGTTATTAATTTATACTAATATATTATTATTTATATTTAATGTATATTATTAACTATTTTGTTATGTAACATTGGTTGTCTTTTATCATTGTTCCACCATTTTATTCAAGCAATGAACCATTTTAGCCAAAGGCCTTACAATACATTGATTTTCCTATGGTTTTATGTCATGCCTAACCTTATTTTTATATTACCATTATAACATAAGGATTTGTATAGGCTGCAGCAGAATGGTGATCATGTTGATGAGGTGTGCATTTTTTACATTGTCATGTAGGTGGTGTCTCAGACTATAAGTCTGGTGGATTTATCCTGCTACAGTCTGGAGGAAGTGCCCGAGTATCTCTTCTACTGCCAGGATGTCACACACCTCAACCTACGCCACAACTTCATGAGACTGGACGGCCCTGGAGGACTCATCAACTTTAACAGGTGAATTTACAGGATTGAGCTTTAGATGCTCTTTACAATTTTCAATGCGGTTCGACGATGGTTTGGCTGCTGTATAGATTGTGGACAGAAAAGCAGCTCTAGGTTTTAGAACAAAGCTATAATTTATGTTTTCCTGCTAGGTGTACTTCAGAAAAATACCTTTCTTGAATGCTCTTTACATAATCGCAAATTTGTGCATAAATTTAGGCTGTTTTTGTTTCTGTTGAGATGCGGTCTCTCGCTGCGCTGCCATGCACACAGAGAAGAGCTATTTATTCTGTACATGCACTTATATCAATGACAGCCGCTTCTGTGCAAACACGAGCAATAAGAGCATCAACTAAATGGGAACTTACAGAAGGGATGATGCTATTGCATGTTAATCATTAACCATGATTAGTGGTGTTTAAATCGGTATGGTGATCATTAGATGGGCCATTGGACACAGCAGTACTGTATGCAAAAGAAATATTCTGGTAATATTTCACCCCCAAATCAAGATAATAATAATAATAAAAGAAACTTTTCCCCCCTGATATTTTTTAAATATTTGGTTTATGTATGTATGTATATTTATGTAAGTGTGTGTGTGTGTATATGTATATGTAATGTGTGTGTGTGTGTGTGTGTGTGTGTGTGTGTATGTATGTGTGTGTGTGTGTGTGTGTGTGTGTGTGTGTGTGTGTGTGTGTGTGTGTGTGTCGGTGTATATAAACACATTTATATATATATATATATATATATATATATATATATATATATATATATATATATATATATAAAATTGTGTTTATATACACCGATCAGGCATAACATTTATGACCACTGACAGGTGAAGTGAGAAATGGCACCTGTTAGTGGGTGGGATATATTAGGCAGCAAGTAAACATTTTGTCCTCAAAGTTGATGTGTTAGAAGCAGGACAAATAAGATAGGTGAGTTTGACAAGGGCCAAATTGTGATGGTCAAAACATCTCCAAAACTGCAGCTCTTGTGGGGTGTTCCCGGTCTGCAGTGGTCAGTATCTATCAAAAGTGGTCCAAGGAAGGAACAGTGGTGAAACGGCGACAGGGTCATGGGCGGCCAAGGCTCATATTTGATATAAGGCTGATATTTATATAGCCAAAAAATAAGATGAAAATTTGATAAATTGTAATTATTTATAACAATATTACAGACTTTATAACAGCATTTTACTGACATAAAATTAATAAATATCAGTTGTCACTATAACTGTCTTAAGATAATATGCTTATAGTTTTATGACCAAAGCTCTGTAGTTTTTCTTTTGAAGGCAAAGCATATAATGCAGTGCAATACAAGAGATGAACAAATAAACGTTGATGTATCATATTTGATACTCCCATTTTAACATGATTTTTCTAAAAAATTATGTATATTTAAAGTTGCTTCAGTCCATTAAGTGTTCATCTATTGCGGTAGCACTTTATTAGTTAACTACTTAGGGTTAACATGAAATAAGAATAAAGAATAATTCTACGGTATTTATTTTCATTTCAACATTTAATTATCATATGCTGAATTTTAGGGTAAAATCATACCCTATATATTGTATTGCTATATATTGCATTGGCAACTCATTAGTTAAAATCGAAATCAGGCTCATATAAATGTCAGGAAACAGGATTCCTGACTGCATGTCAATATCCATGGGTCACTGGATCTTTGGTAAGTTGTAAGTAACACTATATTGAGTCCAGCCTTTAGTTTAAACTGTTTATTGTTCGTTTTGCTCGCATTTTCACAGTTTCCCCTATTAAATCTAATCATGCACTAGGCTCTTTTGCCACTCAGTCTGGCTGAGGGGGCGTGTTCCGGCGGGAAAGTGACGTCAATGCATACCCTCTATAAACTATCAATCAGACGACAGAAGGCATGTGGTAGATTGTGTACAACAGGTTTTTAACATGCTAATAATTTAGAAGTCTTACAAATTTGTGTATCAAATATAATACGGTAGGCTTTATATGGTTAAGCCTACCGTATTATCTTAATCTTTGTTGATTTTGAAGTGAAATATAACTCAGACATTTTGCCTCATGTAAGAAGCTTCTCTGCCTTGTTACTACTTGAGAGAGCTTTCACACATGCTTGCTCCATTACGCCTCTCCATTCTGGTCTTTTCTCCCTCTAGCTCCCCCCCCCCTCTCTGCTCATCTCAGCTGTGACATATATTTAGTAACTGAGTGTGGTGGGTGGTGCAGGATGCGTAGGAGGATGATGATGATGATGGTGGTGGTGGTGGGGTGATGTGTGCGTGTGTGTATGTGAGAGAGAGAGAGAAAGAGAGAGAGAGAGAGAGAGAGAGCGAGAGGCGAGAGCTCAGCATATGTTCTGAGTCAGGCTGCCACCTCTATGGCTGTGTCATTGCTTTACCTCCCGTCCACATCAATCATTGGCAGGCTCAGTCTTAACATGCACATCTGACCACCTATAGCTGCAGCCTCTGAAATTTAGGTTTCGTGCTTTAGACATTTTTGTGTCGCTGCAAGATGCTTCGCTCAGGGGTGTTTGTCGTGTCAGGCGGTTGCTCTGAGCTGGATGAGCGTTCTTTGGCAGTCATTCGTCCATGAAGAGCCCCGTCTGACAGCGTCATTTGCCTGTGGTAACAAGGATACAAAGGCCATTGAGCCAGTTAAAGGAAAAAGAGTGTGGGAAATTGGGCAGGAGAGACCAGGACGAGCATGCAATGATGTAATTTAGTTTGAAATGATACGATATAATATGATACTACTTTATTAATCCTCAAAGGAAAATTAAGCTGTTACAGCAGCAAAAACACACAACACACACACACACACACACACACACACACACACACACACACACACACACACACCAATAAAACAATGTTGGAAAGAGACTTTTAAAGGGGTGATGAACTGAGAAATCAACTTTCCCTTGAGCTTTTGATGTATAAAAGGTCATGGTAATATAAGAATATCCTGTAAGTTTCAGAGCTGAAAACATCCTTGTTAGTCAAAAAAAAGCTTTTATAGACACCAGGCCCAGCAAACGACAGGTTGGGGATCTATGATGTCAAAGGAAGGCAAGCACCGCCTCAGCAGAAGAATATCAACACCTACTTCATCACTGCCTGTTTATCCCACCGATTTGCGCATGTAACATAGGCCTAGTGTTAAACCATCGAGCTACAAAGCAATAAACATGCCGTTGAGGATTACAAAACATTGTGCAGTGACTGGGTTCAACAGTAATGCAACATGTAAGTAACTGTGTTCATTCTAATGCCTGATCTGAAATTGATTCATGTACAGTCAGATGTTATTTGACTGTGTGTCAGTAAATCAAACCAGTGACTAAACATCAACTTGCGTTGTTTCTCTTAGTAGGATGAAAATAATCTGTTATTTAACAGTGATTAAATTCTATAAAGAAAGTGATCAAAGAAAGCTCCCTTTGCAATCGTTTGAGCAGCACGCTCTGAACCTGTCAATCAAACAGCGAGTTTATCAGTGACTCCTGTTTTATTCAACGAATCTCTTAACTATATCACGTTTGCACTGTTAGTGTACAGAAACTGAGTTGCAATGACGAGATCGCTGCTTTCATGCGCTCAGCATGTGTGTGATCGGCTACAATGCTCATCACTGCAACCTTTCATGCCACAATCTTAATATAATGCCATAGATCTAAATGTAATGCAACACTTTTCACGATTAGTTAACCATGAGAGCTGTAATTGAAAAAACGAGCTAAAAGAGGGAGTAATACTATTTCAAATGCAAAGACGTTAGCCAATCACAGCAGTGGGTATTTACACTGAAGTCCCACAGCAGACACGCCTCTTAAAACGGAGCATTCAGAGCAGACGGCTAAAATCAGGGTCTTTTATTTATAAATTATGAAAAAAATTTATGTAAAAAGCATTCTAACATAAGTGCACCCCAAGAAACATCATAAAACAATAAAAAAAAACTGCAGTTCATGACCCCTTTAAGAGTAATAGTCATTTATACTGCAAGTAGTTATTTTATTAGGTCAGACTTGCAGTTTTTGCCTAGAAGATGTACACTACCACTGAAAAGTTTGGAGTTAGTAAGAATTTTTTTTTTTTGATAGAAAGAAATTAATAGTTTTATTCAGCAAGGACACATTGAATTGATTAAAAGTTACAGTAAAGACATTTAAAATTCTATTTCAAATAAATGCTGTCCTTTTCAACTTTCTATTCATTAAAGATTCCTGAAAAATTTATCATGTTTTCTACAAAATGATTAACCAGCAACTGGTTTCAAACCGTTTTCAACATTGATAATAAAAAGAAATGGGAAGTTTATAAGATTTTATGTTTTTGAAAGCAATCTCTTTTGCTAACCAAGGCTCTATTTATTTGATCGAAAAATACAGTAAAAACAGAAATATTGCAAAGTATTATTACAATTTAAAATAACTGTTTTCTATTTGAATATATTTTAAAATGTAATTTATTCCTGTGATTAAAGCTGAATTTTCCGCATCATTACTCCAGTCTTCAGTGTCACATGATCCTTCAGAAATCATAATAATATGAGGATTTGCTGCTCAAGAAATATTTCTTATTATTATTATCAATATTTAAAACAGTCATGCTGCTTAATATTTTTGTGAAAATTGTACTTCTATATTGGATTCTATAATAAAGATAAAAAAACAGCAATTATTTGAAATAGGAAACTTTTGTAACATTGTGAATTTTAACTGATTTTGTGAACATGTAATAATGAAGAGATTAATTTTATATGGCATATTACTTATTTAGTTTTAATATTTATAGAAGGTGTTTTGATGATTTTTCTTGTCCTTTTGTCCATTGTCATGCCTGCAACATTCCCTGAAGGTCTCACCATGAGATAATAAAGATGACTACTAAATTGGTCTCCCAGGAGACATATCGTCTACATTTGGATCAAAACCGCCGGACATCTCTATTGCACATGTCTCTCTACTTAATTTGTTTCTAGGAATTTACCATGGGAACTATAGTTTCTGCTCAAATACCACATTTGAGGATTCATTGATTGATACCTTGTATGGTTATGTGTTGGCTATATGGTTATTTTTAATAATTGCTGGCCTTATCTACATTTAGAGAAGCAGTTAGGCAGGCTTCTTCTAAAAACTTGCTTGCCCTCTAAATGCATTTGTTCTAAGTCCATTATGCATAAGTGTTCTCATGTCTCATGATAGAGTCATACTGTATCATCAGGAAATAACCTTGTCCATTAAGAGCACTGAATATTTCCGCAGATTTGCCCAGCTGAAGAGCTTAAACCTTTCTCACAATGGGCTGGGCATATTCCCGGAGTCGGTGTGTGAGATCCTGACACTGACGGAGCTCTATCTGTCCTGCAACGGCCTCAGTACCATCCCGGCCCGCGTCGACAACCTCCAGAGGTCAGCGCACATTACACGACTTTACTGTGCACAACGCACCATCTGCCGCTGCTCTTCGGGCACATTTTAACCAGCAAATAATATGCTGTTGTTTGTTTGTTGCTGTAGCTGATCTCAAAAGAGAAAATATATGCCTGTTTAGTTACATTTCTGAAGTCACTGATCCTTTTTGTTATTGCCAAAATGGCCTCTCTTTTTGTGATCAGCTCAACATTTGTAAGTGCACAAATGTGCCTTGTAGGTCATTTGAAAATCATTGCACAACATAATGAGAGTGATTATGGGTTATAATCTAAATAATCCTTTGATTTGCATGATTGTATTTAAAATATTCAGTGCTTTATAGCACCGCTGCTCCTGCAATTACAGTCAGTATGGTACCAAAGAGCCTGTCAAGCAAAGTTCTTTTTCCCCATAAATGAGCCAGTAAAATGCATGAAGTTCAGCCGTGCATATTACGCTACCAGATTAAATCAAGCATAAAAATCAGCCTAGTTTTACTTCTCGCTGCTCAGCTTATATGAGGTGCTCTAAGCATGTAGGAGGCCTGCAGTGGAATCTTACTGGATAGTGCTGACCATATCTGTCAATATTAGTGTCCTTAAAATGATCAGCATCAGATTATTTTAATTATATTATATTATATTATATTAAATTATATTATTGTAACTGGTAGCTGTGGTGAGTGAAGTGCACAACGACAGGAATACGATAACAACAGTCTTTTAATATAACACTTAAGAAAACTCAGGAGAATCAGAATACATTGTCACTTGTATAAACAAGGACGGACAAAGGAACAGACAGAAAGGGTATAAATGCATGAGGCAAACAAAGGGAAGTAATAAGAACACAGCTGAACAGAATAACTAATCAATCAGTAACTAAGGAGACTAATGAGAACTCAAACAGGCAGGCAAGAACATAAACGTGACATAACGCCCCCCCTCTGGAAAGGCCCAACTGAGGAGGGACGGCGGGGGCTCTGGAGGAGGATGAGGAACTGGCAAGGGCTAACCAATGATGAAGATACAGGCAGAAACCGCCACGGTGGCACAGGTGGTGGGAGGAGCCAAGGAGGAACCAGGATCAGCCTGGATGACATCCCACGGTGGAGTAACAGAGGGAGGAGCCATGAATGTGGACTCAATGCCATGGGGGCGACGGAACCGATGGTGGAAGAGCCCAATGTGCAGACGAAGAGCCGATGGTCTAGAATGAGATCGCAGGCTTCAGAGGCCGCGCCGGAGCAGCAGCGATGATCCCCGTGGTGGAGCCAGGGTACTGGAGGCCTGAGACGGAGATGGGGTGACTGAGGGCTGAGGAGAAACCTGCAAGAGGGTGGAGCCAGACAGAGCCATAAGGGTTGAGAGACGGAGCATAGCAGACGGCTCCTAAGTCCGTGCCGTTGATGTGGCGACGTCCGACCAAGGTGAAGCCGGAGGATTGGGAGCCTCGAGGGAGCCCGGTACAGCCGAAAGGTCAATGGTCCCTGGTGGAGCCAAGGGAGGGAGGAGGGAAGGCGGAGGGAGGGCATGGGAGAAGCACAGGAGAATTATAGAGGATACGTGGTTTGAGGCTCAGGCTCCGGGGCGATGGCTAGCTCAGTCAGGTTCTCTGGTTCTTGCATCGCGGCAGGCCCAGGCTCTCCGCAGCAGGGTGATGGCTGGTTGGCTCTGGGTCGCGGGCTGTCCTCCGTGCTGGAGTATCCAGCCCAAATGCTCCCACAAATTCCTCATTTCAAGGAGGTTCACTGCTGGTAAGTCCATTTTGATTAAATACACTCAATACGAGGGTCTGTTCTTCTGTAACGGGTAGCTGTGGTAATTAAAATGCACAACAACAGGAATATGATAGCAACAGTCTTTTAATATAACGCTTAGGAAAACTAAGGAAAATCAGAACACACAGCCACTTGTATAAACAAGAACAGACAGAGGAACAGACAGAAACTTGGGTATAAATGCATGAGGCAAACAAAGGGAATCAATCATGACACAGCTGAACTAATCAATCAGTAAAACTGAGAACTCAAACAGGCAGGCAAACAGGGAAATAACTAACGGCTGTGACTGTAGTGAAGCACATCCGTGTGCATGGAACAAAAATATTTTTTAATAAATCCGAAACGGGAATACACATTAGATCGTAGGAGAAATAAATGGACACAACCACGTTAAACTAACAGAACAGTGGACAGACAGAAATCAGGGTTTAAATACACAGAGAACAAAATCAAATAGAAACAGAACAGGTGTGTGGAAATTAGGGGCTAAAACTAATTAACAAACTTAACAAAACTAAAACAGAACATACATGTTACAGTTACATTACATTATATTATCATTCATACATTTTCATTTATTAAAGCAAAATTCTATAAGAGGCCATGCATTCTGCATAATATAATATAATATATACAATAAATGGTTCATTTATTAAAGCAACACCATATGAGAGGCCATTAATTTTTTATATATAAATATAATGCATTCTGGTAATTTTGTGGAGATGTTTTAGGCATAGAACACCAGTGTTCAATAAATAATTACATTTATTAATAATAACATGTATGCATTTGACAGTTAATAAAAAATGGTTCACATAAAAATATAGTTATAGCATAACTGTAAGTGATATTGTAGATATGCTACATGGCTAATACTATGTGGACAAAAGGTTAGGATCTGGAGCAAGAATAAAGCAATTAAAAAGATTGTAAAACCAGAAAGTTTTAATGCGACATCTATGTTTTAAAAAGAAGTTGTTGAACCCCCGCAGCTATAAATATGAACAAATAAACAGTATTGACAAAAATGTGGAAACCAGCATCTTTAATATCATAGGAACCACTTTATCATTCCCCATATCTTAAAAGCCAGTCTGTTTGGCTGTGAATTCATAGACTGTTCCCTCTTCAGTTTACAGACACTGTGTTTGGATGGGAATCGCTTGGATTCTCTTCCAGAGGAGCTGGGCAGCCTTGTGCAGCTCTGCAGTTTAGGACTTTCCTTCAACGGTTTTCCTCACATCCCCGGCGTGGTGGAACGGCTCTGTGCCCTGGACAAGCTGGCGATGGCTGGGAACAGGGTGGAGACTCTGAATCTGTGCAGTCTGCTACGCATGAGTCACATTAAGAGTATTGATTTACGGTGAGCTATTAGAAACATCTTCCTCTTTCTCTCTCTCCATCTATCTATCTTTGTGCGTCATGCTGTCAGGCTCCTTCTGTTCCTCCTGTCTCTCTCTCTTCTGTCTGTCACCTGTCTGTATATTATTACTCTCAGCTCAGACTTTATGCATAATGCAGGATCAATATACAATAGTAATGTAATCAGATCACCTATCAGTAAATCACAGAGTTGACAGCAGCACAGCTCTATTTGTTCTCACAGGTGGCCCTGTCGCTAGTCTCACGCAGCCAGACTACGGCATTCAAATCTGGGCCTCTTTGTAGATTATTCTGGCAAAAAAATGCCCATTTGGAAAGGATGAGACCCATCTGTCTGACACAAAGCATCCAGCCACAGTTTGCTGTTTTTGTATCATACCACAACAATATATAATAGTTGCAAAAAATAATAATTTGACACTTGTTCAGAAAACACTGATAAATTGTGTAAAATGTGTATTTATAAATGGAATTAGAAACTGATAAAAAGTTTGGGCTCAGGAAGTTCTTTTTATATATTAAATTAAGCTTTTATTAAACAAGGATGCATTAAATTGTTCAAAAGTGACAGTAAAGACATTTATAATATTATTAAAAAAAAATCTATTTCAAATAAACACTATTCTTTCGAACTTTCTATTCATCAAAGAATCCAAAACAAAATATTAAGAATATTAAGCAGCACAACTGTTTTCAACATTTATAATATGAAATGTTTCTTGAGCAGAAAATCAGCGTATTATGATTTCTGAAGGATCATGTGACACTGAGAACTGGAACAATGATGCTGAAAATTCTGCTTTGATCACAGGAATAAATTCCATTTTTAAATATATTCAAATAGAAAACAGTTATTTTACATTGCAATAATATCAATATCATAATATTACTTTTTTTACTGTATTTGTGATCGATTAAATGCAGTCTTGGTGAGCAGCTTAAGAGTATTCTTTAAAAAACATGAAAATGTATCAAGTTTTGAACAGATTTGATCTGGAAAACTGACAAATCTAGTGATGTATTTAATCTTGTTTTAGCTTCAAAAGTGTTATTATATAGCGTTTGCTACTTTTGAGTGCAATATGCATCAGACGGTTAGTAAACTGACTGTGGGCGGTCTGTGGACCAAACGTCTGAGGTTTCGACTACCCTGTCGCTAAGTCACATTTGCTCTTCTCATAGAGTCATTTTTAAACAGCCTGTGGTTTTGACCACAGCTCATAGTCTGTGACTCACCTTAGAGAGAGAGAATGAGTGAAACAAACTGAGGTTTGTGGATTTTCTAGGTCCTGACTGCACCTGCTGTGGATTAGAAATCCAGCCAGGCTCATAACACAGAGCTGAGCTGTGGCGGGAACTCACGCGGGGTCTGAAACGCTCCCTGGGGAAAAAGGGAGGTGTCTGTCACCTGAACCAGCTCAGAGTTTTTTTCTGCAGGATTATCCCAATGCTCTTGACACGAGTTGCCACTCAGATTCCTCACATATTCACCGATCTCACGGGCAGAAAGTGTGCAACCAGCAGATGTGAGCGGGAATTTGAGTTCATGGGAGGCTGCCAAAAACAGAAAGGTTTTAATGCCCTTATCATTTGGTTGTGATAGTCATTAGCGAACTGTGGCGTCTCTCGTAACGGGAAGCCATTCAGTTAAGCTCTGTCTCGACAGATGGAAAAGCAGGGGAAAGTAAATGAACCACTGTAAAGGTCATTTCTGGTTCCTTCAGTTCTGATCTGCATTTGCAAGTGTCAATGCAATATATATTTATATATGTAATATCTTGAAGAATGTAGTATATTTGCTATTTATAATATAAGAATATTTTGTTTTAATATAATAAGAAATATATACACTCACCTAAAGGATTATTAGGAACACCTGTTCAAATTCTCATTAATGCAATTATCTAATCAACCAATCACATGGCAGTTGCTTCAGTGCATTTAGGGGTGTGGTCCTGGTCAAGACAGTCTCCTGAACTCCAAACTGAATGTCAGAATGGGAAAGAAAGGTGATTTTAAGCAATTTTGAGCGTGGCATGGTTGTTGGTGCCAGACGGGCCGGTCTGAGTATTTCACAATCTGCTCAGTTACTGGGATTTTCACGCACAACCATTTCTAGAGTTTACAAAGAATGGTGTGAAAAGGGAAAAACATCCAGTATGCGGCAGTCCTGTGGGCGAAAATGCCTTGTTGATGCTAGAGGTCAGAGGAGAATGGGCCGACTGATTCAAGCTGATAGAAGAGCAACTTTGACTGAAATAACCACTCGTTACAACCGAGGTATGCAGCAAAGCATTTGTGAAGCCACAACACGCACAACCTTGAGGTGGATGGGCTACAACAGCAGAAGACCCCACCGAGTACCACTCATCTTCACTACAAATAGGAAAAAGAGGCTACAATTTGCACGAGCTCACCAAAATTGGACAGTTGAAGACTGGAAAAATGTTGCCTGGTCTGATGAGTCTCGATTTCTGTTGAGACATTCAGATGGTAAAGTCAGAATTTGGCGTAAACAGAATGAGAACATGGATCCATCATGCCTTGTTACCACTGTGCAGGCTGGTGGTGGTGGTGGTGTAATGGTGTGGGGGATGTTTTCTTGGGATGTTCACTTTAGGCCCCTTAGTGCCAATTGGGCATCGTTTAAATGCCACGGCCTACCTGAGCATTGTTTCTGACCATGTCCATCCCTTTATGACCACCATGTACCCATCCTCTGATGGCTACTTCCAGCAGGATAATGCACCATGTCACAAAGCTCGAATCATTTCAAATTGGTTTCTTGAACATGACAATGAGTTCACTGTACTAAAATGGCCCCCACAGTCACCAGATCTCAACCCAATAGAGCATCTTTGAGATGTGGTGGAACGGGAGCTTCGTGCCCTGGATGTGCATCCCACAAATCTCCATCAACTGCAAGATGCTATCCTATCAATATGGGCCAACATTTCTAAAGAATGCTTTCAGCACCTTGTTGAATCAATGCCACGTAGAATTAAGGCAGTTCTGAAGGCAAAAGGGGGTCAAACACAGTATTAGTATGGTGTTCCTAATAATCCTTCAGGTGTGTGTGTGTGTGTGTGTGTGTGTGTGTGTGTGTGTATATATATATATATATATATATATGTATGTGTATATATAAATATATAAATATATATAAATGCACACACAACCAAATATTCCACCTACACTACCTTTATTATTTGTAAATGTATTATAAATTATATTTAACAAGTGTCTGTATTGCGCACTTGTTGCTTACTTGTCATGTCAGAATTACTAATAATATTTAATTAATTGCATTGTTGCATATGCAATGTAGCTTTTTTGGTTGCACAAGAAAAATATACAGTACAAACATATTTTCTGACCTTAAAATTACCTAACTGTATTTATTAATATAAGACAACAAGGAAAACTTCTCAATGTTCAGTGTCTTGGAGCTCCACCGTTCCATCTGTTTTATGTTTATTTCTTTGTCCACCAACATACAGTAGGTAGTCAACCAAAATGCCTATTACCGCCACATAAAATGCAACCAATTGACAACATGTGACACTCGTTCGCGAAATCACCAACATATGGCGCAAAGAAACGGTTTGCAACATTGCTGATTAAGGCTGTAATTGTGACGTTTTTATTTGTAAATTAAGATTAAAATAATTAAATAAATTACTGGTAATTATGTATCATATAAGTGCTTAATGATACAGCTATTTGACTACTGTTACGGTGAAATATTACAAAATAAAACATTTTAAACTACATTTAAATAAATTAGCCTAATTCACTGATGTGACGCATGTTGCACATGTTGCCCTGTGCACAACATGCAGAAAAATAAAGTGTCCATGAATTAAGAAATTGTTGATCACTTATTATTAAATCGCTCTTTGTAGCCTATTAGTTAAAATGTGAGAACATCGTAGCCTATTAATTCGTTTTTATTTGAAAAGCCAAGAAACGAATAAGTAGGCAAAAGCCCTGGGACACACCAAAGCAACGTCAAAGAACTAGTGTTGTCAGCTGCGTCTCGGCCAAAAAGCTGTGCTTGAACACACCAAAAGGACTAAATGTGACTGTCAACTAGCACATGCGTTTGGCGGCTGCATGTAAATATCTGTCTATATCAGCAGGTATCAATAGTCTATTTTCATCATTCAAAAAAGGAAACTGAAACTAGGACTGCAGATATACAAACCGTACACAAAGTAGCGCTTACCATTTTGATATCAATCACTCTGATCACGTTCTTCATTCCAGTCGGCTCATGTTATGGAAGTATTTGTGCAATCGAATGCTCAGGTAAGATGACCTAAAATTATAACAGCCTTCTGTCGTTAATGTCTTGACTTCTTTACTCGCTTTCATCATTTTCACTTTTATTCTCATCAAAAAGCTCATTCTGGTGGAGTACAATCTGTATTTTTGCTGTTTAGATTCCTGTTTTCCTGTTTGGATTCGAAGCG
The DNA here is from genome assembly GCA_039654625.1 of Rhinogobio ventralis. Classification (NCBI taxonomy): domain Eukaryota; kingdom Metazoa; phylum Chordata; class Actinopteri; order Cypriniformes; family Gobionidae; genus Rhinogobio; species Rhinogobio ventralis. The sequence goes on along the minus strand of CM077193.1, from coordinate 7,694,345 downwards.
ACTGACATACAGCCTGTCTTTTTGTGTGTAGGTTAAACGGCCTCCGCTGTGTTAAAAGTGAAACTCTGGAGCCTGTAAAACATCTCACCCAGCTAGACCTGAGAGACAACCAGTTGACCTCTCTAGACCTGAGCGCGGCCTGCAGTCTGGAGACGCTGCAGTGTCAGCGAAACCAGCTGGGATCCCTGACGCTCAGCGGCTTCACTCTGCGCACACTCCACACCAATAACAACCGTGAGTACAAATAGAAAATGTTCGACGCCAAAAGATTTACAGACATTTTCATTTATATTATTATCATAATCTCTATTATTTGTCATAGGTCTCACCACGGTGAACATCTACCCTGTTCCCAGCCAACTAACACATATGGACCTATCAAGGTAAGCATATGATGAACTAACATATTCATTCTGTACACATTGTATCCTAATCAGTTGCGAAAATTTCCAGTGCCAAGTATTTTTTTCTGTCCAGACTAAAAGTGAAAAGTGCTGCACAAACTAAGCAACATTATTTTGGATCGATGAAATTTCACAAGTAACCAAAAACGTATTTTTCTTTGTGGTTGCCGATAGTTAATAAAAGTAATTGTAATTAAATACATAACACCATAACCACAACATTTTTACAAAATGAGCAATAGTACCAGTAATAATAATGTGTAATAACAAATATCTCTGTAAACTAATTATATAGTATTTATTCACTTGTTGTTTAGTAGTACAACTCTGTACTAGTGTTGTTATGGTAGACTAAAACTTTGTTTTAGGGTTAGTTGCGTGTAATTATGCATAATTTACTATTATTACCAGTGTTGGGGGTAACACATTACAAGTAATGCGAGTAGTCAGATTACTTTTTTCAAGTAAACGATTAAAGTAACACATTACTTTTAAATTTGCAACAAAATATCTGAGTTACTTTTTGAAATAAATAAAGCAAATTACTTGTTTTCCCATTTATTGACTGAAAGCTCTCCTTTCCCCATATTAAGAAACATCATGAGTAAGTGTAGAGGCGTTGTGTGTGCTATATAAACATGATGGTTATTGTAGTTCTAAACCAGTGGTTCCCAAACGTGAAGTGACAGAGGGGGTACGCAAACAAAATGCTGAGTTTGAATGACCCCTTGATTTCGCGGAGCTTTTATTATGCCAGTTACCGTTTCCGCTTCTTCTGCTCATGCATATGTGGAGTAACGCAGCTGTTTTATCGTATTAGATGCATTTGAGTGTGTTGAAAGTTATGTTATAATGCTACTCTGTGCATTATCTTGGCGGCTACATTGAGACACTTGTTGCACACTGCAGTAAAGCTAGATCGATATTAGGCATGGTAAAACACGGTACTCGCGGTAAATCAAAAAAATGAGATTTAGACTTTAGAGATTTGTTGAGCTATATGGTTGAGCAATGATTCGTTTTCTGTTGATGAATGTATCCAGACAGTTGCTCACCTGTCTAATAAAACACATAATATATTAAAGCGTTCATGTTTCCATGGTTTCTACCAAATAAAACCGAGGGTAACACAGGTATAATGTCACTGATAGGCGATGCACAGACACGGTCCGTGTCTTGGTTAAAATTGCTTATTTCTCTCTATTTAAACATTCTTGGAAACATTTGGGATAATGTAAGTACACAAGTCAACAACATATATAACATTGCTCTAGTGGTTTTTGGATATTTTAATCCAAAAATCTTACATATTGTACCTTTAATTCTACCCCATCTTAAAATAACATTAAATCCGAGCATGCATTTCCAACAGGCAAAATGCTGCCTCTATTGTTCTATGGGAAAATGGTAGTGCCGTAAAAGATCAAATACATGATATCCAATCAAACTACTATCTTTTTTGTTCAATACTGACTGCTCCCACACAAGCAGCGTGCATCTGATTGTTTGCATGCAGAGTATGCTGCCTTAGCAAATTGCGCTTTTGTTACTTTTGTTCTCAACAATGTACCTTTTTGCGCTGCATGATTCTGAATAAATTGAATTTGTTTTTAAACTAATCTCTTGAATGATTTAATGACATACATTTTCACTTCACTTGTCAGTTGTCGCCACCTGATGGTGTAACGATGTAATTGATACAATTGTTATTTGAAGTTACTTTAAAAAGGAGATTTGCTCTATTTTGTTCGCTACCGTAGACATCACTGTATAAACTTTTATCCCAGTACTTCTGTGATATTAATATTTGTAACACAGAACAGACTGTGAAGCTGTTTCACATACTTATAATGTACATGACAACTGCTTTCTCTGGATCAGCTAGAAGTGTCTCGCTGCAGCCTGCGGTGGACATCCAACCCGGCCCACATCCAAGTGTGACGTCAGAAGCCACACCCATATCCAAATACATCATATTCTCATTAGTGTGATTCCCCCCACTCAAAACCTACCCTTACGCTTAAAAACCCTTTAAATTGGAAACCTACATACAACGGAACGGGACAGAACGGGGATGGGGAGTCACAAGGTGGCGTATTGGACATGGGCGTGGCTTCAGACGTCACACTTGGATGTGGGCAGGGTTGGATATCCACCGCAGGATGCAGCGAGCCCTACTTAGGATCAGTGGCAACACCAACGCACATCTGAATGTTCCGTTGGGATTTTTTAAAAGGTTTAAAGGTGCACTGTGTAAATGTTTGCGGCATCTAGCGGTGAGGTTGCGAATTGCAACTGCCCACTGCTCACCCCTCCCTTTAGAAGCACATAGAGAAGCTACGGTGGCCGACACGGGACAAAGATGTCGTCGTCTGAGACAGCAGAGAGTAGCTAGTGCTCTGTAGAGCAGTTTGTCCGTTTAAGGCTACTGTAGAAACATGGCGGTGCAAAATGATGACTTCACTGTAAGGGGACCCGCGGTGTATGTAGATAGAAATGGCTCATTCTAAGGTAATAAAAACATAACGGTTCATTATGTAAGGTCTTTATACACCACTGAAAACATAGTTATGTATATTATATTGCATTTCTGTCAATCGATCTTCATAAATATTACACACTGCACCTTTAATAGACACAGGCGAATCATTGTCGTTTAGGAATGAGATCGAGTGGGTGTTTAAATTGATATTGCGATCTTTTAACGGTTAATCGTGCGGCTCTGGTGCCTTTGTAAAAGTGGGGTTTTAGCACTTACTAGCATGAAGAACAAATATAGACACAGAGAGTGCATAGAGATCAATTTAAGACTCAACATCTCTTTATTACAATATTGAATTAAGTACTAAAATTACTAAATTCAAAATTAAAACAAAAATAGTTACATTTGAAATAATAATTTAAAAAAAATTACAATTGCATAACAAAATTACTACAACATAAATATAAAAATTAAATTAAAAGCTAATTCAAGTAGTATTAAATACTATAATAGAGGGTATTGACGTCACCCTCAGCCAGACTGAGTGGCAAAAGAGCTGCTGCATGACTGGAGTTAATAGGGGAAACTGTGACAACACGAGTAAAACAAACGATTATCAATTTAAATTAAACTGAACACTCTATATAAGTGTTCATTACAACTTACCAAAGATCCAGTGATTCATGGATATTGACATGAAGCCAGGATCGTGTTTCCTGACATTTATATGAGCCTGATTTCAATGCTGGGGAAATACAGAAAGCAAATTTACATGTGAACACTTTATATAAATACAATATAGGTAGGTCTAAATCCGGGTGATCACTTATATCAATGTTCTGTGTGTATAGTTCTTGTCAGTGTTTATTTAAAAACATCAAATTAGGCAGAATATACAATGATAAATATTAAATTGATTTGTCAATACCTTATATTTTGTATTTGTTATATATTGTATGATTTTGCTCCAAAATTCAACATATTGACACAAAATTATAACCTCAAATGCATGCTTCACTGCCTGAATTGAAGCGATCCATTTGCTTCTCTTTTCTGTAGCTTTTGGCAGTCTGTAAAAATATTCCTCAGATTTCTTGTCAAATCTATTTGTACAGTCAGTCTCAAAGCTCTTTCCCATTTTAGACGTGTTTTTCGCTGCATTCACGCTGTAAACCAATGCTGCCGCTCAGTCTTTTTGCCACTCAGTGGCCGTAACCGCAGCAACTCCGGCCGACAGTGACATCATGCGCATACCCTCTATAAGATAAATAATACTAAAATAACACTGCTCTGTACTATTGTAATGTTCATCAGCTCATTTACAAGAGGCTCATTGCGCCACAGCCACGTCCTTTACCCTACACACTCTTGTACAATGCTAATGCTCTCATGTAATTAGCCTGCAGTTAATTCACTTCCCTCCTGCAGGAATCTCCTGGAATACCTGCCAGACTGGGTGTGTGACAGCAGGAAGATTGAGGTGCTGGACGTCTCCCATAATCTGCTGTCTGAGCTCCCAGCCAGGTGCGCGCATTTGCGTGTATGTGTGTGTGTGTGTGTTCAGACCCTCATGAACTGCATTTGCATCTTCCATCTAAAAAGAAACTGTCCTGCTGCTCCCCCATTTCAGTATCTTAATGTCAGCATTTTGTACTTATTTATTCAACAAAAATTGCCCGTTTGATTTGAATGATGTCGGTAAAGCGACTGTCTGGCCAGACGGTGGATCTGAATAGAAATGGGACAGCGTTCATCAGCAGACGCTTGACGAGGCCACTCTGCTGTCTCAAAGCAAAGTGATGTAAACGCCAAGCAGATGAAAGCACCATTTCCCAGCTAATTCCACATTAACATTCAGTCATTTGCATCTGAAAGAGCTAAAAGCCGTGCATAAATGAGATAATATGCGGCTTGAAGTTTGTGTTGCACTCTTTGCCGTGCATGAAAATGCTGTGTTGGTATTTTAAAAGAATAGTTCATCTTAGTTCATCTTAAAGGAGAATTCTGTCTTTATGGACGGTCGTTGCATGGTTATTTTTTCCTTATATTATGCTTGTCAAGCTCCAAAAAGCGAAACTGCAGCTGTAGCTCTCAAATATCATTCTTCATTGCAAAGTCGATCTAGCGTTTTTGGTTACAACAAATACAAGAACCTAATATCAAATCAGGTCAAATTATATGTTATAGAAATAATGGTGTAAATAATATTTTTAATTATATTTAAGTGAATAACTACTTACATTTGTGTCTGTTGCTCACACAATACTATTGTTTGGCTTCAGAAGACTTTTTTATTTCACACTGAATTATTACAATAGTAATATTTCTTTATTTTGGTCAATTTTTTTATATAGTAATATTATTTTTATTTTACAGTACAATTTTTATTATTATTATTTTATAGTCATTGATATATAATCATAAAGGTTTTGGATATATTCTACAGCCCTGCAAACAAGCGCAGCAAACCACCAGTAACGTGTGTGTGTGTGTGTGTGTGTGTGTGTGTGTGTGTGTGTGTGTGTGTGTGTGTATCCGTTCAAAAATTTTTGATCGGTAAGATTTTTAATGTTTTTAGAAGTCTCTTTTGCTCACCAAGGCTGCATTTATTTTATTAAAAATACAAAAAAACTGTAATATTCTGAAATATTATTAAAATGTCAAATAACGGTCTTCTATTTCAATATATTTTAAAATGTAATTTATTTCTGTGATCAAAGCTGATTTTCAGCATCATTACTCCAGTCTTCAGAGTCACATGATCCTTCAGAAATCATTCTAATATGAGGATTTGATGCTCAAAAACATTTCTGATTATTATCAATGTTGAAAACAGTTGTGTAAAACATTTTTTTTAGGAATCTTTGATGAATAGAAAGTTCAAAAGAACAGTTTTTATCTGAAATAGAAAGCTTTTTCAACATTGTACTACTGTTCAAAAGTTTTGGGCCAGTAAGAATTTATTTCAGTAAGAAAGATCTTAAAGAAATTAATACATTTATTCAGCAAGGATGCATTAAATTGATCAAAAGTGACATTTATATTGTTACAAAAGATTCTATTTAAAATAAATGCTGTTCTTTTGAACTTCCTATTCATCAAAGAATCCTGAAAAAACAATTCTACACATTTGTTTTCAACATTGATAATAATCATAAATGTTTCTTGAGCATCAAATCATCATATTAGAATGATTTCTGAAGGATCATGTGACTCTGAAGACTGGAGTAATGATGAAAAAAAAAAATCAGCTTTGCATCACAGGAATAAATTACATTTTAAAATATATTCAAATAGAAAAAAATTATTTTACATTTTAATAATATTTCACAATATTACTGCTTTTTTTTTGGTTAAAACAAAATTCTATATTTTTTATTCCGCAGAAACAATGATGAATAAATAATGTTAGAATTTTAATTATTGTACAAACTATCCCTGTAAAGGTGTCTAGGCATTTTTTTAAATTTCAGACAGTGTTTTGTCTTGTGATGTCTCTTATCTTGTTCTTTCGCTATCCCTCCTTGCTGCCAGACTTCTTAGCAGTCTGAGTCTGCGTAAACTGCTGGCTGGCAACAATCGGTTGGAAAGACTGGCTGACCTGCTGGACCACATCCCACTGGAAACACTCGACCTGCAGCACAACAAGTTGCGAGAACTGCCAGAGAGCTTCTTCTACAAGGCCTTAAAGTAGGTCACTCCCTCCTTCTGTCCTCTCTCTGTTCCTCTTACTCTCCGGGCTGTGCTCTCTCTCTCTCTCTCTTTCTCTTTCTCTTTCTCTTTCTCTCTCTCTCTCTCTCTCCCTCCCTCTCTCCATTTTCCTAATGTTTTTCCTCTTTTTCTTGAAATTTCTTCATGTGACAGGTGCAGTGCAAGCTGCAGCTGCGTCTCTCTCTGCTCTGTGGACCTTTAGCCCTGCTGCTTGAGCTCTTCATTAGACCTCCAAGCCTTTTACAGGAACTTCTCAAACCAGGGAATTCTCTGGAAACTGCTCTTTGGAAATAATAATCGCTATATATATTTTCTGTGGAAGATATTACAGATATATATACAAAAAGTGTCATTTAGTGTCATTATACATTTTAAGTTATTTAATTGGGCAACATAATTTTAATTAGATATCAGATCATGTTATTTATAATTGAATCAGAGCAGTAGATATCAGACTCATGAAAAAAAGAAATTAAAGGGTTAGTTTCGCTCAAATGAAAATTATCCCATAATTTACTCGCCCTCAAGCCATCCTAGGTGTATATGACTTTCAGTCGCACATGATCACAGTTATATAAAATAATATCCTGGCTCTTCCCAGCTTTGTAATGGCATTGAATAGTATCCACCCATCATCAAAAGTAATTCATACGGCTCCAGTGGGCTAATAAATGCCTTCTGAAGCAAAGCGATGGGTTTTTGTAAGAAAAATATCTATATTTAAAACTTTATAACTATAATCACTGGCTTCTGGCAACGGCCGTACACACATTCATGAGAGAGTCCGGTGATTAGTGCTGAAAGCCAGTGATTATAGTTTATAAAGTTTTAAATATGAATATTTTTCTTACAAAAACCCATTGTTTCACTTCAGAAGGCCGAAGTATACTTTGGGCTTTATATGCTCACCAGATCGCATACTTCAGTGGTAAATGAATAGAAATGATGATTCTGTCTAAAGAAATATGAAGTAAATAATTTAAGCAGCTGTAATAGATGCTATTTACACTAAGGGAAAGTGGCGTTAGTTTCTATTAAACCATGTAAAAATAGCATTTTTTTACAATACGTGTAAATAGTAGTTAGATGCTATTTATATTTATAAATAGTGGCAGATACTATTTGCACTGGATCAGAAAACTGTCAGTTTTGTTGTACATTTAACAGCGTGAAATAATAACATGGAGTGTAAATGGTTATATTTATTAAAATTATTAAATGGAGGCTGCCCTATTGGGACAATAAAGCCCTCCCTACACCTACTCCGAACCCTAACTGATAAACACTTTATTATTATTAAACACACGTTAGACACTTTATTTCCACTTTTTGAATATTTTCTTCATTTTTATTAAAAATAAATGCCTTTCCGATCTGATATGTAATGGGAAAGGGGAGTAAAGCGACCTACACTATTTCTACTGTTGACAATCAAGTCATTTTGTCTGGCCAACCAGATGTCAGTGGGCGGAGTTAGTGTAAATAGCCTCTGCCAATAAGGCGGGCTATTTGCAATAATTTAAATGTACCCTAACATTCAGAATTTTGAGGAGAAAATATGCAATTACCACTTCTGTGGGGTGTAAAAGAAAACTAATATAACTAGTAGTGTAACAAATTACTGTTAATATTACTTTAACTCAAAGATTAATGAGTTATAAATTATTTTTATTTGAGTAACGAGCCCAACACTGTATGTAACACAGTGCAAGTACATGTGCTGTGCATAGAGTAACTGACATGCTTCTACAAAAACTCTCATGGATATGTAAAGGACGATATGGCTCAATGAGACACACTAATATGAGCCAGAACAGCCCGCAGCTCTTCCATTTCCTGTGGGTTAATTTATTTGTCAGCCATTAAGCATCTCTAATGCTGAAAGATGCACTGAATCTCTGAGGCTTTGCTTGTATCCAAGATTTTGGTTTATAAACAATGCTGTTTAAATGAAGAAGAAAAAAACTATATTCACCAAATTGCTTTTCCTTTTTCTTCTTGTCTACTAGTTTAAAGTATCTAAATGTGTCTGCCAATGCACTGGAGACAATCCCGCCGAGCAGCCAATCAGAGGAGAGCCTCAGTACCCTGCAGGAGCTCTATCTCACAGGAAACAACCTGAATGAGAACTGCGCTGCTCTACTGGTGGGGCATCAGAACCTGCGGGTCTTGCATATGGCTTATAACCAACTGCTGTCCTTCCCTGCTAGGTACCTATACTTCACTGACACCTTGAACTAGTATACTTCCATCTACATAACTCAAGAAACATCAATGATTATATCTGTGTAAATCACCCTTGTTATGTTTTCAGCAAGCTCAGTAAGCTGGAGGTACTGGAGGAGTTGAACCTGAGTGGGAACAAGCTGAAAGCGATCCCCTCCACCGTGTCCAGCTGCAAGAGACTGCACACCCTCATTGCCCACTCCAACCATATCAGTGTGTTCCCAGAGGTCCTTAACCTCCCTGAGATCAAGGTCAGTGTGCGTTTGGGTGACATATGATGACCAGGGCATGTGAAAGCCTGCCCATAAATATTGTAAGGATCTTAAGGTCAACCATAGAGTCAACAGGTGGCAGTGACAAACAGAAAGCAGAAAAAAGATTCAAATGTAATCAAATTTTAAATGTATGGATAGACAATTGCAGTAATTTAGGTTACAAAAAATTGTTTAATAATTATCATACATTTTTATAAAGATGATTTATGCTTGATATGCAAATGTTTGAATAAAACTACATAAATTAAAGAAAAATTAAAAATCCAACTTTTAAATGCACGTCTTAAATAGACCGACACATTACACTTTATGTTGAGTTACTTTATGTTGGTCAGAATTATTGGCACCCCTGGTAAATATGAATAAAAATGTTGTTTGTTGTGGGCTGTCATTTGTTACACACATTATTTTATATTCAACGTTTAACATGAAGTATGCTGTATTCGTCTGCTCTTTGTGTAGCTGGTAGATGTGAGCTGTAATGAGCAGACGGAAATCCTGTTGCCGGACTCTCTGCCTTCTACACTGCAAGAGCTGGACCTGACCGGCAACAGTAGCCTCATGTTAGAGCATAAAACACTCAACCTCTTCAGGTGAGGTGCTACAAACAGCAGTCCTCCAGACCTGTCTATACTCATTATGCAGCTGCTGAACTCAGACCCAGGTGGTTAATTGCTCTTCGTCTTTATCTCCCCCACTTGTCTTTGTCCTTCTCTCTTCCAGTCACATAAGTACATTGAAGCTGGACCAGAAGCCAGCCGTGACAGCAGGAGACGCACAGGGCACGTCCACCCTGTGGGATCATGGTTATGCTGAGATGTGTGGTCAAAGAAACAAGTGAGCAACATCTGGAGACATGAGTCAAAGATTTGGAAAGAATGAGTGTGTTTGGTTAAAGGAAGCTCCAGAATACCATCTATTATATATTGAGGATATATTGGCTGCAGTGAAACTTCAGGGTATCGCGGTGCAAATAAATGTTTATTTTTATTAATTTCTTATTATCCAGTCCCTAAACGTCATGGAAAAACAAAACAAAAAATTAGGTTGGTTGTTTTGTGTGCCATTCACAGACCCTTCCTGTCCAAGTGGCCCGAGTGAATCAGGGGCCAAAACATTCTTAAGAATATAATTCTTCCTAACTGCTGTTTTCCTCTTATTTTTTACTAAAGAAAGAAATTAATATTTTGTATCCCCAAAAATACTTAAGTATGTTCTTATCTTTGTGCTTAATTCAAATTATTGAAAATAATCTTCTTAAAAATCATTGTAAAGTTAGCATAACCTCCAACTTGTCTTAAATATCCAAAGGTAAGATGTTTGAATGAATTATTGGTTTATTTCAAATATTAAGCTTTATAACATAAGACTTGCTACATATATAATTCATATTACTAGGAATGTGCATGAGTAATCAGAATTATGCACGATGTGACTTTTTGCTGAATTCTAAAGTCCGTAACAACTCTAGACAAATGAGTTATGTCTGCTACAGACTGTCCGATTTAAGATCATTACACATCCCACTGTACGACATGGATCTAATAAACTTGGTTATGACGTGTATGTAGACTGTACAATGATGACACCTATTGAATCGTAGGCTGTGATGCAAGTTAGTATAGAAGAGTAAAACGTCATCAGCATGCGCTAGTGGTAAACTAATAGAGCAAGATGAATCGCACTTTGGCAACTGTGGTTTTTATGTGCTTAAAAAAAAAAGGAGGAAGCGAAAGAGAATATGTACGCGTCATGGCTAGGGAAAAGAGGCCAACTTGGCATGCCAAATTTGCAAATGGAGCTTGAAGTAAGTAAAGTTTTAGCGCCATGTCACGTTGATCAATACGCCATTTCATGTTGCATTTAGATTTGAAGTAGATTTCGCTACCAGGGGGCAAGACGCAGCAGGGGGGCTGGTTTAAATGCAGAACGTTTCCCATAGGCTTAATGATCTTGTTTCTACATGTTTAATGTGACATCGGTGTGCTTGGCTCCCCCTGCGAAGGGCATTACCTCCACAGTTTCAAAGCAGTCAGTTTCAAATATCGCATCCTCTCTCTGTACTCTATATCCACCAAGGGGGGCCACTTTTGTGTGTTTGTCAGGGAGAGTGAGTTTGTGTATGTACCTATATAGGTGTATCCATTACCAGTCAATGAAATGTTTGTAATGTGATATTGTTCACATTGTAGCATTTTACTTGGGTGTTGTTTTCATGAAGAGTGTTTGTTCCATTGAAATCTTGTGTTTTACCTTCAGGTTGTGTGTGTCTGTGCTGGCTGTGGATCGCTTCGGGGACAGTCCAGAGGCTGCTTATGGGATTTTTGATGGTGACCGTAATGAGGAAGTTTCCAGGTTACTGCAGTGCACCATGGGAGATGTATTGGCAGAGGAGATACAGCACTCCGGTGTGGATAGTGTATACATGTGTAACACTTTCCTTGCCTCTCATAGGTGTGTTTTGCACACAAATTTTTTGATTAAGCATGATTTGATTAAGCTTTCTTTTCTTTATTCATACATTTTGTATGCTTCAACTTGCTTGTACAATAATTGTTAACACTTGATAGAAATTAATACAATTCAAACTAAGTGACAAGCAATGAACAAACATTATTACATAGCTCTCTTGAATACTTGAGTCAGATGCAGCATGTTGCGTTCAGATATTTTTGTATAATGACCACTAAACTATATAATCGACCATTGTTCCAGGGAACTGTTTTTTCTACACTTTGCTACGTTCTAGTTTCTAGTGTTATTCTGCAATCTCTTTCTTCTTGCACAAGTAATTTTAGTTTCATGTCCATTTATTTATTTGGTCAGTAGTCATGTAATGAGTGGGATAATGAAGAGTCATACAAGACCCCACCACTTTGCATCAGGGTCCACTTTGCAATAATGGCCGTCTGACTGTACATTATCCCTAATTTTTGTAATGCTTTGCAGAATGTAGTTAATGTTCATTCAAATGTATAATATATATATGAAAATATGATTAACATGATTGATACGAGATTGACACCGTTTCAAGATTGAAGACTTAAACCGCTTTGATGCGTGTAAGTCTTCCTGGGAAAATCATATTTACAATTTGGGAAGTTGTAATTACAATGTAAGGTGCGTTCAAATGACTTTGGTTGGAGCAAAATGGCAATGTACCTTTTCTACAGAAATACAGAAAAAAGTTTTAACTCTATTTCTACAAAATGATAAAGAATGCACACCAGGTGTGTTTTTCCTTTTTTATAGTTTTATTAAATTCACAAAAGTCCTGTAAACTGAATCATTTTATAATATATATCATGTAATATGTATATATTGTAATTGTACAATACTATTGTATGTTGTAGTTTTACTGTAAATGAAATAAATATTCATTTAATTCAACAAATTTGCAGTTAACACAGTTGCTGCATCCATTGCATCTGCCATATTTTGTCACACATCCCTAACTTGGAAACTCTGGGCTGAAAGAAAATCCAAAGATTCCCACTTGTAATTATGGCTTGTTGTTGTTAATTTGCGTAAATACGACTTGAATGCACCATAGTTCATGCCTTTAGCCTTAGATTTTTAGCTACATGAACAATAAATGCATTTCTCTTGTTGCTGTTGTGTGTTTTTGTAGGAAACTTGGCATGGCAGGCCAGAAGCTAGGTGCCTCTGCTCTTCTCTGTTACATCCATCATGAGTCCTCCGAGCCTGGCAGCTACTTTAGCCTCACTGTGGCCAATGTAGGCACCTGTCAGGCTGTACTGTGTCGTGATGGGCAACCTCTTGCCCTCTCGAAAGTTTTCAGCCTAGAACAGAGCGCTGAGGAGATGGAGCGTGTCAAACTGGCTAAAGCTATTATCACTGAGGTATTGACTCTTTCTCAGTTCATGCACGCAAGTTAACTGACTGATGCTTCATGTCCACGAGTGAGAAATAAAAGCTTATTTGTGTCATTAATCATTTGCCTCTTTTGTGCTGTAGGATAACAAGGTGAGTGGGGTGACATGCTGCTCACGGTTACTTGGCTGTTCCTACCTGTTTCCTTGGGTGATTCCCAAACCCTGGGTGCACACAGAGCCTTTGTGTTCCCAGGATGAGTTCCTGATCCTAGGAAACAAAGCACTCTTCCAGAAGGTTTCCTACCAGGAGGCAGTGAGCACTGTGCTAGCTGTCAGAGACCCCCGTGCTGCTGCCAAAAAGCTCTGCACGCTGGCACAGAGCTATGGGTGCCGTGATAATGTTGGAGCAGTAGTGGTGGCTTTGCATATCGTAGAAGACAGCTGTACATGCGAGCCTCCTCTCTTGACTGCAGAAGCCCGAGGACCACCTGCCCCGACACCTTTACCGATCTCTGTCTCCCCTGGTGACCCAGCCACACCATCATCAAGCAGCGGCATTGCCTCTGAGTTCAACAGCGAGATGTCAGCCTCAGAAGTGGGCAGCGAGGCTGGGTCCACGGCCTCGGACGAGCACCCCTCTTCGGGACCAACAGCTCGCCCGGAGCGTCGCTGTAGTCTGCATCCCGCTGCTACCTTGTGTAACACGGGGCTGCTGGCGATCCTGGGGCCAGGGGCGCACCCGGCTCTGTTCCAGCGACAGCCTTCCAGTGCCACCTTCTCCAGCAACCAGTCAGACAATGGGCTTGACAGTGACGATGAGGCTCCTTTAGAAGGTGTCATCTCAAATGGGAGTAAGCTAGAGGTGGAGGTGGACATTCACTGCTGTGCTTTTCAGCTGCGCTCTGGACCCCCCGAAAGTCCCAAGGACCTGGATGGCCGCCATGATTTGAGGAACTCGGACTATCCCAACAGCAAAATGCGTCGGCAAAACAGCGTTGTGGTTTCTGCCACCAACGGCTGCCTACTAGCTGTGTGTGGGCGAGAGATCTCGGATCTGAAAAAGTCTCCTTCCACTTCCAGCCTCTTCGGGAAGAAGCTTTCTAATGGCTCGGTAGTGGCTCTGGAGGATAGCCACAACATCATTGAAGTAGCAGTCGAGGCCCCCAAAAAGAAATCGGGATATTTTGCCGCACCAGCCCAGCAAGACCCGGAAGACCAGTTAATTATACCGCCTAGTCTAGAACAGGATGTGCGTGAGCAGCTGAGAGGCCAGAGCCCTGTGGTTCCCGGGCCACCACCTCCTTCAACACCGCCCTCAGCAAGAGACCCCAACTGGGACCATCCTCACCCTGTCCCCGGTCTCCACCCCACCACCGTCCTGCAACAGGATGTCTATGACACAGCTCTATAGTGGGTGCAAGCAGACCTCACCATTGGAGCATCTCCGCATCATAGTGCCACATCAAAGAGGCTAGCACGCACTTCCTGCCTTCAAGATGTTCCAGTTCTTATTTAGCACCGTCATCACGTGTGGGTCCCTGCATGTGCATTCTTGGGCTGATCTGCGGTGGCGTAGCAACCTCCGAGTTGTAGACCGGAAGGGTGGAAAGGGGTGCAAATGTCAGGACCGATGAAATCATGAAGATTGAGGTCTTTGATTGAGGAAATACATGGGCTATTCCTGACCAAAAACCACAGCATGGAGCTGGAGTACCTCATTCATCACCATGCGTGATTTCATTTCGACATTCGCCCTTTATATCAAAGGTCACAGGCTTAAGTAGGCTTCAATGATCACATTTGCCTTCTGGTGGAAAGATACTATCAGCTAAACTGAGACCAAAAGATGAGAAAAGTGCCTCTTGACGATGGTTGAGGTTCTGAGAGCCTTTACTGTTCTGGCGTAAGTGCAGTTTTGTTCTCCTACCTTCCCATAGTGGCAAATAGTCAGTAATCTGCACTTTTGAAGTCCGTGAGGAATATTTCAGAGGGTCAAAAGGATCTCTTCCCCATCCGACCGGCTGGAAACATCCCGCTGCATTTCATGGAAAAGAGTATTTGTTGTGAAAAGACCAGAGCTTTCGCCACCTCCCCTGATCTCCTCACTTGTATGCATACGGGATCTCCCAGATAAAGCCATGGGGGTCTCTGGAACACTCTGCACAATAGAAGAGTACAATGAACCAACTTAACATTCAAGCCCTGACAGATCTACCTGGAGAGGGAATCAGTCTAGCGATGGAGGTCAAAGTGAGACAAAAACCTCTATTTCTTAGTACATCCAATACTCAGTGAAAGCATTGTCACACCTTTATGGCTAAGGTCAATTGGGGAGCAGAAAGACCTCACAACCCTGTCAGAAATCATAACTTGAGTTGTCTCGGGTTGTTTAGAGTACTTGAAGTTTCGAGTGTGCCATGACTACATCACAGAGCTCATACTATAAAGCCTCGAACCATGAATATGTCATTGGGTCTTTGTAGTAGTGTGGTTTTGCTGTTGATCTGAGTGAGCTTGGGATATTTTCTCATATCATTATCAAGGGAAAAAAAGTGAACAGCTGACACATTTTTTTTGTATGAGAGGTACAGGGCATATGATATCATGTATTGTGTGGTGTGTGTGTGCTCTTATTTTAGCCATGCATGGCACGTGTAAGGAAACATGCTGGTTAGTTTTGTTTTATTTTAATAAGGGGACCAGAGGAAAAAGAAGTATTATTGCATATTGGGTCATTTGAGTTTGTAATTGCCACAATCACAGTATTAAGGAATTCTGTGCAGTAAAACACTGTGCCCATGGTTTGAGGAGACATCTAGTGGTGTTTATTGGAAACAACAAAGGTTTTTTTTTAAGGGTTTTCCCTGCAAGTTATTTTTTTTCTTTACGCAATTCATTACATTTCAAACATTTAAAAAAATTATAATAATAATGTTGAATTATGGAATTACAATAAGGGAAAATAAAATGCAAAACCCACTGTTAATTGTTAGATATTAAATTTAGTGATGTTATCTGAAGCTCACTTTTTATTTTGGCAATTTTAGAGCATCAGTTGTATTAAATTATTTATAATTTATTAGGTGCACTCTCATTCATTCATTAGTCTTTACACGTCTTCAAATGTAGAAATCACATCTCATAAAAAAAGTGTCAGCATTGTCATGATATTAAAAAAAAGTCAGTACTTGAATTTGTAGATCATCTATGAAACGTTCAACCCGAAAATGAGCTTAAGTACATGTGTATGCTCAGATATTATGTTTAAGCCATTTCATCTCAAGATTCAAAAGATTCGTTTTGTCAATTATGTCCGTTACGGTGGACATTTTGAGTGTTTTTAATTAATATTCTTCATGGTCAGCTGGTAAAAGTTTGTGCCAAACTTGCATACCGATTTGTGTTTGCTATATGCTGTGAGAAAAGGCCACCATGTAACCAATCTGGATCCCGGTATTTAACATCCAGGAAGATTTTGAATCAACCTTTTACTGCCATTAACTCGTTTGTAGTTTTAATTATAATTGCCTACAGGCCTAAACTGTAGCTCTTGTGCCAAAAGATGTAGTAGTGGTATTTGAAGGTAGGAAAGTTATTTTGAGTATTTCATCCGTCCCTCGGGTGCTACTGAGAGCTGAAGCCAGTGGCATGGATGCAGCAGCCTGCATGACTCCTAGGTTTTTGGGTTTTTTAAAACAGGTTTTCCTTCAAACTTTTCTTTAGCGTTTATATACCGATTCCAATTTTTTTTGCGCTGGAAATTGATACCTAGACTCCCTAAATCATTTAAAGCTGTATGCTTAAGTGCATCAAGTATTGTTGTACAATCATATAAAGTAAATGGGTTTTATACTGTATAAGCACTTTGTACGTAGCTCAGAGAATCTATATAGCTACATAGACATATTTAAGAATAGCATTTTAGCTATTTGTTGAAATGCATATTAGGCCTCTTTCAGAAAGTAGGTATTTCTTTCTATTATAACCCCTAAAAAATGTCATTTCTTATGTTTGGTTGAGAGGAGAGATGTGGTTATTGAGGCACAACATGCTGATTCATACTGTGCTAAGAGGCAGAGTTCAAGCATTTGACAGCTTGCTTTGTTAGCAAGATGTAGTCTAACTCTGTTATTCGCTATAGAACCGTTACATCCCCTGCAGTGCTTTAACATTTTAAAGAAAAAGAAATGGAAAGTAATTTTTCAAACAAATGTCATGGATACAGCAAATCATGCTGCTTTTGACAGCACCTTAGACCTTCTATAGCCCTACAACATGATGCATATCTGCATCATACTTAAAAAAGTATATATGCAACAATCATACATGTCTAATTAGATTATTAATCTGAAATTATTAATAGGACTGGGAAAATCCATAAATATGTGTGTCTGTGGGTGTCAAGTGCAGTGTTCTGTTGTGGAATAGTGTCTATTGTTTCTTAAGCCTAGGCAACTAAGCTAGTTGCTTTGCCACATGGACAAATGTTGTATTTTAG
This sequence comes from Rhinogobio ventralis, assembly GCA_039654625.1. Classification (NCBI taxonomy): domain Eukaryota; kingdom Metazoa; phylum Chordata; class Actinopteri; order Cypriniformes; family Gobionidae; genus Rhinogobio; species Rhinogobio ventralis. Next base: position 7,676,913 of record CM077193.1, on the reverse strand, counting down.
GGGCCGTTTACACGACACCGTTTTCAGCTAAAAACGGAAAACATTTTATACGTTTATGCGCGTACTGTTTCTTTACAAAGTGACATCGGCAACTACTAAATATAACGTTTTTGCCAACGTTGTCACCTCTATGCGAAAAATGCAAAGGAAAAAGTTTTCCGTTTTTAGTACATCATTGTCGTATAAACTTACTCTTAGATCCCTTAAACATTTGTTCCCTGTTCTCCTGGCCAAAACATGCTGAGGTGAAACTGAGCAAACGTTTTTTTTTTTTTTTTAAATGTTAGCCAAATGCTAATTTTCCTATGCGTTATATTCAAATAGCCATAGTTTATTCATCCGTTAGATGGAAGGTGCTGATTCTTAAAGGGATAGTTCATCCAAAAATAAAAATTCTGTAATCGTTTACTCACCCTCATGTCGTTCCAAACCTATGTATGATTTTCTTCCGTGGAGCACAAAATACTTTTTTTCTTTTCTTTTTTTTTTTTTTAAGAATGTTGGTAACCAAACAGTTTTGGTTACCATTGACTTCCATTGTATGGACAACAAACATGTTCTTAAAATATCTTCTATGTTCAACAGAAGAACGTCATACAGGTTTGGAATAACTTTAGGCAGAGTAACTACAGCAAAATTTCCATTGTAAGGTGAACTGTTTCTTTACAGGAAGAACACAAAGCACAGAACATCCCCGCTCACATTAAATGTTAGGATTTATTATTATTATTATTATTAGATTTTAACTTTATAGGACATTTGGGGGTTCTAATATTCTATCATGGAGCATGAAGTATTATTTTTTTATGTGATTAGGATGATTTGTATGCCAGTGTGTTAGTGATGTCTTAGTTGGGCATTGCACTAGAAAATTATCTTTTATCATGTTTATATTCAAACTGAACATAAAACTTAGAGAGCTTTTTTTGTTTTGTTTCAGCACATTGATTTTATGACTCATAAGGAACGTTTTACAACACAACATAGTGATTTAGAAGATAAAAATATGATCACACAAGCAATTTTGGATGTTTAAACTTTTTTTTTTGTGGTTAAGATACTTCCTCCTATCCCAGCTCAATTACAAGTACGCCATTTATAGGTTGATTCCCACAAAAAGTGTAACCATTCTGGATTTTTATCAGAATTTCTGTGTGTGCTTTGTGCTTTTGCCTGACACTGAAACCAGTCTCAGTCTCAACCAATGGTGTGAGCTTGGGGGTGTGGCTATCTGTTTGTCTGACCATTGACAGATGGGGGAGTGTTTAAGAAACTTGACTGAAAACAGTGATCATATTTGCACTTACATTCGGTAGCGCCAGTGCACAGAAATGTCTTCACTTAATTCTTTGCCTAATTCAACAATACAGTATGTTTCTGCTTCTCCAAGTTTTGACTCGACCTCCAGTGAGGTTAACTGAAACGTGCTTCATCCTCTGTATTTTTAACAAAGAAAGCATTTGTCTCAAGTCAGTTTGTAAATTTGTGTATGAAATGTGTGACTGGTTTTACTCTGACAGAGATAATATTTTCTTTCAAATGCAAAAACGTATCTTTATCTGGCGTATTCATTGACATTTTTGCACATAGTCATGGTTCGTTCTGGACAGACGAGGGTTAAGATGAAGTTCCTGTTGTTTAACATGTGACCAAAGCTTGATCTTGTCATAATTTATGTACATTTTGTTTTTAAAAGATGCTTTAATATTTCCTCTCAATGCCAAGAAGCTGAGGTTTATTTTTGTACTTCATCGTTTCATGCAAATTTATAGGTCCTCCAGTGCAGAATCTAGGATTTAAAGGGATAGTTCACCCAAAAATGAAAATTCTGTCATTAATTACTCACTTACTAATTCCAAACACGCAAGACTTTCATTCATCTTCCGAACACAAATTAAGATCTTTTTGATGAAATCCGAGAGCTTTCTGTCCCTCCTCAACTACCACTTTGACGCTTCAAATAAGTTCATAAAGCGATCGAAAAACTAATCCATATGAATTGAGCGGTTTAGTCCAAATTTTCTAAAGAGAATCGATCACTTTATATGATGAACAGACTGAATTTAGGCTTTTATTCACATATAAACATTCATCAACTCACACATCAGTTGTGGTAAACGGAAGCTCAAGCATGTTCGCTTGACGAGATTCATTCTTATGTTACGTGGCACATTTGAGCTTCAGCAAGAACCAATGAGGTTAATTCTCGTGTTACGCAGCACGTTTGAGCTTCTGAAGAACCAATGAGGTTCATTCTCGTGTTACGCAGCACGTTTGAGCTTCAGCAAGAACCAATGAGGTTCATTCTCGTGTTACGCAGCACGTTTGAGCTTCTGCAAGAACCAATGAGGTTCATTCTCGTGTTACGCAGCACGTTTGAGCTTCAGCAAGAACCAATGAGGTTTATTCTCGTGTTACGCAGCACGTTTGAGCTTCTGAAGAACCAATGAGGTTCATTCTCGTGTTACGCAGCACGTTTGAGCTTCAGCAAGAACCAATGAGGTTCATTCTTGTGTTACGCAGCACATTTGAGCTTCAGCAAGAACCAATGAGGTTCATTCTCGTGTTACGCAGCACGTTTGAGCTTCAGCAAGAACCAATGAGGTTCATTCTCGTGTTATGCAGCACGTTTGAGCTTCTGAAGAACCAATGAGGTTCATTCTCGTGTTACGCAGCACGTTTGAGCTTCAGCAAGAACCAATGAGGTTTATTCTCGTATTACGCAGCACGTTTGAGCTTCTGATGAACCAATGAAGTTCATTCTCGTGTTACGCAGCACATTTGAGCTTCTGAAGAACCAATGAAGTTCATTCTCATGTTACGCGGCACATTTGAGCTTCAGCAAGAACCAATGAGGTTCATTCTCGTGTTACGCAGCACGTTTGAGCATCTGCAAGAACCAATGAGATTTGTTCTCACGCATCAAGCAGGTTCGGTTGAGCTTCTGTTTATGTTCACTGATCAATGACCGCTTGATTCATATGGATTCGTTTTACGATCTCTTTATGAACTTTTTGAAGCGTCAAAGCATCAGTTGTGTAGCTGTCAATGGAGGGACAGAAAGCTCTCAGATTTCATTAAAAAGAGCTTCATTTGTGTTCCCGAAGATGAACGAAAGTCTTACGGGTTTGGAACTACGTGAGGGTGGGTTAGTAATGACCGAATGTTCATTTTTGGGTGAACTAACCCTTTAAGGGTTCTATGGTATACTGTCACCCATCAAGGTACTATCTTTGAAGATACTAATTATTCATGTATTTAATGTGAGAAGCATGCCCTATATAAATGAATATAAATATATAATATAAAGAATATATTATCATGTGATTATTTGTATAAAATATTAACTTCTGTTTATAAGAAATTGTTTTAATATCTGAAGCATAATGCATATTATATTTTTAAGTTTCTATTTTAGCATGCAGTACACTGCTGAATATTTTCATTGTGTTAAATTATTTAATTGTTTTTGTTTTTAGTTTAGGAGACCATTTGAGTTGTTTTACTGATTTAGTAAAAGGACTAAATGCGAGCACTTTTGCTGTCTGTCAGCTAGGACTGTACTTCTTGGGATTTTTAGAGTGGGTGCTGGCTCATCGTTTCATTTCAGATGCTGCTATGCTTAGTTTTGAGCAGAAAGCTGTATTTTTAATTAACTTTTCAGCCAAGTAGCAATAAAAATTTTTACTGTGAAAGATGCGTCTCTGATCTTCTTTTTCAGACGTATTTGCACATTTGTCTCAAGAAAATACTTTATCAAATATAGTCTGTATAATAGATGCACATATGAAAAGAAAAACAAATGATTCAGCTTAATGTTAAATTACAAACTGTGAGCCTAGTCTCATTTGCAACAAAGGTAGATAATTAACTAATATGCAGTATAATGTAGAATTAATTGTGTAATTCAACTCTTATTTTGTTAATTTATTTTATAATAGATCATCATTTATTTAATCAGTCTTTGACGATTATATGGAGAAAAAAAAGTAATGTTAACACTTCAAATAAAGCCTTTATGCATAATGCATCATAAAGGTATTCACAATGTACATTATAATGCATTATACCAAAGTTAAAATGCATTTTAATATTAGCAGATTCCTTGTTGCATCTCAAATTGGCGGTTTGTCATGTGTTTTAATGCATTATATTTTCTAAAGATGTGTTCAATGAATAGATAAGTATTATAACTGTGGTTACAACTATTCATGAGACCATAGGTGCATTACAATGCATTAAAATGCATTATATATAAAGGCTTTCAGCAAATTGCTACCAAAAGTATTTATATAAAACTATAAAAATGTGCAAACGTCTTTAATAATAAAATTAAAATCATTAAAATGGAAAAATATATATCCTTCTGACATTGTAAAAATAATAAACTACATGGGTGTAAGATCTCCTGTGCTTCCCACATTCATGAAATTGCGTAACAGTCAGAGGTTGTTGTCTTCTGCCGGCCTCTGCTTCATCTTCCGCACTCTTCTGAAGGCTCTGATGGCCAACACTGCACTTAAGGGGAAAATAATAATCCCCAGAACACCAAACAACCCTCCTGCTATGTCTGCCCCATTGAGATTGCACTCAAATCCTCTGTGACCTTTGCTGCTGTACATCGCTTCCCTCTCTTTACAGATGGAGTTGTTGTAGATCTCCTGCAGCTTTATGAAGTAGAAAGCGAGAGCAGGAATAAAACCAAGACCAATGAACACATCCAACAGGGCTTCAGCCAGCAGCAGAGGGGGGAAGCGGTAGGGCATGCGAAACACTCCAAGAGCCAGCATGGCACAAGCATAAAGCATCAATGCCCCGCCGCATGCCATGCTGTAGACGTAAGGGGGTAGTTTGAGTTGGTAGAATTGGTCGTCGAGCTGCTGGACCTTCTGTGCCTCTGCTCCAGTGAATGCGTTGGCTCCTCCATAATGGTACTGGTACAGACCGCCTAAGCTGGCGATATCCCGATACCGGCCCGAGTTGCTATGGTTCACTCCAGCACAGATGACAATCAACAAGCTTAAGGAGAATTCCATGGCCTGACAGATGCCTACAGGACATATGCACATTAAAATGTATTTCATAAATACTTTTGGGGTCAATATGTTTTTGTTTTTTTAAAGAAATTAATAGTTTTATTCAACAAATGTGACATTAAAAGACATTTATAATCAGTAACGAATAAAGTAATGCATTACTTTTAAATTTACAACAAAATATCTTGTTGATAAATATGTTACTTTTTCCCATTTATTGACTGACAGCTCTCCTGTCCCCATGTTGAGAGAAATCATGAGTAAGTGCAGAGGTGTTGTGTGCGATGTGTAAATATGATGCTTATTGTAGTTCTAGACTAAATGTGAGCAGGCATTTATTCATCTCACTTGCAAAAAAACTGATTCAGTATTCCTCGAAATGAATATAAACGGTAAAATGCAAACTATTACGCAAAACTGCAATAATTAAAATGTTAAATAATACATAATTTATGTATTTAATCTCACTTTATTAACCAATGTCTTTGCTGCTGACCTTCGATAACCCAATTCAACCATACTAATAATAAGCAAATATAGAAATTTTGTATTTTTGTTATTAAAAAACAAACAAGCAAGCCTAGCCCATTATTTTCCATATAAAAAAAATAACTAAGTAATGCAATTAGTTCCTTTTATAGGGAGTAATGCAATATTGTGTAACCTTACTTTTAAAGGGTTAGTTCACCCAAAAATGAAAATTCTGTCATTAATTACTCACCCTAATGTCATTCCAAACCTGTAAGACCTTCGTTCATCTTCGGAACACAAATGAAGATATTTTTGATTTTCTGACCCCTCCATAGACAGCAATTAAAGGGGTCATGAACTGGCTTTTTTACACTCACCTAAAGGATTATTAGGAACACCTGTTCAATTTCTCATTAATGCAATTATCTAATCAACCAATCACATGGCAGTTGCTTCAATGCATTTAGGGGTGTGGTCCAGGTCAAGACAATCTCCTGAACTCCAAACTGAATGTCAGAATGGGAAAGAAAGGTGATTTAAGCAATTTTGAGCGTGGCATGGTTGTTGGTGCCAGGCGGGCCGGTCTGAGTATTTCACAATCTGCTCAGTTACTGGGATTTTCACACACAACCATTTCTAGAGTTTACAAAGAATGGTGTGAAAAGGGAAAAACATCCAGTATGCGGCAGTCCTGTGGGCGAAAATGCCTTGTTGATGCTAGAGGTCAGAGGAGAATGGGCCGACTGATTCAAGCTGATAGAAGAGCAACTTTGACTGAAATAACCACTCGTTACAACCGAGGTATGCAGCAAAGCATTTGTGAAGCCACAACACGCACAACCTTGAGGCGGAAGACCCCACCGGGTACCACTCATCTCCACTACAAATAGGAAAAAGAGGCTACAATTTGCACGAGCTCACCAAAATTGGACAGTTGAAGACTGGAAAAATGTTGCCTGGTCTAATGAGTCTCGATTTCTGTTGAGACATTCAGATGGTAGAGTCAGAATTTGGCGTAAACAGAATGAGAACATGGATCCATCATGCCTTGTTACCACTGTGCAGGCTGGTGGTGGTGGTGTAATGGTGTGGGGGATGTTTTCTTGGCACACTTTAGGCCCCTTAGTGCCAATTGGGCATTGTTTAAATGCCACGGCCTACCTGAGCATTGTTTCTGACCATGTCCATCCCTTTATGACCACCATGTACCCATCCTCTGATGGCTACTTCCAGCAGGATATTGCACCATGTCACAAAGCTCGAACCATTTCAAATTGGTTTCTTGAACATGACAATGAGTTCACTGTACTAAAATGGGCCCCACAGTCACCAGATCTCAACCCAATAGAGCATCTTTGGGATGTGGTGGAACGGGAGCTTCGTGCCCTGGCTGTGCATCCCACAAATCTCCATCAACTGCAAGATGCTATCCTATCAATATGGGCCAACATTTCTAAAGAATGCTTTCAGCACCTTGTTGAATCAATGCCACGTAGAATTAAGGCAGTTCTGAAGGCGAAAGGGGGTCAAACACAGTATTAGTATGGTGTTCCTAATAATCCTTTAGGTTAGTGTGTATATATATATAGATAGTGGTTTTTACATTCAAAAACATCATAATGAATAAGTAATAGGCTATTCTCTACCCTGGTTTTGAGCCTAGCTCCTGGAACGCTTGGTTTTTATGGGCATGTTGCATTGAAGACTTGGAAGTAAACGCCCACTGCTATGATTGGATAACAGTTTTGCATATTATAATGAGCTTCGGCTCCCCCGTCAGTACATGTGGAGAATTGTTTTGAAAATTACGGAAAAACGGCAACCGGAATGATTCGCCCACAGGGCTCGCAATATGTCTTTATCAAACAAACACAATGATTTATCTCTCATCCACCTGCAATTAATTGGAATGTTATTTATTACATGGCCCGCACGATGGGTGGATATAGCTTTCTGACTTCTCCATAGACAGCAACGTAATTAACACTTTCAAGTCCCAGAAAGGTAGGAAAGACATCGTTAAAATAGTCCATGTGACTACAGTGGATCAACCTTATTTTTTTGAAGCGATGAGAATACTTTTTGAGCGCAAAAAAACAAAATACATAGGGTATACAAAAATATCTACTTTATTGAACAATTCATCCAAAATATCTTCATTTGTGTTCCGAAGATGAACGAAGGTCTTACGGGTTTGGAACGACATGAGGGGCGAGTAATTAATGACAGAATTTTCATTTTTGGGTGAACTAACCCTTTAAAAGTACTGTTTATAATGTTATAAAATACTTTTTTATTTCAAATAAATGCTGTTCTTTTTAAGTTTCTATTCATCAAAAAATGACCACAATTTTCACAAAAGTATTAACCGTTTTCAAAACTGATAATAATTAGAGCATCAAATCAGCATAGAATGATTTCTGAAGGATCATGTGACACTGAAGACTGGAGTAATGATGCTGAAAATTCAGCTTTGATCACTGGAATAAATTACATTTCACAAAACATTTAAATAGAAAATCTTTTAATGTAACAATTTCACAATATTACTATTTTTTACTGTATTTTTTATCAAATTAATGCTGCCTTGGTGAGCATAACAATCTTTTTTTTTTAATTAAGAAATGTTAACAACCCCAATGGTATTGTATATAAAAAACAGTTTTAGTCCATTAACAAGTTGCATAACTCTAAAAATCACCATTTTTACACTATTATAAAAGTGACGTGCAAAGGCCCAGTATGACAGCAACTGGTTAGAAAAAAAAAAAAAAAAAGTGGTTGAAGCTAACAATCTCAAAATTAGTTTACCTCTGCTTGTTGTAATGTATCTTAGGTTGTAAAGTGCCCCTTTATGATGATGTGGACTGTCATCATAGTATGAAGATGAAGTCTCTGTGTAACTGGGCCTGTCGAAAATATATAAACAATCAGGGCAAAAAGTCACAGAACACATTCACGGTTTTGCATGTTTCATAACATAAATATTTTTGTAGGAGAGAAAGAGCACATCAAAATCATTCCTTACACTCCCAGACTTTGATGATGGGTGGCCTCGTAAACACGGGGGTCTCTCTGTGTGTCAGCATCTCTTTGTTTCTCTCTGTGGCTTCGTGACCTGTCTCCATCAGGCGTTCTTCTGTCCTCTCTGTATCTCCTGTCCTGTCTGTGCTCACGTCCCCCTTCATCACTCCTTTCTCGACTAGAGTAGTCTTTGTCCCTTGTGTGATGGTGCCGGCTTGATTCTGGCATTGCCTAAAAAACAAGAACCCAGCTAACAAATTTATGTAAGAAACATAGTGGGTACAGTGATTTGCAAAGTTTCTTGTAATGATTAGAACGTTATTTCAAAGGTTATGATAATGTTAGACTACAACAGTCTCATAACCTTATAGTTATTTTTACTCACAATATAACATTCTTTGAACTTGTATTTGTAATATTCCAACTTCCAAGGATAACATTACTAAACAGTACTAATAACATCATAAGAATGTTCTCTGAAGGTTTTCTCTTAACATTATGAGAATGTTCAAGTAAAAACATCATAAAGATGTTCCAATAACGTTATTCTAAGAACGTTTCTCTCAACGTCATGAGAACGCCTATAAGTTATTAATAATGTTATAAGAACGGTTTATCTTAACATTTACATAACCTTTACAAAACATTAGTGAAAGCTGTTAGCTGGGGAGATAAGCAGTCTATTTCACAAATTTCATGCGTTTTAAACTTGATACTCGTTCACGTGAGTATAAGTCCTCGTATAATGAAACCAACACACAAGACATCGGTGTTTCAATATCATTTAACTGATGTTGATAAGCTGGTTGTGGTTTTATATATCATTCAATCTCTGATCTAAAATATGTTTTAGTTTAATCGTATCAGACCTACTTTTATAAAGTAACGTAAACGTTGTATCTAGTCTCTCCGTAAAGGCTACAAGTTGGTCTAATTTCCCGGATCAAATCGCCAAAAAAACCGTAGTAGGTAACGAAAATCTTACACGTAACTCAGTAATAAAGCAATGAATTAACCCGGAGCCTACCTTTTACCAAAATTAACGAAACAAGCAGTGATTTATCTGAGTTTCGTTCAGTTCTCTGGTGTTATTGTTGCGGAGCTGCACACCTGTGAAACCTGTCTGACTGCGTTATGATGCGTCATGACGCCACTGTGTTCAAGCGGTGCTCACTGCAGATTCAAATGACGTCCAACTCCGCCTCTCTGGATGTCTAATGGGGTGGAGGGATAGAGTTGTGGGTAGGGTTAGGGTGTGGTTGGTTGGATCTATCTATCTATCTATCTATCTATCTATCTAACACACACACACACACACACACACACACAATCAATAGATTCACCATTTTGTTTATATATCACAAAATTACGTCACTATGTAATGCTAATATGCCAGGCCCGGTGGATGAAAATACACGCTCAATAAGGTCTGTGGTTATTAACATTGCTTTAAAAGACCTTCATTTTTTCCTGAAAGATAAATTACATTCCTTAGAATTACCAACTACGTCAACTACAACAAGTTACCAACTACGTCCAATTTCTCATGCATGTAAACTTACATCTTTGACCTTGAGGTAGATGTAGTCATCACGTAGAAAATTGTTAGTAACATATTAACCACAGACCTTATTTTATTCATAAGTCAAAAACAACCAAGATTTTAGGGCTACAAACTGAACAGCTCCATTCTCAGTAACTCGTATGCTCTTACTGAGTCAAACCAGCATGGGTATCGACAGAAAAGACTCTTTAAATAAAAAAAGCCATTAAGACTTTAAACATTTGTCAGCTTTACAATGTATTTATTTACACACTTTACTGTAGTTCATATTTTGTATTCTTGTTTTTTATATAATTGCCTCTGGCGATTTAATGTTATGTTTATTTATGCTGTATTTTTATTAAGATTTTTTTTTATTTATTTTTTTTAAGATAGCATTTACTTTACAATCAACTTAGTCAACAATATAACACAGGCTTAGATACAAAAATAAATAAAAAAGAAGTAAATAAATAAATATCTGGAAATATCTGCAAAGGCACAAAATAATAAAGAATAACATTCTAAACACAAAAACATCACAGGGTTATAAACAAAATATTATAATACATTATATTTATCAAATAATTCCAGAAAAGGCATAGCTTTTTATTTATTTATTATTATTTTTTTACTTTTAGATATTCTAAAATATTACAAAGGGGGAGGGGTTATAATGCTTAGCCAATAAAAATGTTATTGAATAAAAAAAACCTATGTGACCCATTTCTTCATATTTAATATAAAAAATGCTTGCATTTTTATTTTATTTTTTTTACATTTATTATTATTATTAGCCAGAGAAACTTAGTAGTATACAGTATATAATACAACAAAAATACATATTAATACACAAAAAACAAACCAAAACAAAGTAAATGAAAAAAAAAATGCTAGAGTGTACAAATCCTTGATCAATTAATCAAAAAAAAAAATCATTAAAAATATAACAAGTCTTCCTTGCTTTTTTATTGACAGTGTTCTCCAAACTGGTGCAGTCTCCTGAAGAAAATGAAGAAAATTTGGCTTGGATCCTGACCATTTGTTCTTGTGTATATGAAAACTTCCCAAAATAATAAAAAGTTGTACAATAAAAAAAAATGCTTGTAGTCATGCCTGCAGGTTTGAATTTGCACGTCATTTTGGCGCGCCTACCCTCCTGTCTGGACGTCAACGCACGCACACGAGCCCGTTGAGAAGGGGGCGCGCGCGAGCGAGCTAGCCACTGGCAGCACACAGGCGCGAGATAAAGATGGCGGCGACGGTGGGGGAAACGGCGTGATATGCTGGAGTAGTGGCACTGAACCTGAGTAAAACCACTGTATGACAAACCATAGCAAAATGGAAACCATGTCACAGTAGGTGTTTATTGGTAATACCAAGTACTACAAACTCACCTTACCCCCTTTCCCCCGAGAGAACATTCATCTTGTGATTGTGGAGAAATCTCACCGGGAGCATGGCCTCACACAGTAACCAGGTAGGAAAACCCTTCTGCCTTTTTATGCTACATTTTAGATCATAACATCGTTCCGAGTGGGTGTTTTGTCCTGTGCTGTACTTTCTGTCGGAGTGTGAGGTGTGCGCGCGCGAGCTCATTGAATCAGCAGCATGGCTGCAGGCCTCACGCGCTTATTCAAAACCACTCACTTTCCGCCAGCTAGCTCACACTCAGGCCAGCTTTACAAGCTCGCTTTACTAACGATATTAAGCTGTCATGAGGGCCGCGTGTGTGGCGTTTCGCTGAGTGTGAGATTTTCGGCCATGAGTTTGTGTGGCCCACCCGCTCGCGCTGCTGCAGCGGCCTGGCCACGCGCGCGTGCTCATTTAATAACGGTCATTAGCAGGCGAACGTTTTCCCTCACTGTGAACATACCGCGCTTCTGGCGACATTTCTGTTGGATATTACATGTCTATCACACTCCACCGAATACAGTAAATGGTATGAATGGTTTCCACGAAGTGTCTTTAGTTGAAGCAAGTTGAAACAGAGTCGTGTCGTGTGGCTAATGTAGTGAAATAGGCCTGTTGATTGGGGGCGGTATCGCTTCCTGTCTTCAACCTCATTCAAACTCTTGCTTTTTAGTTTATCGTTTGTTTAAGCACATGGCATCCATTACATTTTTGATGACAGTTCGTCGTCATTATACTGTATTTCCAGAAGCTCCAGACGGGTTTTGAAATAGGCTAACTTTAAACGAGGCACGGTGTAGATGCTACATCATTGTAGCTCAACTGTTAGCCACATGCTGAACGAGATGTCTCAACTGTCCTTAATGTAAAGTCCTGCACAATAAAATGCACCCCAAATGTGTTTAATGTTCCGGACCGGGCTGTCATATGTATATAATAATGTGCGATCTTCAAGTTTGCCACTTTAATGAAGTTGGATACCTTGCTAGCGCCACATTGTAACGTATTGGGTTGAAATATGGTCAGTTTCTTAAATATATCAAGTTATGGGTATTTCTGGTTAATGGAAGACGCTTGTGTTGTAATAGACAATCTAGATGCATCAAGCACGAGGTGCTGTCAAAGTGTTGGTTAGCCAGGCTGCCTGTCAGAATTCATGTAAACATGAAATATATGGTAAACGTTATTGTTTTGTGCTTAACTTTGGCATTTCTGAAGTGCTTTTCACAGCTCTGTATAATTCTAAATGTTAAATGTATTATTTACATGTCATTGTTACAGCAATGTTCATAGCTATGAATATGAACTAGTGGTCAACTGATAAATCTCAATTTTTTTGTAATTAAAGCCATATTTTAGCACATACTAGCGTAACAACGATAATAACTACAACTCAGACGAAAAAAAATGGTATTTATATTAATTCCTTTTCTTGCGTACATTCGAGTGCCAGGATACTGCACATATTCATCGCATATCATGCACTCAGAAATCATATGTCCTCCTTCTATTAGACCACAAACAAGACCAAATTGATTTCTTTTGCAGTTTTTTTTTTTTTTTAATAACCAAAAGAGGGGCACTGACACAGCTGCTAGATTAAAATACATGTATAGCTTGGTTTCAGCCAGTGGATCATTAAAGGGTACATAAAACAGTTTCTGCCAATCTCATGTTAATCTTGAGAACCTGTAGCGTAGTATTGCATCCTTCATATGTCCGAAGAGTCTTTAGTTTTATCATATTTATAAAAGGCCGATATGCTGTGCCAATTCTTTCCGAAAACAGTCGAGAGTCACGAGCACACACATGCAATACACCATGGCATTATCCCTGGATAACTTTCGATTCACTATACGTTCGTGTGTACATTATATGCACTTGTGCGCCGATTGCCAACAAAACAGACATTTGATGCAGTTTCACTCACTGCCTGCAGTTTCGACTAGTGACCGGGAACAAACACACTTGCAGAACTCTGTTGCTGCTCCGGAAAAACAAACTGCATCCACTGTTTCCTTAACGCTTTGTTATTTGGGAAGCTGAACAAGGTTTTCTTTCCCTCACAACCAGAAACACACTTCTTTAGTGACATTGCTTTTAAAACGCTAATTTCAAACCGAAAGTGAAATGTGAATGGCCGCACTGGCATTCATAATGGTGCGGAGCAAAGTGTTTTCAATTAATTTTTTCAATTAAGTCAATAAAGCTTCCATAGGAATGTATTGAAAACGCGGCAGTGGGCACATACGGTGAATGTTTGTGCGGCCGTGCTCATTTTACTTTTGTTTTGAAATTAGCGCCAACTCGGGGGTGGGTTGCTTGAATGGTGGGTTCATTAGCCTATTATTCTTAATGAAAAAACACAACAGAACAGTACAATGATAAACTCACTTAAATAGGCGCTTGTACATTTCGCTTTGAAACCAAATCTTCCGTGATCATCTTGTCATTCAGCTCTTCACTCGTGATGAATGAAATCTGACTCCTGCTGCTGGTGTGCTGCGACTCATTCGGCTCACGCTGCACGTTCAGTTTTTAATTGTAGTGTCTGTTCTCTAACTGAACTAAATTATTTTATTACTATAAAAAAATCAAAACAACGGTGGGGGCGGTGCCGCGGTGGGCAAGTGATGTAACCAGTGTTTTGCCTGAACAACGGTAACACAGACTATCTCAGCAAGCCTAGTGTAAATAAGTCAGAAATCAGAATGCATGAAATAGCATTAGACCCCCTTTAATCAACAGATCATCATATCACTCTAATGTCTTGGTTAAAGCATGAAGAAATAATTATGTGTATTTTGAAAGCACTATACAAATAAGTTTTACAGGACTTAAATGGAAAAAAATAGGCTACAAGATTCCTTATACCGAGAGAAGCTGAACAATGAAACAAAGCACTACTGTATGAACACGGCGAGTGATCGCAACGAGCTACCACAAGATGTGTTTCCATTCATTATTTATGGTGTGAGTACTTACACATTCAAGTGGTTCAGAAATTATACATTTGTACTATCTGTAATAAGATATCAATACAAATTATAAAGCCACATTTTGGTTAAGTTGTTTATTTGGTTACAGCTGGTTCTACTAACTATAAGTAACTGCAACTAAATGCCAATTTTCATTAGAGTATTAGTAGACTGTTAGTAGGTCTTCGGGTTAGTAGAGCCATGTAGTTGCAAAAGTCTTTTGGGGAACCATCAAAATATCGTGTTAGCGGATATTAAGCAGACAGTCTACTAATACTCTGACTGCTAGTTTACATGTAGTTGCAAAATTACTTGTATTAGTGTGTCTAAAGTGGACCATCAAAATAGCGTTACCCTTTATTTCACTTTCACCATTGTGTTTTTTCCATGCGTTTTCCACACCGGTCATGAGAGTGGCTATTGCAGTTCATAACATAGCAACTGTATCATATAAATTAACGTTTACCTCCACTACTACTCAATCTCATCTGTAGTATCTGTGTCCTAAAGTCCCAGAAAGCATTGAGTTGTTGACATCATGTTCCCACTCTCTATTGGGTCATCCCGTGTCAACTCAGAGGTAACTGGCTCAAATTTTTAATTTTGTTAATATTGTTAATATTTTTTCCTGGTGAAAGACATGAAAAAGAAATCCAAAATATTAAATCTCATGAATAAGTATTTATTGAGATTAACGTTCCAAAAGAGAATTTTGCTAAGAACCAGAATGTAAAATCATATTGAGATATCTTTAATACTACTTGAGTTACAGACAAGCAAACTTAGGGAAAAAAAGAATATTTATGGTACTCCGACAGGAATGTTCTCTGCAGTTGTTTTGATAGAGGGAGACGATGCAATTCTAGTTATAACATTATTTGTTCTTTAGACATTCCTCATTAAAAGAAAAAAAGTATCATCTCTATGCAAAGTGACCCACATTTGTTTTTGCCACTTTTACCCCCCTGTAATTTGACCAAAATTGTAATTTTGACCCCCCTCTCTACAAAGTAGTGGTTTACTCGATAAATATTAATTATGACATTTAATATTTTGGCTTCACTATTTATGTTTGTCTTTCACCAGAAAAGAATATGAACAAAATTGAGCTGGGGAAAGTTTCCAAAATTTGGTTGATTTGACACGGAATGACCCTATACTGTGGGCATTCAGCAAATACACATTAATATAATTTGTCTGAATATCTAATGAATATTTACTTCCTAGAACCTCACTTTAGTGAATCCAATCCAGCGATTAGATCCTCTGAAGTGTGTTTTTGTAGCCTGCATTTGCATATATGCATCTGTTCTCTGCATGGCAGTTTGTCCATGCAAATTGTTTTGCCGCTATGTCAAATTAATATGCAATGTGTGGTGTTTGTAAAATTAGCATTACTTGGTCTTCAAGAAAATTTACTTTATTTTTTTTGCTTAAAGGTTTGTCACGCTCGTATTTCTTACTCAATTAGTTATTTATAATTTAGTAAATATGTAAAATAAATTTAATTGCAGCATGTTATTTACTATCTTTAAATTATATGATGTGAGGTATATCGGTTTTCAGCCACCCAGTTTACCACTGATATGCACAACTGCAGTATTTTTAACCAGACTGGTTTATGTCGACTAACTGTAACCGCTATGGCTGCATTCACAGTTAACTTCTGTTTGACATTTGTGTTTTAAAATAAATTTACAGCCTTGTTGGAATCCTACATCATGTAAACAATAGTTTGCAACTTACTCAAGTCAATGCTTGACATGCATGCTGCTCGGTACCCTCAGATTCCCTTGGCATTGGTCACACTTTCAGCCATTACAAAGTCTGGTTAGCCGATGTGTCTGTTAATGTTCTGTGACAGACTATGCAAAACACTGTTAACAAGGATTGGGCCATGTTGGATTGAATATGTGAGGAGAATTTGAAGACTATTTCTAGAATGAATGGAGCACCTGAAAATAGAAGTTGGATGTATTGCAATTATGGGTTGGGCAGTTTATGAGGTGCCAAGTTTAGAGGATATCCCTCAGTTGTAGCCTGTTATAGATAAAATTAAATAATGCAGGCAGCTGATGGGCACACACTCCAAGTATGATGACATGTGCTTTAGAAGTTCAGTGAGCTGGCATCTGGGATGATGGCACCACATTTGAAATGGCATGGCTGGACCTGTGGGTAGTAGCTCAAATTCAACTTTGATAATCTCCTGCTGTGTTCTGATGTAAGTTTGGTATGGTTGAAGATTTGTGGCTCTAAAGAAACATTAGAAAATATTTGAATATGGTGAATCAGTAATTGGTTGTATAGCCAATTTGATTTGTTGCTTGACCTGCATTAGCATTCTAATTATACTGCTGGTCTGAGCAATATAAAGGTATCACCATAGCTTGCTAAGACAGCCCGTATCATAAAGCATTTGAATGTGGTAATGGTCGTTTATGGTGTTGTTAAAACTAGTTCTGCACTTTAGGCAGGGCTGAAACCTGAAAATCCAGTGACTCGTCTGGCTGGTCCTTAATCTGTGGGGGGTTGTTTGGCACATTTTCCTTAACTACAGTGCACATTCTACAGCTCTTAATGTGGTTTATCACTTTAACGTACTTTAAATAAGGGAATTTAAACCATTTTTAAAACTACATCAACTAAGCACCATATTTTTCATGTTAAAGTCAGCATGAAACAAGTTGCAATCGTCTTTCCCCCCCCCCCCCCTAAATTTTGTTTTGTTTTGATGTATATTCGAGTGAAATCCAGGTATTGATTGGATCCTTGTCGTTTGCTAATTGCTGCGTTCTCATTTGATCGCCATCAGAGAAGAGATGTAGCGAGGTGGAGTGGAAGTTCATGTTTTTGATGAAAGATTACGAGGGTCTACGGATAAGACATTCAATATGTACTGCAATATTTCATAATTGGTCAGTTTTGACTTAATGGTGACTCGGGATGTCACTGTACCAAAATTCCAGTAGTCAGTACTGGGGCTGTGTATCAATAACAATGTCACGATACGATACGCATCACGATACTAAAGTCATGTACGATACGTATCATGATATGGATCAATTTGGAATTAAAATTTCTTTTGAGCAGAGTTTAGTAACAGTTAATATCTGTTTATTGAATAACCAGTGTTATAACAGTTGTGATAGGTGAAAAACGAGAAATGAAAAATTGAACTGGTATTAAAGTGGATGAGTTCACGTGCGCTCCGAGCTGCCACTTCTCTTGAGCTGAGCTGCGCCAAAGCGGTCTTTGTTTTTCAGATTTCGTAATAAAATGGATGTAATTTGAAATCTGAGACTTTGTTTCATATCAATAGTAATAAAGCACAAAGATTATTGCGATTTAATGGATGGGAGGCACGCTGCAATGTTCGTTCATTCATCAACTCGAAACAGGATGACTATTCTTTTAATTTAAGAATATATATCGGTGCGTAAAAATATTTTTTTTACCCATTCCTATACTTATAGTTATTCCAATAGTGGCAATTATAGTGACATTGAAGCGTCAACAATGCTCAATGACTAAACAAAACTTAAAACATATTCCATAAAAGTAAAAACTGTAACAACTTAAAATCCTCTTATCCATTTTGAATGTCTTGCACTGCTGCTCGCTTTGCTAAAATTGGCACCACTTGACGTCACGTGATAATTGGTTGCATTCAAAACCTGCTGTTGTATCGATACGGGCATCGTCAGGAGTTCATGACGATGTATTGTTATATCGATATCCTAGTCGGTACCAATACCATTCATTTTACGGTTCTCTGTACCACAGCAAAATCAGTTGGAACTATTTTATTTAACTATTTGTTTATTATTTATGATAGTGATCATTTATAAGTAAATAATTCATATAAACATTTGAAGGCTACATGATGTTTAAGTAAACGGTTAATAAAAAGATCAAGTGAAAAATAAGTCAACCCTCTACGTGCACCTAATGATTATTATTATTATTAGTATTATTATTAGTCTTAGTATTAGGCCTATTATATTGAGACGGAGCTAAATCTACAGTATAAACAGTAGCATAATATATTTGTCAATTTCAAGTTAAACCAAACTTTTATTTTGATGGGTTGCAATGAAGACCTTTTTGAGTTATTCTGGATCCCTGCACTTAGATAAAAACGGAAGCGAAGGAAAGAAGATGCCTATTAGTAGGTACTCGGTACTACAGAAATGCTGGTATGGTCACATTTAAAAAATTTCAGTACTGACTTGGTACCGAAGTACCGGTACATTTGACATCTCTAATGGTGACTTTTTAACACTTCCTAAATTTATGTTGCGTGAGTGTCACCCGTGGCTCTTTCTCATTCACAAAAGTGTGTGTGGTGTGTGTTATCACCAGAGCATGTTGAAATAATGCAGATGGCTAATTTGTGGTAATCCCCAGTCCAACTGAACGGCGATGGGGGAGCTTAGTGTGGTACGTGCGGCACGCCTGTGGAAAATGGGCAAAGACGCATTCTTTCTGTTGTGATTGTACTCGCCATCCAGAGGCCATTGGATTACTGCTTGCTGTTTGTCCCTTGTGGTGCCGTTTCAGCAGTGTAGGTTGGTGATTTGCAAACAGTTACATGTGCTTGAACTGCATTTTCTTTTTTTCTTGTGCTCCCTTTTCATGCAGCTAGTTGTGAATGTGAAGGGGTATTATGTGCATGTTTGCAGAGCCTTGTTTGGATTTTCATCTGACTTTCAGTTCCCCTAAAGACCTGCTTGAACATGAAGTTTCTGATAAGGTTTTTTTTTGTTTTTAAATAATTTTCTTTTTGGTTAAGAGTCAGTGTAGTTATTAGTCTTAACTAAGTGCAAGAGTCTTTTAGTTAAACTGTTAGTGCTTGTAGGATTAAGATAATTATAGCCTTCACAGAGGAAGCAGGTTATCTACAGGATGGTCTGGCCATTATACGACCAGATGCCCTCTATATATGACAAGTAAACACAACACTACTAAAGGTTTGTAGAACTGCAACCAGTTGCAACAAACCACCTTGGTTAAGAAAACTCTTAGTACTTATGAATTATCACTTGCTTAAAAGGGGTTCCTTAACTTAAAGGGATAGTTCACCCAAAAATGAAAATTAGCCCATGATTTACTCACCCCCAAGCCTTCCTAGGTGTATATGACATTCTTCTTTCAGACGAATACAATCAGAGTTATATTAAAAAACGTCCAAGCTTTATAATGGCAACGGGAGCCCAAAATTTGAAGCCCAAAAAAGTGCATCCATCCATTATAAAAGTAATTCACACAGCTCCAGAGGGTTAATGAAGGCCTTCTAAAGTGAAGCAATGCATTTTTGTAAGAAAAATATCCATTTTTAAAACTTTATAAAGTAAAATATCTAGCTTCCTCCAGATCGCCTTTTGTATTCAACTTACAAAGAAAGTGTAGCGCCTCTCGCAGTTCAAAACCTCCAATGCCATGCGTCGCATCGGTTCGTAATTTGTCACTTTTTCCGTGAATACGGAAGGTGGTCTGGTGGATGCTATATATGGCAAAAAATTCTTTTTTTTCCTTTTACCCCAGAACGATTAACCGATTCACGATTTCAATTGTTAAAGCTTACCTATTGTTATTTATAATTATTTTACACTTTAATCTGTTTGAAACAACATTTGTTTACTTTATTTAAATGTTCAGTTTTTAAGATAATTATTAAACCTGTTCTAGTATGACAATACTTTTTTTTGCAACTTATTTCAACATCGTGATACTGTATACCGTGATAAAAGCTTCAGCAGTTATTATTGTACAGAATTATATTAGTTGATTTTTACAATTTCTGTACCTGAACTTTCAGTTGAATTTGTGCTATTGCTAATTTATTTGTTCTTATTTTATTATTACAGTTTTTTTTCTGCTGTAATATTTTTAAAACCATAGGAAAATGTTAGTGTTCTTTAGACTGCTGATTTTTGGAAATCAGCTGCAACAAAATGTTTTGAATGAACGCATGAATGAAACTTGGTGACCGCAACAGTTCTAGCATCAATATCCTAATGAATAGAATAGTTTTAAATGTATAGTTGCTGGAATGTGACAAGCTTTTCTTTATGATCTTGCTGCCTCTCTTGTGTACAGGTTCTTTTCATACACAAGCACATGCAATTTGGACGTGCAAGCAGTTGCAGTGGTGACAAGTTGACATGATACCTCCCAAGTGAAAATATCCTGCAACTGAAAGAAATAAAAATTAGGAAAATCAGCGACAGCATGTGTTGTGTGTTCCTACATGTTTTAGATGCTCAGTTGTTTCTGTGAAATGTGGAAATGTTTTTCAATCACATCTTTGCATTTGCGCAGTTGCTAATTTGTTTTTTCTTTTTTGAGTGTTTACTTGTCTTTTAATAATGCTTGAAATTTATATTAGAAGTTTTTGCTGTGGTTTATTTAAACCATAAGCAAAACATTTTTTTTAGCCTGTTTATTTTTGTTCATGGTATTCAGCTCCAATTAAATATATTTTGCAATAAGAATAAATGTAAATTATATCTTATTATTTTTTTTATTATTATTATTATTTTTTTTATAACCTTATTGGAATCAAAATTAGGAATCGATAAGAATTGGAATCGATAAGCAGAATCGGAAACGGAATTGTTAAAATTCAAACGATACCCAACCCTACCTTAAGTAATCCCAATTTTTTATGTTTTTGAAAGAAGTCTCTTATGCACATCAAGCCTGCTTTTATTTAATCAAAAATACAGGGGAAAAAAAATGTAATATTGTGAAATAATCTGATTTCTATTTTAATATACTTTAAAATAAAATAAAATTGTAATGCAAAGCTGAATTTTCATATCAATTTTCATATTTTTTATATAAAATTTAATATTATATTTTATATATATATATATATATAATATAATATAATATTAAATTACATTTTATATAAAAAATTTTTTTTAATAAATTTGCAAACATTTCAAACAAACTTCTTTCACATTGTCATTATGGTGTATTATGTTTGTAGAAAAATAATGAATTTAATCCATTTTGGAATAAGGCTGTAACAACAAAATGTGGAAAAGTGAAGCGCTGTGAATACTTTCCGGATGCACTGTATTTAAATATAAATAAAATTTAGATCTTCCTTAAAAAAAAAAACAAATTGCAATGTATTGCCTTAACTGCAATTAATAGAATGCACTGTATTAATACTACAGTATTTCTTCAAAAGCAGATTGGAGACATTTTAATCCTTCACGATCAAAAACTTGATATTGTGCATCCCAGTACCATAAAGGCAAAGGTGTTTTTATTATTATTATTATTTTTTTTTTATAAACAGTTTTGTTCCTGTCACTTAAAGTGTAAGCCGCTTTTTTTTTTTTTTTTTTCTTTGAATTGAATCTAATAAAGATTATAATAAAATTAGGCCAATATGTTTTTTCTTTAATGCTGTGAAAATTACTGTTTATATTAGGTATTTATAATATAACCGCAATATATTTGGATTGGATCAAATAACCACGATCAGATAAGTAATCAACAGGACTAGACATTGACACACATTTAGCATTTCGATTTGATTTCAGTTCACAAGCTTTTGATTTTTGGTTTAAAATGAACTGATTTGTATGCTACTTGCATTTAAATTGCAGGAAGTTTTTTTTTATAATAGTAACATTAATAAATGTTTAATGACAATTGTTTCTACTTTTTTAAAAATATAATCATTGAAATGGTGGATGTTCGCAGGTTTATAAAAAAAAAGCATGCAATATTGAAGAACAGGTTAAAGCTGCTGTCCGTAGCTTTTATTTATTTATTTATTTATTTATTTATTTTTTTGGTCCAAGATTTACAAAAAATATATAATGAGAATATAATAATGAATGAATCCATCTCCAAACTGTGTTTTTGTCTTACCCTGAATCATTATGGTACACTTATAATAAGTGTTTACATTGGGACTATTTCAGACCGGTCTGGTAGGAACCGCTGTGGAGGAGCACAGTCCCTGCGTGACTCGCCATAGACATAAACAGAGAGAAGTACCTCCGGCTGCAATGTTCTTCCACAAGACACATGCAGTTTTATTAACTGCTAGAGCGCAAAACGTTACGGACTCCAGCTTTAAGTAAAAATATGAATATGTAATATAGTGCATATATTTAACAAAATGCTCTTCCAGAGTTAACTTTTCTAGCTGACTAATGAGTTTATGAATGGCTTTTGTAAATGTTTGAATTTTGTAATAAAATGGACAATTTGAAAGCTAAATGCTGATGCTTATTGCAACTTATTGAATAGGAGGTTACAAAAATTTATTCATCAACTGAAAACAGCATATTTTTTTTTTTGTGGTGTTGTACATCCTTGAAATTATTAATGTCCAGTTATCAAAACATCACTTTTGTAACAATTTCTCCACCTTCAATAATACATTTCCAAGCCATTTAAACTTAAGGCTTAAAATGGTCTGCTATGAGTGGTTTAAATTATACATACGTTAAGTCTCTTTAAGTCTCAAGTTTTTGTGAGGACAGTGATTGACTTTGTGTGTGTTTTTTTTATTTTTATTAACAAAACGGTGTAAAATCATATGCATATACACAAGGCTCGAAATTGCGACCATTTTGGTCGCATATGCGCCTGAAATTGAATCTGTGCGATCTCAAAAAATATTTGGGAGCATTTGTGCAAGTGCAAATAATTGAGGTGCAACCTGTTTTCATTTCTCTACAAAACGTTTTCTTATTACTGCACAGTATATGCCCGCTGTGAGCTGGTACAATGACCGATCCACCGTTCTATAAATAACCAATTAAACTTCATCTTTAGGCTCTTAACTTTAAAGCAGACTTTAGGCAACTGCGCTCCGTTGTCATGTGACGGGGAGCTAACTGGCGTGCAACATTTTTAAGGGGCAAGTGAAAGAGCCAGATTAAAACTAAGCAATCACCAAAACATAAGATACTGAATTTATTTAATTTAGTGTAAGTGGCGATTGGTGGTGGATAATAATGTACGTAGTACAATCTTACTGACAGTAAGGTTGCCCTTCGCTGCTTCTCGAGGAGAAATCAAAACAAATCAGTGCAGTAACACACACAAAGATAAAAAAAACGTGACATTGATTTCATACAACAGTTCAATAAACAGTTAAAATCAAGTCAGTTACACTTTAGACACAATATTGACTTTTTTTTGTTCTGTTTCAGCAGTGAAAATAGTTCCAAACAAAGATCACAGCAGAACTACAGCACGACTCACAGTAACACTCTTCCATTACTGAATGATTTAACGAATCGGTTGAGTCAAAGATTCAGTGACTCATTCATAATGACACACTCATTAAGACAGTCACCTGCCGCCACCTACTGGCGGTTTAGTGTCATGTTTAAAGTATCATTCTTTCCAACATTTCTTATTTGTATATTCAAAGTATATTTAAAACAATCTCATAACATTATTCGATGCAATTATAATTTTTCAGTGTAATTGATTTAATTTGATTGGAAACAGCCCTATAATAGTGTATTATTATTCTAATTTATTGATCAAATGTAGTAATTTAAAATGAAAGATGAAGCATACATTTAATAAGATTAGGGGAAAATGCCATTTATAAAAAGTAAAAAAATATAAAAAAGCCCTCAGGGTAAATATCACAAATATGCAGATTTAAATAGGCTATGATAGAACACTGGTAAGAATATTGCTTCAGAATAAATTATATTTATAACACCCAAAAATACTATTGTTTTTTTTCCCCTCCCAGACAAGCAACTTTTTTTTTTATTCTGACAATTTGAATGGCACGCGCGCGCACACACAAACATTATATAATATATAAATATTTTAGTTGTGGTGCTCCTAACTTTTTTGAAGTTGGGAGCACCAGTTCTACAAAGGAAAAAAGTTAATTTCAAGCCCTTATCTGCACTTTTTCTTAAGGGTAGGGAAGGCTAACAACAGCACGCTAGCTTTGAAAGCAAAAGATCCCACCCTCCCTTCAGAGCGCTCTCCACAGTCATGAGAGATGGAGTTTAATTACCTCATGTCTCAAAGCATTTAACATTACAATAATAATGAATGTGAACTAGGAGACTCTGACCTGATTGCTGCAGATTCATTTCGGAGTTTATAGTGTTTCCATAGAAATGCATAATTCTGTGTCTGAGGATGTGAACCGTGCAAAGTACGAATGTCAGTTTACCTCTTTATTACGACATGGCCTGAAAGCAGCATAACCTTGCTGTTTTGGTTCATGAGGAACTGTAAGGGCTGCTGTTTGTTTGCGGCACACGGTGACTCTGTGTACAACTCTGCGTAGCCTCATCATAGGGCTGCATGATTTGTGCAAAAAAAATTGAATTGCTGTATTATGGTTGTAATACGATTTCATTATAAAATAAAAATAGTGTAACGCAGTTAGTTGTTATGGGAAGGAGGAGGCGGGAACTGGCGAACATTTAAAATACTTTAAGAAATCAATAAACACAAAATGAAAGTAAAAGCCCCTCACAGGCGATTGCCGCGCACACACATAACAAAACGTAAATAAAACACAACATAAAATCCAGGCCTGGTCCCCTCTCGTCCTTCACTGTCGTCGCTCCTCCTTTTATGTGTCCGAGCTCCTCTGTGAGTGATCCGCACTACCCTACAAAATCATACAGATCATGCTAGAGTGATTTAATTCTTTACAAATAGAGCTATACAAATCATCTGGTGAAATGTTCATATCACAATATACACTCACCTAAAGAATTATTAGGAACACCTGTTCAATTTCTCATTAATGCAATTATCTAATCAACCAATCACATGGCAGTTGCTTCAATGCATTTAGGGGTGTGGTCCTGGTCAAGACAATCTCCTGAACTCCAAACTGAATGTCAGAATGGGAAAGAAAGGTGATTTAAGCAATTTTGAGCGTGGCATGGTTGTTGGTGCCAGACGGGCCGGTCTGAGTATTTAACAATCTGCTCAGTTACTGGGATTTTCATGCACAACCATTTCTAGAGTTTACTAAGAATGGTGTGAAAAGGGAAAAACATCCAGTATGCGGCAGTCCTGTGGGCGAAAATGCCTTGTTGATGCTAGAGGTCAGAGGAGAATGGGCCAACTGATTCAAGCTGATAGAAGAGCAACTTTGACTGAAATAACCACTCGTTACAACCGAGGTATGCAGCAAAGCATTTGTGAAGCCACAACACGCACAACCTTGAGGCGGATGGGCTACAACAGCAGAAGACCCCACCGGGTACCACTCCTCCACTACAAATAGGAAAAAGAGGCTACAATTTGCACGAGCTCACCAAAATTGGACAGTTGAAGACTGGAAAAATGTTGCCTGGTCTGATGAGTCTCGATTTCTGTTGAGACATTCAGATGGTAGAGTCAGAATTTGGCGTAAACAGAATGAGAACATGGATCCATCATGCCTTGTTACCACTGTGCAGGCTGGTGGTGGTGGTGTAATGGTGTGGGGGATGTGTTCTTGGCACACTTTAGGCCCCTTAGTGCCAATTGGGCATCGTTTAAATGCCACGGCCTACCTGAGCATTGTTTCTGACCATGTCCATCCCTTTATGACCACCATGTACCCATCCTCTGATGGCTACTTCCAGCAGGATAATGCACCATGTCACAAAGCTCGAATCATTTAAAATTGGTTTCTTGAACATGACAATGAGTTCACTGTACTAAAATGGCCCCCACAGTCACCAGATCTCAACCCAATAGAGCATCTTTGGGATGTGGTGGAACGGGAGCTTCGTGCCCTGGATGTGCATCCCACAAATCTCCATCAACTGCAAGATGCTATCCTATCAATATGGGCCAACATTTCTAAAGAATGCTTTCAGCACCTTGTTGAATCAATGCCACGTAGAATTAAGGCAGTTCTGAAGGCGAAAGGGGGTCAAACACAGTATTAGTATGGTGTTCCTAATAATCCTTTAGGTGAGTGTGTGTGTGTGTATATGTGTGTGTGTATATATATATATATATATCACAATCTGACAAAAATACTACTATAAAGTAGATGGTGGATAAACTAGAATAGTGGACAGTTCAGCAGCAAAAGTTGCTCTAGAAAAATCATGAGTGCACAATTGTATAAAATCTAACCATTTAGTCGGGGGGAAAAAACATTTTATTGGGGAATAAATAAAAGTGTAGCACTAAATCTGGTAAAATGTTACACATTGTAAAATACATTGATGAAAAACAAGTAAATATATTAATAGAAATGGGGCCTATATACTAAGAAATTTGAAAGGACATTTATTTTAAATGTATAGCGCAGCTTTTTTGAGGCAGCAACATATTATAGATGGGGCAGAACAAGAGAGGCTATTAATAATCTTTCATTGTGCAAAAGTATTATAATACGAAAGGCTCCAATACAGAGTGGCACAAAGCGCTTATGTGCATCCCGTGCACAGGATGATGCGCTTGAAGCAAAATGAAGTCACACCACGCAGCGCTCCGTCCACATTGAAAAGTTCAAAACACAAAGGGAAGAGATATCGATGTGTAGTGTATCCATCTATGCAATATTTTAGCGAGCCTTTTCTTTTCACAGTTTAAAAATTCAGTTACCATGCGTGTGACCAATACAATCTCTAGTCCAGTGTTGTGATCTAACAGACACCCGGTAGAAAGTAACACGATTTAGAAACCACAATAAACTCCAGTAAAGTCGTTTTATGCGAAACCATAGTGTTATCTACAGATCAAGCATAATAACAGGAACATTAAATCATCTTGGAGTTTCATCGTGTTGACTGTCGTAACCGAACGCGACACACCGTTTGAAAGCTGAATGGAGAATGACTGGCAGCCATGGCGGAGGGAAGCATTTACGTGAACTTGAATTTAATTACTTAAATATTCGTCTGTACCTCACATTAAACTAAGGAATGGCTTTAGAACACTTAATATAGTGCACGAAGAGTTGATGATGCTTTTATAATGTTTTTGTGGCTTTTGTGGGGCACTGGGACTTAATAACACAGAATATTATACGCACAGTATCGGATTTGGATCGGTAATAGGTGACATTTACAGACAGCATCTTGATCCATGTGCAGCATGGGAACTTATATTGATATGGTCCAAGATCCACATATTCCAACACATTTTACTTTCTATTGTGCATGCATCGTACAGGGAATGCAATTAATGTATAGGTGCATATTTGATGCATCTATAAATGTCGATAAACCTGACTACTGTTGTAAAGGTAGCATTTTATTTTACTTAACCCATGTAGTTACTTTTCACTACTCAGTACTTTTGTGGGCAAGTACATTTAAAAGTGCACTTACTGTAAAATAAAGTGCAACAATTGTAAACCACATTTTAAATTCCTCCAAAGGATTTTAGTCCAAGGAACTAAAGTCAGATCACACCACACTAAATAACTATCAATTTAAAAACCTTCACACTACATTCAGTAATGTTTAATTGTCTACACTCATAGAATGTTACATATTGGCCGAAGTGAGTGCTTGAAGGGTCTCTCTCTGCCATTGCGTTGCCCTGTAAAGTGGGGCACGTGGGAGCCATTTTGCCATGCTGCATGACTCATCAGTTTCCAACTTGCTCTTTACTTTCACCCAACCTGATGTTGCAATCATGCGGTAATGATGACTGCCACGTCCTCATTTACCCTCTTACACAGAGCCTTGATTGTTTTAATAAGTAAGTGGGCTGAATTTAAATAATTGACTTGTAGCATGATGCTGATTCTCATGCCAAAAAGACCACCTCAGTGTTAAAGGATGCCATAATGCTGGAAAAAGATGTTTGCAAAGTGTAGGGCTGCACGATTTGGGGAAAATATCTAGTTGCGATTTAGCGATTTTTAAAATGTGAATTATTATTATTATTATTATTTTTTTTTTTTGGAAAAAAAAACAAAACAAATGAAAAGTGTGTGTGTGTGTGTATAAAAAAAAACATTTTGTTTATATATTGACTAATAATAATTATGATTATTATTATTATTATTATTGCTAAATAAAAATATTTTAATGAAATAAGAAATTACTATTACAATAACATTTTCATTTTCAACATTTTTTCATATTAAAAATAGAGCATTTAAGAATAATAATAAATGTATATTTTGCAAAAAAAAAACTGCTGGGTTACCTGTTAATATGCAGACAGCCTATGACTAAAAATCATTAGAAAGGTCTAAGGATTTATTGTAAAAAATTTTTTTTATAAAAATCTGTGCTTTTTATCTGTGATATCAATTTCTTTAAGTCTGTCTTTAATAAGAAATATGAGCCTCTTATGCATCCACTGTGGGGTAAAACATATGAATTGTCATATACATTTATTTAGGGAAGTATTATTTTTCTTATTTTTTTACCCAAAAGTTTAATTTATACTGGAAGCCAGAGGTAGGCCTTAAGCAGAAACTCCACATTTGTAATAGTTTTCAGGAAATCCCTAACGTGAAGTTTACACTGCATTCTTTTTATTCAGCCTACAGTGCTAAGTATGCAGTGCTGATTGACATGGACTTTATCACTGTATAGAATGCTATAAAATAATGCATTGTCTGCCTCATTTTGTGATGATAAGCCACATCAGCTCACAAACACTCGACTGGCGATATGAAGTGAGTTCAAACGTGTTATTAAACATTGTATTTTGTTGGACAACAGGTTTATGAACGCCTTGCATTACTAGTTTGTGAATGTTTGACGCGTGTTGCTTTTACAAACTCGTGTTATAAGCGACTCTTTCAGACCGAGCAGCGTTTACTACTGATCACAGAGCAGCTCTTCACTAAAACTGCATATTTAATTAAAATTGCCGCCTTTGCGCTTTCATAATCGCACAAGCCAAATCGTGATTGCAGTTTGATTTAATCGTGCAGCCCTAGCAAAAAGTTAACAGGAAGATGAAATCAATACTTGCCAGTCTTTGTCAACTAACATTATGCACTTCTCTTTGGTTTGTTTTTTACAGTACATCTTTGGGGAGTTCAGCCCAGATGAGTTCAATCAGTTCTTTGTGACTCCCCGCTGTTACGTTGAGGTAAAATAATTACACACGTGAATACATATGAAGTGTTAGGCAGTTTAAGCTTTTTTGCATTTGCCATTTTCTACCCTAGTTTAACTGTTTGTTTTATATAATTTGAATTATTTGCTAAATGTAATTTCCATAGCAAATTTCAATGTAATTTGTCATGTATTTGTTCTCACAATTTGCAACATCTGAAATGGAATTTTCATTAACAGTGTGCTCTTTCAGTGTAATCTTTAAGACTTTTAAATATTTGATGTTGCTACTAGTGTAAGTAGTGTACATTAATTTTCATTTTGCTCTAAATTGTTGCACATATGGGAAATGTAATAAAAAAAAAACTGCCATCTTGCCTGTTACATGTTATGCCATCATACTCTTCATCCACCTTTTTCCCTCCTTCTGTACAAAAAAAAAAAAGCATGAGTCATTGTTATTTAGTGCACATCCTTTGCTGTCCAATCTAATTGCGGATTAAACTCTGGCCTTCCACTCCAAAGTACATGTTATAAAAATTGATCTGTGTTTAGTTCAGATAACATTTAAATGTATAGGTTATGGAATAAAGGTTTGTTTGTATGTTTATGTACTTTTATTGACTTGTAATTGGGTGATCTTGTGCAAATTTCTTATCAGCTTCCCCCCTTCAATGATAAAGTCTCCTGCGTCAGCCATTCTTCAGGTAAGATAAAAGTCTCACCTGAATGTTTCTACAAATACTGATTTTCAGAAATAAAGATATGAGTTACAGACTACGAGCTCCTTAAGCACAATTACGCACACATAAGCACACATAATGGTTTTCATGTATTATGCATTGACCATATCTTCACACATAGATTACAGAATTCATAATATTCATCTGTCCTATTCACATCCTAATCATTAATTGGTAGAATGGCCCTCATTCATCAGTGAGTTGAAGCCTAAGGCTACGTGCCCATCTCTGTAGTCTTAATAATTTTTCCCGAGACAGTATCATATTGCCCTCTCAGGTAGTTGTGACCTTCACCCTCATCTGTATCAATTATTTAGGAGGTTACTGCACTCCTGCTGTGCCTTACATAACGGAATCATTGAGACGGCAGGTTTGCGGTGAGTTTTCGGTCCACTACACAGCGCCTTACTCTTCTGTTTTTGTTGCAGAACTCAACACCCAGGTCTTAAACACTGACAGCTTTCTAAACCTTCCCCTTTATCAACCTTAAACCCTTACTTATTCTTGCCTGTCCATTTAATCTTTGGAGCTTTGCATGCCTAGGTGCCAGGCGTCTCTCTGGCGCATATATGCATCTACCTGCAGTGCTTGGAGTTGATGGGAGGCTTTTGACACTTTAAAAAAAAAACAATTATTACTTTTCTGGAAATTCTGTCTCAACCTATCACAGCTCGAGAGTGGACTAAGAATATGACTTCATGGACCTCTTCGTCTTTCAGGACCTCTAACAGAACTCCACCTGAAAATGTGGCAGTCTTGACAGTCCACAACCTGATTATGAGTTCGTCCTCCATGCTGTTCTAAAATAAAATCTAAAATGGATACTAACAAAGGATGTGGTCTTACCTATTCATTTATCCATTGCTTGGGAACTTGTGTTCCCATGATAACTTCTGGTTTCATTGATTTTTGCTGATTACTAGCTAATTTTGAGACTCAAAGTCTTAGATGCATTCACTAACGCTGCTTTCATTCACTTCAAACTATCCTTCACTGCTTAGTCTGCACAGTTCAGTACCACAACCACTTTTCAATCAATCAGATTCTTTGTATTTGATTAATAACTACATGATGCATTATAAAAAAAATACCATTGTACATAATTTTAGGCTTCAGCATAGCTTATTGAATGATCTGAATAAGATTTCTAACTGTAAACTAAGTTGAAGCATCTTTTAAAATCGAGAAGATAATCATAGAAATGCCAGTGTGGTTTAACCTGTTTACATGTACATCAATCTAACTGAGATGTTTTGATCTGCAGGAGAGGACTACCAGCATATCGAGTTTGGCGTGGATGAGGTAATAAATGCGGAGCCTGTGGCAGTGAAAGACTCACTGTACAAAGTCTCCAGCACTCTTAATCCTCAGGCCCCGGAGTTTATCTTAGGCTGCCAACCATCTCAGAAGGCCTTTCCCACAGCCACAGCAGTCACTGATATCCCAGATGGTGCAGACTTTAATTCCCTATGCTGCGGCAACTCCGAGACCTCAGTCCACCAGACCTGTTCAGACATGGATGGGGTTTCGGGTGGCTTGGGACAACGGAAGAAAAAGAAAAAACGTCCGCCAGGATACTACAACTATCTGGAGGGTTCCAATAGCACCGGCGTGGCCACAGATGGAGTAGGGGCCTCAGGCCTGGTTAACGGACATAGTCCAAATGTTCCACTCATGGGTTCAGAGGACATGATGGGGGACATGCTAGCTGGGGCTGAGCTCACCCCCCCAAGTTCTGTAACATCCACCACATCCACACCCCAAACCGCACCTCTTTCCCATCAGAGGACTTGTGAAAGCCCTGACAATTCTACATTGGACTTGACGAGCGGAGCTGCCTCTTTGTTAGACAGAAACGGTGCAGCTTCTTTGTCTACTTCTTCTTCGTCCTCTCAGAGCAGTGGGGTTGCACAGGGTGCTAGGACTGCAGAGCAACATGCAGAACCCCCAGCCCTGGAGAGCCCAGTACTCCTGGGTAATGGAGGACACAGCTCCTCTCCACCATCTCCTCTTCCCCCTGCTGCTTCTTTGGCCACCCCCACAACCACAATTCCTGCTACTACTGATCAGAGGGAGGCCGAGGGCTCGGGGGAGGCTAACGGGCTGCCAGAGACTGCCTCGGCTGCTGGAGCCGCAGACGGACTCCAAGACTCGTCTGAAACGGGCGAGGTGCAGTCTACTTCCTCTGTTATCTCTCTGTCCTTAGACTCTGAAGTTCAGCCGGTAGTCTCGCCTGTTCCCCCTGCAGCACCTGTGGCCAACCCCCCGAAATCCTGGGCCAGTCTCTTCCACAACTCCAAGCCTCTGCCTGGAGGTCCTCAGGCTTACGTTGAGGTGAAGAGCGCGCCTGCTGTTGTTGTGTTAACACCAGCTGCCTCTGAGTTGCCTGAAAAGGCCAATGAGGTGCGTGAGGGCCCTGTGTCTGTGTCTGAAGACCCTATGGCCCTAAAATTGGCAGGTAAAATATGACACGACAATGTTAATGGTTTCATGTCCAAAATGTAAAGAATGTTGTATTGTACAAAACATGCTTATCAACTGTTTTGTTTTTAAAGCAAATGCTTTCTTGCTAACTTCGCTAAAGGGATAGTTCACCCCCAAAAAAAACTATTTATTCACCTTTATGTTCCAGATCTGTAAGACTTTTGTTCATCTTCAGAACGCAAATGAAGATATGTAATGAAATCTGAGAGATTAGTCCCTCCATTAAAAGTCCATTCCACTAAAAGTTAGCAAATTTCAAAGTTAATAATGTAAATGTGAAGTGATTTAATCCAAGAAATTTGATAAATTTAAATTAACCAATGTAATTTAGGCTTTTATTCACATTGATCAACGCACATAAAATATGGTAAACAAAATCTCATTCATACTTGTTTGATGCACAAGAACAAATCCCTTTATCTACCCCTTTAAGTATTTTTGTCATTAGTTCACACGATCAATGCCTCACTTTGTAGATATTTCCCATTCATTAGCAAGCTGAAATGTCAGTTAACTAACATATTAGCTTTAGTATTTAAATGTTTAATTTTGATCTGTTAAAATAGAATTATTTATCTTAAAGAAATTTCTGAAAAATTCACTGTCTTAGGGCTGTGTATCGATAGAGGTGTTTCGATTGAGAACTTGTGTTCTTTGCACGTTGCCTGTGCGCACAACTTGTTCTTTTTCATGTTGTCTTGCGCTTGAATGTTTAAATTGGCAAGGCTTAAAAACTGAACTTTCGTGACCATGCAGCACTGTCCCGTCAGTTTCTTCAACTGTCCAGAACGTCTTTCATGCTGAAAGGCGCACCTGCATCAACCATGTTAAGCACTGAATGAAACATAACATTGCGCAAGGTAAATAAGAGAGTGACTAGTGGTAAGATTGATATCAATCAGATATTTTTCAATATTTGCGGAAATAAATACAAAATAAGATCGATTTGTGGCTTTTGAGAATCAATGTTGAATTGACCACATTAAAAAAAAAAAAAAAAAAAAAAAACCTTAGTCTTTAAGCAGCTCATTTGCCTACAATGACTTTATTGGGACCACGTCTGTCAAGCTCCAAAAAGCATCATGAAAGCGGTCCATTCATCTAGTGTGCTATATTCGACATCTTCTGAAGCCATACGATAGCTGTGTATGATGAATAGAATGAGAATTTTGCCATTATCTGTTCTGTTGCTTTCAAATTAGATATGGTGTCTTTTTTGAGGTGAACAGACATGGTCACTATCTTTGTTGCTATATTAAAGAGCTGCATAAATGTTAAGATTTTTCTTTTGTATTACATGGTAGAAAATAGCATGTGGGGTTGGAACATTTGAGTGAATAATGGAAGAATGCGTTTCTATTAGTGAACTATTCCTTATTCTGTTTGGTTCATGTTTCTGTCCACAAGATGGCAACAGCAGCCTGTTTTGCTGATCTTCAGGCAGCACCCATAACCCTTTCTGTGGATCCTAATCACTTCAGGGCTGCTTCGCTCATTCTTTTAAAAACCACATTTCCTCATCTTGTTGCTCAAATTAATCATGACAGGTCTTGAGGAAAGGCCCACCCAGGTGCTGTATTTACCTATCATATTGTTAACATTAATGTTCAGAATGTGTCTCCTGAAGAATAATGAAAGCAGGGAGGTTTCTTGTCCAGAGCCCGAGTGTTGATTTGTTACATTGGCTACTGCTCATTCAACACACCTCTATACAATGATTTCTTGACCTTGGAACCAATCATTGGGAATTTTACACTGCATTAAATCTTTCTCTGGGTTTCCTCTGCTGTTCCTCAAATATGAGAAATCTTGTGCAAGACCATTTTTTAAAAATGAAAAGGAAATGGGGATAATTTCAAAATCTTTCCCTTATAAAACAGCTGCCTGGTGTATTGTGTAGTATTATGATTGGACAAATTCTATTGATCTCAGCATTGGCTTATGTGGCACTCAAACATTCTAGACTGTTCTCCTGAGTAAATGCATGTTCTGTTACATAACCGGAAGAGCATCTGCTTGATGGCATTTATGAGTATTTCAGATGTGTTTTTCTTCAAAGTTGTTAATAATAGGATTTATGATCTTGTGAATCTGTTTTTTATTATACATATATACTTGTGTAAAAAAAAAAAAAAAAAGGAAAACCTGCAACAAGTGTCTTTTCATCAGCATTCCTTTTGTCACTCACTAATCTCCCTTGATGTAAGACACTTGGACAGGGACTAAGTGGAGATGAATCTCTTTTTCTGACCATTGGCTGCCCTCGCATTTTAGTTTTCAGAATAAATCTACAGTGTGCCATTATGCGTTTCTATACTAGCTGCTTTTTTGAGTTAATGAATATGATGTTTTATGCACATTTCTGGTCTTATGTACTATTCTTCATTACAAATCAAATGACTTCCCTTTTCTTGTGGTGTCACTTAAACCAGTATTGGCCAATGTTATCCAATTGCCAAATAGCTTCTGAGACATTGTTTTAACCTATTCTGCTGTGGAACACCCCACTTTTTTAATACTCCAGTCAATTTGTGTTGGATAAAATTGGAAGTGTTTTTTTTTTTATTTTCTTTGTTTTGAAAATATCTAGTTGTACTCACATTACCGAAGTACAATGGGTTACAAAGTTTTTTTTTGCGTCCCCACCAGCTTGTCACTGCAGCATTAGCATGTTGTACTGCCCAATGAAAGATAAAGGGATTGTTTTATTTAGTTCTATGTATGCCACTTTAATTCTATTGAAATATTGCTAAATTCAGATTTCCACGTTACCATGGGAGCTGTAGCATTATTTCAGTCTCCCTTCCTAGGCGTGGTACAAAATTCTCCTCATTCTGCCACAATCAGCTTCATGTGCATCAGTCACATTAGCAAGGTTGGCGTGATGAACATAACATCGTTTTCCATTTCTTCAGACTAGTGATTGTTTGATGTTTGTCCAGATTTGTGTCTTTAGACTCTGTATCTAGTTTTTTCTTTTTTAAGTTTTTTAAAATGTATTTATGGAAAATCTCATGTAAATGTGTCTTATGAAACAATCAGGTAAACTAATCATACAAGGTTTTTGTGAAGATTGCCTAGTTGTTCAGGCAACTTGCCTGTTCGCTATTTATGAAAATGTGGACTTGCACATCCCTTTTCATTCACAAGCATGATATATTTTTCTTTCCATCCATCAGAACTAATTGAGAATGTGAAGTTGATACACAAACCAGTGTCTTTGCAACCAAGAGGACTGATAAACAAGGGAAACTGGTGCTATATCAATGCTGTATCCTTTTCTTTGCCTCATTCGGTCTTATTGAGCTGTTTAAACCAATAATTAATTGGTTAAGCCTTTCTTCTCCTCCTATTTGTTTATTCTCACTTGACTCTTAGCTTTAGACCCTGCAGGCCCTGATTGCGTGTCCCCCCATGTATCATTTGATGAAGTCTATTCCCCTTTTCAGTGAGACTCTGAGACCCTGCACATCCACACCCATGATGGATAACTTGTAAGTTTCAGGCTTTTTTTTCCTGTCGTAAATATTACTATGTAATTATTACACTGTTTATATGAACAGGATGTGGAATTTCATAGCATATATATTCTAAGACTTTACCAGCTTAAGAGGAACTAATGTGATCAGTCTTATATGAAACTACTCAAATGTGTGGCCCTTGAGCCATGTTTTTGCAGCCCACTGATGTCATCATGGCAACTGCTTCTACAATAACTACAAACAACTTTTCTTGTTAAGATGTAGGAATGGGTGGTGTGACTATACTGTGTCAATAGAAATGTCAACTGGTCAAGGCGCCAAACAGAAAACTATAGTCTACTGTAAATGAGCCAAGTTTGAAACCGCTGTGTGCAATCAGAATGGTAAAGCATTACAAGCTTTGTCTTTTGTTTTTAACTCGAGTGTTATATAATGGGAAGCATCTGTTTGTACACTGATGCCAGACTTATTGTTCATAATAAATGAATGATTAATATATTTTGGATTGCATCAAAGTTTCAAATTAAGATGAAAATCAAATCCGATGGAGTAACTGGATGGCTACTTTCATTTGAAATGTGCAGATCTGACCATAGCTAAAAATTCTGGTTGACTTCAATCAACAAGTTTGTGCAAAACTTGCATAAATGCATATAGTTTTTGCTAAATTCAATTATTTTAATATGTCATTTTTGGACCAAATTCACTTTTCTTTTTAGCATTGTCTGCTTGCCACGTTAATAAATTGCTATAAACATTTGAAGTGTTGCCCTTGAAGCTAAAGGGATCCTTAATTTCAAAGAACTAGCCTGTTTACAGGCAGTGTTAGGCTGTTTCATTACATTTACTCAAGCAGGGAAATTAGTATTTTATTTTTGTGAATGTTTTTGACCATAGTCTTTTGTCTTGTAGTATTCGGCTTGTGAATGAGTTCAGCAATATGCCTGTCCCTTCCAAGGCTAAACAACAAGGTAATGTCTGTCCAGAGTTAATTAAGGACAACATCTTTAAACTTCTTTTTTTCACCTGTGTATTTATATATTATATTATCCTCTGCTTTTCTTTTAGCTGCTGGAGAGAAGATAATGAAAGATCTTAGAGTGGGTGTTCCTTTTGAACCCACCTACATCTATAAACTCCTCACCCTCATCAAATCAAGCCTTTCTGAGAAGGTAGGCAGCATGAAGACTGGGCTGTTACAATAAAGCCCATTGTATAATTGGACTTGCTAAGGCCCCAACACTGTTTTTAGAGGGCCCCCAGTGGTACACATTTTGAATGTCTCCTTTATCTGAAGGGTAAACTACTTTAAATCTAGTTTATGTAATGATTGTAATTGCCACCAACAATTCATTAGTCACTTAGTTTCACGATTACTGGCACCTCCCAATGAAGTCAAAATTATAGACCCTCTTACTTGGCACACCTGAGGACAAGACCTTCCTGTTCCATCCCTGTTTGTTTTTGTCTGCACGTTCACTAACATTGAGGAATGATTGCGTAAGGAACATCTAATGAACAGATCAAAGCATAAAGATAAAGCCCTCGGTTATGGCATTCCTCAGCCATTAATGAGCTGGATCTGTGGATACACAGTCTTCCGGATGTGGAAGAAGGACAGTGTCTCTGAACAATGCTGGCTTAGCAGGCACTATACAGAGGATAGGCATATCCCTTGTTGTCTACAATCTTATAACTTAAGCTTCCAAAAGTGTTTTTACAGCAATGAAGAGCCATTTTGGGTTCCCCAAAGAACCTTACAGTAAATAGTTCTTAAAAGAATGTGTATATAACATTTTCCACTATAAAGGACCTTTTGTACAATAGAAAGGTTCCATGGATACCTTTTATTACCTTCAGTAATTGTAATTTGGTTATCTCATCATTAGGCATTATGGTGCCTTAAATGCCAGTATATCTGGAAGTTGTACCTTTATTAAAAAGCTTAGTCATTGTCTGACTGGCAACTGCTTTTGTTTTGAAACCCATTAAAAAAAGTGTAGCGTGAGGTGTGGTGGATGAGTAAAGTCTGTCATCAGTGATCTATTCTGTCTTTCTCTCAGGGTCGCCAGGAGGATGCGGAGGAGTACCTTGGTTTCATTTTAAATGGGCTGCATGAGGAAATGTTGGCACTGAAGAAGCTTATTTCTCCACAAGAAGAAAGTATGTTCCCTTTTGGTTCCTGCAGTTTTGCAAGAGAAATTGTCTCTCGGGTGGAGTCCCACACCCACTCTAGATTTATCAGGTTTCTGATTGCTTCATATTAACTAGATCTCTGTTTCTGTCTCTGAGCAGAAGCCCCCACGCCAAATGGGCCTGAGTCTCAGCCTGGTGTGGAGGAAGACCCTGCTGAGAAGGAAAAAGGCAGTGATGATGAGTGGGAACAGGTCGGACCCAGAAACAAAACCTCCATCACCCGGCAGGCAGATTTCATCCGCACACCTATCACTGACATATTTGGTGGCCACATCAGGTAGGCTTTGAATGCATGTTTCCATGTCAGCTACTTCTAGATACTATAGAGCAGTGATTCTCAGGCTGGTCCTCTGTGTATCCCTAGTGTAAAAGCTCCTATGTGCCATTCTACATAACTTCAAAGGTGGAACCTGACCTAAAATGTCTTGAGAACCACTGCTGTAGAGTCATTGTCCTCATAAAGGCCCTGATATACTCATGACAAAGTTCTTTTTTGTTCTTCGCTTAGGGGTAAAAAGAAGTTCATCGAACATCCCGGCGCTGCCCATGATGCTGGGTGCGTCATTTATATGAATATGTGAATGTGCTGCGTGCTTTCATCTCAAAATAAACCCACAACAAAAGTGACAGCCGTGGGAGAACAGCAGTTAAGAAAGCATCTGATCATAGCAATGTGGATATGTTTGCACACGCTCTGCAATTCGGCCAAGTCCAGTCACATCACGTTAATGTAGCACTTTATACAATAGGTTGCTTAAATGCAAGCAGCTTTACAGTATTAAACATGGGGGGGAAAAACAGTGTCAGTATCATTTGATTAGAATTACAGCTTAAATTTCTATAACGCACATCTTCAGTTTATTGATATTTTTGCTCGAATCGGATCTTGATGAACTGAATAGAAGACTGAACTACTTGTGTAGTTTGAAGGCATTTACCAGCCAGAGCAAACATTTCCGGAAAGTGTTCGACAAGCTTTCAAACTCTCAAAATGAACTCCTGAACTTTTGATTTGGCCTGATTTAGTTCGAAATGACGTCACACCAGTTCTTTCTGTGATTCTGCTTGAAGTATATCAGGGCCTTAACAGTTTCTGTGTAAGACACCTGACCTCTGTGACACATTAAACCACAGAGGTGGACCGATATGCAGCTCTTCTGCAAAAAAAATAAACTTGTGAAAAAGTAAAGCCACGGCACCAGGTTTGGCCTTTTCATTGGCTCACACGGTTCATTGTGGTATGACACAAGTGCTTGGTAAGTTTGATGTTATCTTCAGCCCATCCTGCTGTCCTGATGCTCTTCCAAGCTGTGTGGCTACAGCCATTACAAACAATTCACTGCAGAAAAACAAGCCTTGTGGCTCACCACCACAGCCCAGCTAATTTTAGTGGCTGCAGAAACGCAGACGCCCGAACGTGTGGGGGCGTCAAGGATTAGATGAAGCCTTTTTTCTTAGCTTTTGGGGCTATGGTTTGGCTATGGAGTCTTTGGTAGCCTGATGGAGAATTTAATTGCGTAGCTAAGCCCTTCTTTTGCTTTCCTGTGAAAAAAAAAAGAAAAAAAAAATACAGTTTGGGGCTTTCAGATTCATAGTAGCATGCTCTCTTCTCCAATTGCCCTAGGCAATGTGTTTTTTTTTGTTTTTGACCTTTTATTTTTTTGTAACACAGTAAATGGTTTACTTGTTACCTCTAAAATTGGTCACACTCCAATCTTTTCTAAAACATTTTTGTTTTGTTTTTTTTAGGTCTGTGGTATACCAGCAGAGCTCAAAAGAGTCAGCAACCTTGCAGCCCTTCTTCACGCTGCAGTTGGACATCCAATCAGAGAAGATCCGCACAGTCCAGGAGGCCCTGGAGGTACTGGTGGCGCGGGAGTCTGTTCAGGGCTACACCACTAAGAGCAAGCAGGAGGTGTGAATCATTGACATGTCTGTGGGAAGATGTTTACAGTTAATGTTGGTTACTCTATGAACTACTGACATGGCACTCTATACTGTTGCTGTGTCTCCCCCTCATAACTGAGATAGATTTTAATGCCTGGTGTAAACAAATCTGTATCTGTTTTCCCATCTGTCCCTCAATTCTGATTGTAGAATTATTTCTAATGTGACACTATAATAATGTAATAAACATTAATTTAAAATCATAAGATGTAACATATATATTATTGATAACTAACAAGAATAAAATTTGAACAAAATACCATCAAATTAGGGATGACAATTGACAAATTCCCACAATTAATCGTTTAAATTAATGATCAATTCATCGATTAATCTTAAACCTTAACTTCTTAAATCCGAAGCGGAGGTGCTACTAAGTTATTACGTGTCCCAAATGGCGCACTTCATATGTACTTTCAGTCTTGTGGACTTACAATGGCTGCCGCATGCATGTGTCCGTTAAGTCCATGAAGACCGTAAGGTGTCCCATTTCTCATTTTAGGTTTCAGAACGGTGTTTCGCGAGTGTCCCCTTTGCGGTCGATATGTGCACTCGATGCGCACTTTTGCTGAGCACGCACTGGCGTTAGTTCTCGTGCAAACTCATAGGAAGGCTGCGAGTGTTTAGGGTGCAATTTGGGAAAGGCTCATGATTATGACGCAATTGGATGCCCAGTGTTTTCCAACGTCGTTTGAAATTTCAACCAATGGAAACTGGATCTTGGGTGTGGTGGGTATAGTGAGTAGAGATCAGTCGGACACTGTTTTACAGCTGGAGTGTGCTTGGATTGGTTTGATCGCTCAGATTGACGTATTGATTTGTCATCCGCCATAGAATAGGATCAACCAGGATCATATTACTTGTTGTTTATTCTATGTACTTTTATTGTGGCATTTACACACATAATTAGCTCTTATGTTCAGTAAAATCACTTTTTTTTTTGGGACCCTTGGTTAATTGTTTAGAAATAAACAGCTAGCCTACCTAATCCATTGCATGGCTTGAAGACATTAATACATTTAGAATACGTAACTAACACTTGCTTTGTACATTTAATAGTCTTTCATTGTAAAATTACTCAATTTACTGTTAGATATTAGTTTTTTACCATATATAGCAAGGGAATTTCATTAAAAATGCTATGGTAAAAACCTGTTAATTATTTCTCAGTATTTCTTATAAAAACCATTTTTTAAAGCGTACAAATTGCTAATGGTCCACTCTTCATATTTTGAAGGGATAGGTATTTAAACATCCAAGATGACATGCTTTAAATTTGATTCTGATTTCTTGCCCTCCTTTGTCCTTTTCTGCTTTTAGATTGAGATCAGCCGGAGAGTGACTCTTGAAGAGCTTCCTCCAGTGCTGGTGCTTCACCTCAAGAGATTTGTCTTTGAGAAGACCGGTGGATGTCAAAAACTGGTCAAGAATATTGATTACCCTGTTGATCTTGAGATCAGTAAAGGTGCTTATTTCATTTTTCTTTCTCCATTGAAACTCTGTGCTGTAGATTGCATGATTTTAGTTGTGCTTGTTCTGTACCAGGTGACATCAGGAGGATAAGTCCTGTTTTCTGCCCACTCCATCCCAACTGGTAGCTGCCTGTCATTTTATTTTAGTAGCCTCTATTCAACTAAATATATTATTAATATAAATCTACACCAATCAGGCATAAAATTATGACGATATGTGTTGGTCCCCCTTTTGCTGCCAAAACAGCCCTGACCCGTCAAGGCATGGACTCTATTAGACCCCTAAAGGTGTGCTGTGGTATCTGGCACCAAGATGTTAGCAGCATATCCTTTAAGTCCTGTAAGTTGTGAGGTGGGGCCTCCATGAATCGGACTTGTTTGTTCAGCACATCCCACAGATGCTCGATTGGATTGAGATCTGGGGAATTTGGAGGCCAAGTCAACACCTCGCAATGTTGTTGTGCGCCTCAAATCATTCCTGAACCATTTTTGCTTTGTGGCAGGGCACATTATCCTGCTAAAAGAGGCCACAGCCACCAGGAAATACTGTTTCCATGAAAAGGTGTACATGGTCTGCAACAATGTTTAGGTAGGTGGTACGTGTCAAAGTAACATCCACATGGATAGCAGGACCCAAGGTTTCCCAGCAGAACATTGCCCAAAGCATCACACTGCCTCCACTGGCTTGCCGCCTTCCCATTGTGCATCCTGGTGCCATGTGTTCCCCAGGTAAGCGATGCACACGCACCCGGCCATCCAAGTGACGTAAAAGAAAACATGTTTCATCAGACCAGGCCACCTTCTTCCATTGCTCCATGGTCCAGTTCTGATGCTCACATGCCCACTGTTGGAGCTTTCGGCGGTGGACAGGGGTCATCTTGGGGACCTCGACTGGTATATGCAGGCTATGCAGCCCCATATGAAACAAACTGCGACGCACTGTGTATTCTGACACCTATCTATCAGAACCAGCATTAACTTCTTGAGCAATTTGAGCTACAGTAGCTCGTCTGTTTGATTCAGCCTTCGCTCCCCATGTGCATCAATAAGCCTTGGCCGCCCTTGACCCTGTCGGCGGTTCACCACGGTTCCTTCCTTGGACCACTTTTGATAGATACTGACCACTGCAGACTGGGAACACCCCACAAGAGCTGCAGTTTTGGAGATGCTCTGACTCGGTTGTCTAGCCATCACAATTTGGACCTTGTCAAACTTGCTCAAATCCTTACGCTTGCACATTTGTCCTGCTTCTACCACATCTACTTTGAGGAAAATGTTCACTTGCTGCCTAATATATCCTACCCACTAACAGGTGCAGTGATGAAGAGATAATCAGTGTTATTCACTTAACATGTCAATGGTCATAATGTTATGCCTGATCAGTGTATATCGAAACAATGCAAAAGTAAATTGTCCATCTGAAATGTCTCTGTTCATTCAGAGCATCTCATATTTCTCTGGAGCCTCTCTCCACACACACTTTCATCATTTTGTGCACATGGACTATGCAGGTCCAGTCTCTCTCTGTTTCACAAACCTCTATTTTAATGGATTGTTCCAAGTTGGTAAGTCATTACTGTGAAAATAGTTTGAGAGTGAAAAAAATGTTAATACTCTGCATGTGCTCTCAATTCTGCTCCTGACAAGGAGACCAGGTTCCCCCATTAAATATGAACCTGACCAAAATAAACAAGAGCACTAATGAGGGAGTAGCATAAAGACTTCTCTATTGTGAATGGTTTCCTGCTTATGAAACTAGGTTACATGTCAGCCATTAAATACCAGTTTGCATGTTAGTCCTTCTGGACGCTATTCAGATCTGGATTAAATAGATCAAGTATTCTACGTTCGCTGAGTGTTTATTTTTTTTATGCTGGTTCTCACAACTAGCAAATGGATCATCTTAGTTAGCCGTCTGTAAATATGCTGCTATATATTAAAATGGTTCATGATTTTCAGATCTCTTGTCACCGGGGGTGCGGGGCAAAACTTTTAAAGGCCAAAGAACCTACAGGCTCTTTGCAGGTATGTTTTGTTTTTTATTCCTTTGTCTTAGAATGATTCCCCTCTGGTCTAATTAACCTTAAAAAACAGGATGTAGGCTTTTCATTATTATTATTATTATTATAATACAGATAATATTGTAATAAGTAATGTCTCTGCCTTTTGGGTGCATTGAGTATTAAATTCTAGGCACCCTCTGTGATTATCCACCTTATTTTTTTTATGGAAAAGCAGGCACAGCCATTAAAAAAAAAGTGTCTGGCTTCCGGTGTCATCCTCTTCCAGTTATGTTTAGCTGTATAAACTGCTTGTTATGCTGCTTGATATTTGCAAACTGGCATTTCTTACCATATCATTTGAATGCGTTGGCATAATAAAAAACACATTGGTTTGTAGTGCAAATAGATTTACTGTTTACTGCACTTATTAATATATATTTACCTATAGATACCTAATGAATTAAATCACACACTCACTCACA
Organism: Rhinogobio ventralis; assembly: GCA_039654625.1. Taxonomy (NCBI): domain Eukaryota; kingdom Metazoa; phylum Chordata; class Actinopteri; order Cypriniformes; family Gobionidae; genus Rhinogobio; species Rhinogobio ventralis. The sequence continues at coordinate 7,632,634 of CM077193.1, read as the reverse complement.
GAAAATAGCTTCTGCATTGCAAAATAAGGTGGATACAGCTAAACATTTTCTCAACAGTGATTTGTCACTTAGATCCTTTCCACAGTTTGATACTAATCCTGTTTATATGAGCTTACATGACAGGCCTTTGTGCAAATACTTTTATTATGGCTTCCAGCAAGCTGTCAAGACGTACATCTTTCGTCCTTCCAGCACCTTCCTATTGCCAACTAGTTGGGCCTTGTCTGTCTTGACTCTGCCACCACACGTGACTCACTGACCTGTTTAAACACACATGGCCTTCCTTTGCGGGAGATGTTCACCTTTTTTCGCTGCCTCCAAGAGTGAATTGCTTTCAGGCGTTTATTTTCCTTTCTGAAAGGAAAAAATGGCTCCCTGCTTGTCAAGTAGCCTGTCCAGCAACCCCTAGCAACAGTTGCCATACCAATACATTTCCCTTAAGCCTTTTTTTTTACCATTTTCCCCATGTTTGAACATCTGGTGTGGGTGGAAAATTGTCTCTAAACTTTTCATTTAATTGCCAGTGATATAGCACACAAGATATTTCACCTTTTCTTACAGTTTACCCAACTTTACTGGCAGCCAAGCCTTTACTGCAATAAAAAAAGTACATGTGTCCTATCAAGACTGTATTCTGCAGTTTTCCATGTGCGATGGATGTTAGAGGGCCATTGATACCATGTAGTGCTTGTTGTAGAAAGTTTATACTTTCGATGTAGAGGTTTATAAATCTGCCTAAAGGTTGTTTACAGTATTTTGGCCTGTGAAGCGAGTTTTGTTAACATGCACTCCAGGTGCTTGAAGTTACATATTTAGTACATGTTAAGGACCCACCAAGTCCCTTGATAATGTGCAGGGGTTGTGTAGTAAACAAGCGGTCATTTCATTTGTCAAGGTTTTCCCATCAACGACACACATGCTAAAAGTTGCTGGTATTGATCTGGCATTCTCGGTACATCAGTGAAGTTGCTTTAAAAAACTGCTTTCATAACCCAAATATTATCACTGCACTTTTTTCATATTACACTCCCCATTATGTTATAATTGTTTGCTGTAAATTAAAATATAAATATTTATGAAGTAATGCATTTTGTTAACTTCTCCTCAAAGAATTGCTTCTAATCAGATTTTTCGATCTGGGATTTGATTTGAAACATGATTAATAACATCAATAAATGTTACATAATGTGAAGCTGTTTTGCATTGATGCCAAACTTGAGTCAAAAACAAGAGACTCAAAACAAGGGGGAAAAGAGTAGCCACAATTGACACCAATTCAATCTGGTTTCATTATAAAAGCCAATAAATGCACACCAGTGATTTACACAGGAGTTGAAATATGTATTGTTAGTTTACAACATTGTTTGTCCACTGTAAATGGCTAAACTCCACTAATTTCTGCCTCTTGTTTTGAACACATCAGCCCTAAATTTAGCAAAAAATGTCTACCATGGTAAAAAAAAAACCCAGCAGAATCTTATGGTTGACCAAATTTGCCCAGCTACTGGAAATTTGAATGGAAATGTGTTGTACATGCCTGAATCCTTTGCATCTTCCCGCAGTCGTCTATCACCATGGGAACAGTGCCACGGGTGGCCACTACACTACAGATGTCTTCCACATCGGTCTGAACGGCTGGCTGCGTATTGATGACCAGGCGGTGAAGATCATCAATCAGCATCAGGTGGTGAAGCAGACTGCAGAGCGCACTGCCTACCTGCTGTACTACCGGCGTGTGGACCTGCTGTAGAAACCATACTCGTACAACACAAACACGTGCACGCGCACACACACACACACACACACGTACATTCAAACACGTTTACATGCAGACACACACAATCTCAAACACACACACACACACACACACACACACGTGTCTCCACAGGAACACTGCCCAACTTCACGATTGTCCTCCCTTCCTTAACCCTGCTATTCCAGAGAGCCAGCTTTTCCAACTTTTTCTTTTTCTTTTTTGGAAGAGGAAAAGACATGAGACGTATCTAAAGACTTTCCTGTAATAGTGTTTTCCCCCTCCGCACATGGCCTTGCTTGGGTCTGGAGAAGTTGAGGGGAGAAATGTTAGCACTGCAGAACGCTCCAGTTTGGAGAGACAGACCTGAATCACTGCTTATGTTCACAGCCTCATGTTGTCTGGCCAGAGTGGATCCCCGCTGAAAGAACTCAGACCAGTTGAGGCTGATGGACTGCTGGAGAAAATTGTTCTTTTTTTTGTTCTTTTTTTTTTTTTGTTTAAATCTACTTTTTTTTAAATGGCATAGAAAAAATATGAAGTGTTTTGCCTTTTAGCAAGGAGAGTTGTCGGCCTAATTTGCAGCAGTTAAGTGGAGCCTGTTAAATTCTTGACTAGAGCATCAAAGTGGCCCAACACCAGCAAGCTTCCAAAATTTGTGTAGATTTCAATGTAGGAGTTTGTCAACAAGCAAGACACTCAACTCCACCACCACAACAACCACCTCTTCTCTCCCCCATTTCCCTATTACTCCTGATGCTTCAGATTACACGAGTCATGGGAGGGAATAAGATAGCGGGAGGGTGCTGCAGTGTGCTGAAATGGTAAAAAGCAAAACAAACAAAAAAACTAAAATTGGCTGTTTGACCTTCAGTGTGATTTTTGGGTGTAGGATTAGAATGACTATCTTACAATTTTAATGCGCTTTAGGATATAAATGATTACAAAAGCTTTGTGCACGTTAAAATATAAAACTGGTCGATTAAAATGCGGATGTGCATCGTTTGCACATTTCTTGCAGATATTTAAGTTTTAAAAGTATTAAAAACGCAAAAATTTGAATCTTGGCGGCGGTTACCTTGAACAGCTCCCTGGGGGATTGCGCTTGTTTAGGCTTTGTGTGTACTTTCATACGTTCATGCTGGCGAGATACAGGTGATGTCCAAAACTCCATCATGCACATTGACTCGCATTTATTTTTGTCCCCTCTCGCCATCCTTCATTAGTTCTGTTTGATCCTTTCCTGTATCATATGAATAAAGTGTATCCACTGTCCACTGACTGCCTTTTGATGTCAGTAGAGCAGCAAGTACTGAGCCACTCCTGCCAAGTTTGAGAGGGAGCTGTGTTGAGAAACATCTGTTTTGCATCTCATTCTGTATGTTAGCCCGCTCCGAGCAGTCAGCCTGTGATGTGCATGTTGAGGCTCAGTGTGCAGTTCTGAGGATATCATCTCAGAATGGGTAGCAAGAAATGTCTCTTACTGCAGTTAATTCGTTGCTTCGAGGTGAGATCAGCTCTGCCTGATGAAGCCTGAAGCACAACGGCAGATGCGCACAAATGACGAATCATGTTTGCGTCTGTTTCAGAGACCTTGCATCATCAATATTATACCTGATTGTATTTAGTTGAATTGAGTTTTTTTTTTTCTTCATTCCCCATTTGCATACAATTTCTGTTCCATTTAAGTTGATCATTTGAAAGGAAATGACCCAAGGTTAAAGCACAAAAATGAATAAAGTTATACAAGTACTATGCTTGACCTCTTTTCATTTGGACTTCAATTGTTTTCCAGAGAATAAAAGTACCACTGAGATGAACCTTTTATATGCATTTAATAACTACCAGTAAAATTGCTCTTATTGCTTAGTCCCAGACAGGATATGCAGACTTTTTTGAATTTTCTGCACTGATTTTGCAGGGAAACCTGATGTTAAATGAAACTGGGAGTTATGTTAAATGGGAGTACTGCAAATTTGTTGGTAGCTAAAATAATCATCAAATGAGCTAAATCATATAATAAGTGGTTTGAGTTTGAAATCTAAAGAAAACTGCACACATTCTTTGTGGGCCTGTTCATTACCCTGTTACTGAATATGCCTCCTAATAGAAAAAAAAATCCTTTTCGGGAATGTTTCAGGCTTACCACTTGGTATATTCAAACTTTGTATAAGCGATGAGGTGCATTGCAGCCCCTCACAAATGCACTTTGTTGTTGGCGATTGTTGAAAGTGAACACGTCGCTTCCAGGAACAGATCCTTTGAGCTGAGCTCTTCACACAGTCCTGCCTCTGACCACAGGCTAGGCTGGTGTGAACTCCTCTTTCCACTCTAGAAATGCAGAGCATGAATCTCACATCCATCTGAATGATCTTATTTTATCCCAGCACTCAGAATCATCCTTCAAATCCACGTAATCCCCCATCACGTCTTTTTATTTACAGTCATTTGGATTGTGTACATACGAGATCTGTTTTTTTCAACTGAGTGATTACAGTTGCCAAGTCATGTTTTGCTGTGTGCCCTTTTGAACTTCTTGAATTTGGTTTATTTGAATCTACAGAAGGACACAAGGAACGCATCCCCCATGAAAAACCAAAGGATACAGAACTTGTATAAACGGACACTGTTGCCTCATGCTAGAAGATAAAAATGTCTGATTTAAGTATTCTCAACCCCCCCCAACTTCCCAAACTTGGATGTCTTCTTGTGCACCATTCAAGAACTTGACCTGATTTCAGCTGATATGCTGACTCATCAGGATCACCACTGTTTCTGAAACGGTGTCTACACCAGATGCGAGCGACAAGACAAAAGCAAATAGAACTTATTATAATCAGTGATGCTGTCTACACTGGATGCGGCATGACAAATTCCTGACTAAACTGATGCCCTGTTCCAACTGTGATGTACTTCAAGTGCTCACGTTATTTTTGACAAAGAACGAATGGATTTGCAATGGTTGCTTTGTCGCATCCGGTGTAGACGTACAGTGTGAGTGTTGGATAAAATGTGTTGACGCCTATTTGGTCACATCTGATGCACTCATTGTGTTTGTTTCTCTTGTCTGTTTCAAGGTAAAAATCTGGTTTCATGTATAAGTTCAACCCTTGAGACAGTTTCTTTCTCTTCCTTTAGTATGTCGGTCAGGGAAAGTCCTGGTGTATAGTTCAGATGATGTCTGTCTTTTCAGTTTGTGCTTCCTAACCCTTGTGTCTGCTGAGATCTTGATCCGTTGGCAAATTGAGCTAAATACAAACTATATGCTGTCTTATCCTTGACCTTCAGCCTTCTACTTTTTTTGTCGTCAACTGTTCAAATAAAAAATAAATTGTGGCAATGCTTTATTTCTATAGCAGATAAGTCTGAAGCCTTTCAAATGGGGCTGTTCACAGTCTTTCCCCCTCTCTTGAGGAATGTGCAGCGTAACCACACGCAAACATGAAATAAAGAGAAACCGATCCTTGTTATTCCTCCTTAGCATGCATTGTAAACTAACCAAAGTAGGTTGAATTTCAAAATTTCTTTTCTTTGTGTGTTGTTCAACATTTCTGCCATAGTTATGTTCTCAGTCTGACCGTTCTGCATGCTCTTGTGGCTCAGTTGGCTGCCTGCGCGTCCAGTGTGCAGTTTCTGGGTTATTTGGCCTCACTGTTTGTCTTGTAAAGGCTGTCTCATCATTTAGAAGGCTGAAAGAGCATCCCCTCCATAGTTCTCTGCACAGGTTTGGTTGTTTCTCTCAAACATGCAATCAAATGTGGTATTTCCCTTTTGTTAATGTTAAAATACAGTTTAAGACTCGGTTCAGGGGCTGAGATCTAGGGTTGAAATGGAGGATTGTAGCCAGAATGTATATGTGTAATTATATATATATATATATATATATATATATATATATATATATATATATATATATATATATTAGTATATAGTTGTGGTCAGAATTATTGGCAACCCTGGTAAATATGATCTAAGATGACACAAAATAAATCTGCAGGGTTTTTCCGTATGATCTTTCATTCAAAAAATGTGCTAAAATCTAAACTTTCATTGAAGTAAAACAATTGAAAGTTGGGGGTAAATCACATTATGAAATCAATGCCTTTCTCCAAAACATGTTGGCCATAATTATTGGCACCCTTTTATAAAATACTTTTTGCAACCTCCTTTTGCCAAGATAACAGCTCTTGAGTTTTCGCAGATAATTCCTGATGAGTTTGGAGAACACCTGACAAGAGATCAGAGATCATTCCTCCATACAGAATCTTTCCAGATCCTTCAGATTCCCAGATCCATGTTGGTGCTGCTTCTCTTCAGTTCAGCCCACTCATTTTCTATAGGGGACTGGGACGGTCATGGCAGAAGCTTCATTTTGTGTGTTGATTTTGATGTTTGTTTTGGATCGTTGTCCTGATGGAAGATCCAACCACGGCCCGTTATAAGATTTATTTATTTATTTTTTTTATCTGTTGATATTTGCTAGAATCCATTATGATGTATCTAATCAAGATGTCCAGGACCTCCAGAAAAAAAAGGCCCACAACATTAAAGATCCAGTGGTATATTCTAATATAGAGATCCATCTGGTCGGTTTGCTGCCAAAAAGTTTTTTTAAGAAAAAAATCTGACCATAGAAGCCGGTCACTTTTGTTCTAGTTCCAGTTGTGTCTGACAACTGAATATGCTAGTTTGTTTTTGGATGAGCGAGGCAGATTTTTCTTGAAACCCTCCCAAACAATGTGATGTACAGTAGGTGCTGTTGGATTGATTCTGACCCAAAGACTCAACTAAAAACTGCAATTCTCCAGCTGTGATCCTTGGCAAGTCTAGACTATATTCTTTGGTTTTACTCATTGTGATGAATGATTAAGGGAATTTGGCCTTTGTGTTTCCTTATATTTATACTCCTGTGAAACAAGAAGTACTAGACAATTTCAGTCACCCTGGTGTGCTAAAAAATGTAAATATGAATAGCAATATACTTCAGAGATATTTTATTCATAAAAAATTCTAGTGGGGCCAATAAGCTAAGAGTACTACAAAGCCGCCCATGGGAGCCTCAAATATAACTCTAATCCTATCCTGCAACATCAAAGTACCTGCAAATGTCAAGAACAAGGATTCAGTTGTTCAGTCCTGTGTTTAAAAACTGGCCAGTTTGTTTTGGAGAAAAACATTTTTGTAAAGCCCCACCACCACCGCTTTCAATTCTTTTACTTCAATGAAAGGTTCGAAATTTTTTTTTTTTTTTTTTTTTTTTAATAAAAGATCAAAAGGATAAATGATGCAGATTTATTTTCACAGCCATTTTTGATCAGATTTACCATGGGTGCCAATAATTCTGACCACAACTGTATATATTTATTCCTAGTGCCTATAGTTTTTGTGCATATCCAGGCAGTGTTACTTTTTTATATTTAAAGGAAATTACAAAAAGTATTTGGGCAGTGTATGAATTTTATTGCATTAGGTATTGCGAATGAAATGACAATTATTTTTTAGAGGGCTCATACACTATGCAACATAACTGATTTATGTCTAGTTCTGTATTGTGTATATTAATTATATACATTTTTATATAACTATATTTTATATAATATGCAAACACACAATTTTGGGGTTGGTAAGATTTTTTTTTTTTTGTCTTATGCTTATCTCTTGCTCACCAAGGCCTAAAGTTATTACAATTTAAAATACCTGTTTTATATTTGAATATATTTTAAAATGTAACTTAAAGCTGAATTTTCAGCATCATTATTTCAGTGTCACATGATCCTTCAGAAATTATATGTTGATTTGCTGCTCAAGAAACATTTTCTTATCAATATTAAAAACAGGTGTGCTGCTTCATATTTTTGTGAAACCATGATAGATTTTCAGGAATGAATAGAAGAAGAAAAAAAAAGTTATTTATATAGTGTCTAAATACTTTTTGGGTCTGTTAATGCATATCCAAGTTTCACCAGAAACTTTAACCCCATTTTTTTTTAAAGGCTTAGTTACTTTGGTTATTGGATATTTATAAAGAAACAAGCTGCCCTCTTCCTCTTTCAATAACAATGTCACAGGTGTAAACTATGATTTTCCACAAGCCGTTGCTTGACTGCGGCAAGTGATAGCAGAGGGAGAGCGAGATTTAGTTTTGGATGGTTAAAAAAAAAAGAAAATAGATTAGCTCAAAGCTAACACATGGACTAAAATGCCACAAGACTTTGATTTAGATTTCATTGGGGTCTTTAAAGCTGTTGTTGATTTGTAACTTGAATACCCACCATCACATTGGGCTCTGATTGTGGGCTCTTATAATGATGTAGTATTACTTCCTGATTGCCTTGGCTCCTTGAACAGACCTTAAAGGAATTTTGTTTAGAAAAGAGGAAAGATCTTTTACATGTTCTTACATCAATAAATCGTCTTGGTGCTGCTGCTGACCATCCCATAATTAGCATTTGACATGGAGCAGTTCCCTCTTTTCCTATCCAGAGTTGGCACTGAATCCGGCTCACTCAAACAAACTGCAGGCATCGAGTCTGGAGTGCACAGGAATCTTAAACATGCGCCTCAGCCCAAGGAGAACAGCATATTCAAAACAGACAAATTGTTTCTAATGGCCGTGTTACAGTGTGGATCCTGGCACAGCGTTCCGGTAGTAGGCGTTAGGACGCTGGTTTGAAATGAACATTATGCATTTAATGTACTGTTTCACTGGAAGCACCATTCTAAGTGGTTTCTTATTTCTTCATGGTCAAGTTATTGCTGAGCTATGAGAAATGCCGAAGAATTACTTTTTTTTCCTCTAGATGTTCATGAGAGGAATCTCTTGAAAGGAATAATTTACTTAAAAATAAAAATCCTGTTATCATTCACTCGCCCTCATGTTGTTCCAAAGCCATAAGAATTTAATTCATTTTCAAAATACAAATGAACTTGTTTTTAATGAAACCTGAGAGATTTGGAGACCTGTCTATTATGATACTTATTATGAACATATTTCAGATTTATCAGATTATTATTGTCCCTGGTTCCCATTAGGGAACTCTTGTAAGACAGTAGCAGTGGCTAGACAGACTTTAAGCATCACCTCACTTGAAAAGATGCAGTCTAATCCTGTTTACATTAAATAAGCCTGCTCACGAGCAGGTTTAAGCTTACAGACCTGCTGCTATGACAGCAAGTCCAGGATGAGCTTCGAAGAACCAAACGATCCAAGATCATGCCAAAGCGTCAGCAGTCAAATCCAGCTAACTGAGTTAGCGACATACGAAGAACAGACCCCAGAATGATAAGGGTATGTTTACACAACACCGTTTTAAACTGAAATCGGAAAACTTTTTATGCATTTTGGCTGTTCATTTTCACCAACGGCGTTTTGGGGGCCTGAGAAATGCAAGCTTTTGAAAACGATGCCTTTACCGTCTTCATGTAAACAACAAAAATGTGAATTTGTGGGGTTTTTCTTGACAGTTACATCGTCAACTACTGGCCTGGCGTGCATAATACAGCCTTTTAGTCATTTTCACAGATCCGTGTGAATGGGGATCGTTTTGACAATGTTGTCATCTGTTTTTAGTACACTGTTGTCGTATAAACACCCTAAAATTGACAGTTTCAGGTCATTAGATCTAGCATTCTGCCCGCTGTGAATCAGACACAGAGATAAGGTAGTGCGCAAGATTACATTTATTTGAATGAATTATAGCATTTACAGAGAGAGAGATGAGATTCGTACCTTCATTTGTTCAGCTCAACAAGCTGTGAGTTTAATTACTTCAAAATAGCGATGTAACCCCCTTGTTGCTGAAAAATATAATGTAGCGATTCAGTAGTGAAGCTATTATATAACTAAGTCATGGGGCAGTGTTAAGTTTCTGTGCTCCTAAATGTGTCTGTGTGCGCAGCACGATCTCCGCTCTGTGTGCGCTTCAATGAAAACAGTGCATTCATATTAGAACGGTGGTAATCTTTATTATTGGTTTTTAGTGTGTGATGGCCAACGACGTGGCCACACAGCAAGGCGGTAACTAAACCACACACACAGACATGCATCCTTCTCTTTTGTTTGTTTACATGTTATTTTGGTTGTCTTTTAGTATATTTCATAATTAAACTTTTTGTTGCAGATCACACTATATATATCATAATAAAGACAGACACAGATTTAGTTCATTTTCACCATTTTTATTTCTAATTTACACTTATACCATGCATGACTAGTTTGGGTGCACACTTTCTAGTTATTAGTGGTATATTGTGTTAACATTTATTTCTTTTGAGTTTAAGTTACCTACGTGTGGAAAGCGGAGGTTTGACGCTGTCTGGGCAAAGCGCTGCACTTCTGTGGAGGTCCGTTCTAATAAAGGACCGGCTGGCGTCAGTTGCCGCCATTTTGTGCCAGTCCATGCTGCAGATTAGCCGGGGGGTGTAGGGTTGTTTGTTTATTTTTGTTTATTATAATTGTTTGTGTATAACTTGTTTATGACCCATTTATTTATTCTTTGTGAATGAATTACTTAATTCATTCTAACTGTTAATTGATGTTTGTTATTCCCTATGTGTGTGTAATGGACTAGTCATTTGTGTATATTATGCTGCGTTCCAGGCAGGTTTTTGAGCCCGTAAGTTACGACTTCAAACCACGACTTTGTAGGGTTCCAGGCAAAGTCTCGACAAACTGCCTGAGCGCAAGGAATTGTGGTAGCTAGATGTAAGCATGGCGGACCGTACGGGCCTTATGCTCATTTACAATCATTTCTATCGCCAAAGGTGCTTACTCCTTGCTTATTTGAGGGAAATGGAGGAGAAAAAACTGTGCATAAGGAAAGAGAAGCTGTTATACCTTTTATTTTATGTTATTTGTATATTTGGAAATGTACTTGGTATTAATTTATTCTTACACTCAATGGACTGAAAACTAGGTAATGCTATAAAAGCTGCTGATAATGCATAACATTTGCGGATAAATAATGTTAGAGCAATACCTTATTTTAATAAACGATTTGGTTTTTAATTTACGACTTTCATAAACACCGCATCTGTAGGGGCTGCCATTGTTGTTTCGCGGGCTATGTGACGTCAGAGCTCATAACTGGGAATACATCGATCTAGTACGAGTTCACGGGTGGGAAGTCACAGGTTTGACTGCCGTTCCAGTGATCTTTCACGGGTAGAAGGTTGGAAAAACACGGGTTACAGGTTGCCTGGAACGCAGCATAAGTTCCCCCATGTGTGGCATTTGGGAGGCCATGTTTTCTTTGTTTGTGTTTTGATTACTGTTAAGTTTGGTTCTCTTTGCCCTTTTTTATGGGCCCAGACCCGACTTTATTTTCATTCAGTTTTTCAAGTAATTTAATTTGTAACTTTGTTTTGCATTTAATAAGTTATTTTTTGGTTGGAAATCATGTGTTCTTTTGCCCTTGATTGCTTGGTCCCTCACACAGTGACACTACACATCATGACGTTGTCCATTGTTAATCAGAATAAGAATCAGAAAGAGCTTTATTGCCAAGTGTGCTTGCACACACAAGGCTTTTTTCTTGGTGCTGAATCTTCCAGTGCACATATACAATAAAAATACAACAAGAACATAGTAATTAAAATTCTAAGAATAAAATATGAAAATAGTATGAATAAATATCACCTAAGTTTAGAAGATATTGCACTTACAGGCATATGCCTTGGGGGTATTTAACTGTTCAAGAGGGAAATGGCATGTGGGAAGAAACTGTTCCTGTGCCTAGATGTTCTAGTGGCCAGTGATCGGAGTCGCCGTCTGGAAGGTAACAGTTCAAACAGGTGGTGTCTAGGGTGAGTGGAGTCTGTGATGATTTTACCTGCTCTCTTCCTCACTCTGGAAGAGTACAGGTCCTGGAGGGTTGGCAGGGGGGCACCAATAATCCTCTCCACAGTCCGGACTGTACGTTGTAGTCTCCTGATGTCTGATTCGGTAGCTGAACCAAACCAGACAGTGATGGAAGTGCATAAAACAGACTCCGTGACGGCCGAGTAGAACTGAATCAGCAGCTCCTGTGGCAGGTTGAACTTCCTCAGCTAGCGAAGGAAGTACAGTCTCTGCTGGGCCTTTTTCACAATGGAGTCAATGTGATTGTCCCACTTCAGGTTCTGAGAGATGGTAGTTCCCAGAATTTGATTCGGCTGTACAGCCAAGAAAACGGTGATGTCATCCAGCTAATTTCAATTATCATATAGTGACAATGCGGGCAGATCAGTAAGTTAGTTGAAATTTTAGTGTCCCCAACTGAGCAAGCCAAAAGACAAAGGCGACGGTGGCAAGGAACCAAAACTCCTTCAGGGCTAGAATGGAGAAAAAAACCTTGGGAGAAACCAGGCTTAGTCGGGGTGCCAGTTCTCCTCTGGCCGACAAACAAATAGTGTATGATTATAAAGTAATCACCGAAGTCCACTATCATCTCCAGCGTTTTGAGCGTGTTCAGCTCAAGGTTGTTATAACTGCACCAGACAGCCAGCTGTTCAACCTCCAGTCTGTAAGCAGACTCGTCATCGTTTTGGATGAGGCCGATGACAGTGGTGTCGTCTGCAAATTTCAGGAGCTTGACAGAGGGGTCTTTCCCTTACATGACAGAGGGGTCATGTAAGGGATGACCCCCCCCCCCCCAAAAAATCCAATAACTCAAATGTCAAAAAGAAAAGAAAGACGCAAAATAAATAAGAAATATTAGATCCTATAAATATTAAGATCCTTCTAATAGGTGAAATTGATGTATCACTGCCAGTTACAGGTGCGCAAGGTAAACACTTAATTTAAGAAGGGGTCCCAGGTCTTGTGAAAGGCTTTAAGTGAACCAGAGAGTGAGCATCTTAACTTTTCAAGCCCAATACAGTAGAAAATGTCCTGTATCCACCTGGCCTGTGTTGGAGGGGAAGCATGCTTCCACTTAAGAAGGATAGCCCGCCTGGCCAAGATTGTAGTAGCGATGACTTTACGATCTCAGGCCACCAAATCCGGCATAAGGGAGACCCCAAAAAGGGCTATAAATGGGTCAGGGCCAATATTAGTGAAAACGGTGATTAAACTGACTTGGAACTACCTGTGCATTAAATAATTGTATTGCACACTTTCCAGCCAATCAGAATCGAGTATTTATTTATTTATATTTGCGTAATACATTCTTGTCTGGATTCTTTGATGAATAGAGAGTTCAAAAGTTTTTTGTAACAAGATAAATGTCCTACTGTCACTTCTGAGTAATTTAATGCTGAATAATTAAGTATTATTTTATATATATATATATATATATATATATATACTTGCACTACCATTCAAAGGTATGGGATATCATGATTTCCAAAAGTCACCTAATCATCAAAGGCAGCATAGGTTAAAAAAAAAAGTCAAGTTCAAGATTTTAAAGGCATAGTTCACCCAAAAATAAAAATTGTCATTTACTCATGTCCTTCCAAACCTGCATGTTTTTCTTCTGCTGAACAAATTTTGAAGAATGTTGTTGATAAAACAATCGCTTCCCATTGACTTCCAATTTATTGTTTGTTTTTATTGACAGTCAATGGAAACCAAAACTGTATAGTTGCCAACATTTTTGGTTGGACTATCCCTTTAAGAGACCTCAAAACAGAAGCAGCCAGAGATAAATATCTATTTAAATGGAATTAAATATTTGCTGTTATTTGTTGCTTGCAAAAAATATTTGAAAAGAATGCATGGTAAAATTTGAGCGTACATGGAAATGGTGTTGTTATGGCATCTACCCAGCAGGGGCCAACTGGACCGAGCTAACCAGCCAAACCATGTAATCCATGGACTGTATAAAAAACTAAAATAAAATAAAAAGGACGACACTTCACTCTCTTCCACTGTAGAAAAGCCATCAATGTCCCAAGCGCTGACATCTTGCTGATTACGCAGACAATGCATCTGTAGTAGTTCTTCCTATTTTGGTATTATCACTGCTCTCATCGAGACCTAAGTCTTATTTATCTATGTCTCCATGTGTTCTCACATAATCCAGGTTTTCTTCTCACTACTTGCTGAGAGGGTCTCAAAAACAGCACCACTAAATCACTAAGGGAAGCTAATAAACATTGTAGGGCATAGAGGATCTGCAGCTCTCACCAAATAAACAACTGACCATGAGTCTGAGGTAAGTGTGACCTCCATACACTCCCGGTCACCATCTGGACTAAAGCTTCACTCAGTCAAGGTCACGGCTGTGATCTGTGATCTTTGCAGGAGGAAACACTGGCAATTACATTCAGCCCATCACTGATTACATGATGAAACGCAGCCCTGCAGCACAACTGACTGAGGATGTTTGTGTAATGCAGTTTTTCTGTTTAGTGTTTGTGTGCAGATACAGATTATTGGTATTCAGAAATGAATCAACATGGGATATTCAAATGAGGATTTTAACTCGCCATGACCTGCAATAAACTGAAGTCTCATGTGGAAACCAAGGTTAGCTCCATCTAGTGGTTACATGAGAAAAAAAAATACTGCCTACTGAAATATGCTTTGTGAAAATGAAGTGTGCTTAATATTAAATACTTCAAATCTTATTTTAAAAAAATACTTGCAGATAATATAATATTCATAAAATGAAAGGCCACTGAAGTGTACTTGGAGTATACTTTAATGACTGTTTAACATGCTTAAGAACACTTTTAAAAAGTGTGCTTTGTAGTAATGTCAAATTAAAAGTTTTACTGTAAAGTTTTAGAGTATATTTCAAGCTTTAAAGAAGTACACTTATTTTGATGTGTTGACTAACTAACCTACTAGAGCAGATGTAAAGTAATTGATTAAAATTTTAACTGTAGTGTTATTTGATATACATTTACATTTAATATATTTTAAATGTACTGAATGACAACTTAATTAAACATTATACGTGTGTAAATACAAATTTAAAAACATGACATACAAGTTTCAATAGAAATGACATTAAAGTGTTTTAGTTTACTATAAATGTTTGTCAGTACATTCGGTAGTACACTTTAACAATATTTCAATAGGTCTGGAAAAAAGTCCGGACTTTTCAATAGAATTATGAAATTACATATAAAGTCCTTAAGTCCTATTTAAGTTCAAAAATCACTGTAAAGTTCAGCTAATTGCAATTAATAAAAATGTAAACAATAATATATCTTCATTTAATTACAATTACAACATGCAATTAACCGAAAACACATTCACATTCAGTTTGCACTTAAGTATAAGTATAAAATCTTTTAAAGTATAAGTACTCTTTTTTTTTTTTTTTGTATGCTAAAGTTCTTTTTCCACAAGGCATTGCTATAACATTAAACAATCATCTTAAAATGTTTCAAGCAGTAATATGCTACATTGGTTGTATGTACATCTAGGAAAGGTACTGTAATGTTCCAGTAATCTGCTAAATGTATTAGGTATTCTATGCATACAGGAAATTGGCATGCTAAAGACAGTATACTGTACATGCGTCATATGCTATATAAAACAATGCAGAAATAATAGGTAAGAGTACGTTAGTATGCTATTCTTAAAGCAGCCATGGTCCTAATACAAACCAGACTGTAAAAAAAGACAACGCACCTTCACTCTTTTCCATTGTAGAAAAGTGAAGCCGCCAATGTCCCAATATGGCACTGACATCTTGCGCTGATTCGGGAATCCAATCAATGAAGCTCCAATCTCCTCCCGAAGATCCCGAAAAAAGTCTGTTGGTGCCTCAGTGACTACTTCGCTCAGAGAAGCTGTCAATCTCAGCTGTCAATCTCAGCTGTCAATCATGACGTCACACCCCTGTTTTTATACTAAAACCAAACTTATTTTAAAAAACACTTGAACTTACATCAGCGTGATAAAACTACCTAAAATGACAGAAACCATATTTGGTAAAAAAATTTTTTACGTGTAATTTTGATTGTTTAGTTTGTCTCACGTTCCCATTAGATTACATGGAGAGGGCGGGGTTTATGACCTCCCACCTGGGGGCGATCGAAACATTTTGGCTTCACTTTTCAGGACTTGTGCGGCACACTTGATACAAACTAAGGGGCCGTTTACATGACACTGTTTTCAACTAAAAATGGAAAACTTTTTAAGTGTTTTGGCCGTTCATTTACACGACAACAGCATTTTGGGGGCCTGACGGGTGCAAGTTTTTGAAAACAAAACTGTTACGGTCTTAGTGTAAAACACGAATTTGTGAAAACGGTGACATTTTGCGCATTAACTGTTCAGTCTATAAGAGCTTAGTGTTTACAAAGTGTCATCACCAACTACTTGTCTGACAGCATAATGCAGTGTTTTTAGTTGTTTTCATGTATCTGTGTGAACTGGGATCGTTTTGAAAGCGTCTGTACGCGAAAAACACAAAAGAAAAAAGTTTTTAGTATATCGTTGTCATGTAAACATACTATAATTCTCAACCAGTTTGACTAGGGGAGTTGTTGAAATCCTGCCTGAACATATAAACTGGTGGATAAAACGTCAGCGTAATTGAAACCAATCATACGCAGTTATTGTTTTTATGCTCCTGAAAGCCAATAAAACATGCACAATTGTGATGTTGCCATGTGTGGCTGTCCATGAATCACAGCTTGATTCAAAGGAGCCAGTACAAACACAATGAAAAGGAACCACCAAGGACACCATTTGCCGTTTGAGCGCCAAAAAAGAACAGTCAATGTGTTTGAACGGTTGACTTTTACTGAAGGTTTCTCTGGTGACGCAAAAAGATGCGCTTCTCCCCGTATTTCCCCCCTCATTAAAAAACATCATGTTTAATAGATCAATGGCTGAGCCTCAAACTCGGCTATAAGCCTGAGATTATGGCTTCCTCTCTCACCACTGAGCTCTGGGATTGTTGTGCTTGGACGTCAGAGTGTCACAGCTCAGTTTTCTCATAAAAGAAAAAGGGATTTGAATACACAAAGTAGAGAATGAGTCTGGTTTGGAAAAAGGTAGTGTGCGGCTGCTAGGTCAGCATTACCAGGCACTAGAGCCAGACCTAACATTTCATATTAACAAGACATTGATGGACCAAATGCAGTTATTGACTGTGCTGTACTGATACATGAGGATCTTGTGCTATGCCAGTATGCATAAGCTTCAAACTCAGTGGACTCTGTCACTGCCATTATAAAGCTTGGGAGAGCCAGGATATTTATTAATATAACTCTGATTGTGTTCATCAGAAAGAAGAAAGTCATATACACCTAGGATGGCTTGAGGGTGAGTTAATCATGGGGTAATTTAAGTAAACTAATCCTTTAATTTTATTCAGAGGCCCAAACTGAACAAAAATTGGCAATTTGGTGCAGTTACTGACATTTATATACCCCAAAAGAAAGATGTTCTGATAGCTTGTAATGTAAATCATTCTTTATAACAGTATATCAGTCTACTTGCATAAAATGCATATAAATATCAGTTGTCACTCTATATCTCCCAATAATATGTCTTAGTAAGATGCTTAGTTTTATGAGCTCTGTAGTTTTAAAACATATAAAGCAATGCAATACAATGAAAGATTAACAAATACGTTTTCCTCAAAAGGCTGATGTATCATTTGATACTCACATTTTAACATGATTTCGCAAAACAAAAGTGATGAATGGACAATAAAGTAAACCTAAGTGTTCCTCTTGAAATATTACTATACTGAAAAAAAAGTTGCTGCCTAAATTTAAGTACAATCAGCTTGGATGTTTAAGTAATTTCAACTTAAATTACATTAAACTGGCTTTTAAAAAATTTGTTGAATCTTGAGTAACATAAAAAAAAGTTAAATTGCTTAACTTATTTTGAACAGTTACCATGGATACCAACTGATAAGACAGTTTATTGCTTGAAAGAATGTGAGAAGCAACACCATATGAAAAACCTATAGCCCTTAAAACAGACTTTCCGGCATTAATTTACAGAAAAACTGTTCTATAATCAGCCAGGCTGACAGGCCTACACACACATCGAGCGATGTGCACCTTCATCTCCTCCTCTTCCTGCTTCTCCTAGTTGCTCTGCGTGTGGTACCATAAACCCGCTCAGACCACACGGTCGCAGGCCGGCAGGTCGAACACCTCAAGCCATGTGCAGCTTCCTCGACCATGACGGAGTCAAACTAACCATGCAAGTTCATCATATCTTCTTCAGTCAACGCAGAAGAAATCGATTGCAACATCAACACCATCGGACCGAACTATCAAGACTTTCTCCTGCGACTGTATATCCGCACACTCTTCAACCGCTCAGGCAAATGCAAGTAACGTACGATATACTAATTCGGCGTTTAGCTAAAGTTGTGAACCCCTTTGTTAACAAAGGAGCTTTGAAGATAACAAACTGATTGTTCTTTTCATGGTTAATGACTCTTTTCCATAGCTTAATTTCCGTTTTCCGGTTTCATTGTCACTTTCCATCTTACCCATGTATGTGTGATTTGTGTGTATGCGTTTTTGTTTAGATTAGTTGTGTTCGTGATTAAGTTAATAAAACTTGTGCACAATACATGTTTGATTCTGACTCCCTGCCTGCAAATAAATTGTCACTTAAATGATCGATTTTGTTACACACTCTAAGCGCTGTAAATGCTAAGGAAGAATGATTTTTCTGTCACCATGAAAAATACTCTTCTCTTAGAATTAATTAATAATCAATACTGAGGGTTCACAGGATGAACTGATTGATTGATTGATTGTAATGTTAATGTAGCTACATCAAGTTAATCTCATGAACTGATTCAAATATTCATAATTAATCATAATGAATAATCATTGAGTTATGAATAATTCATATTTCCACTTTGAGCTAACTCGCTACAAATGTAAAAACATATGTTGTCATAACTCATTGATCATATAATTTTTTACAGTGTAACCATATACAAGTTATTCTTATGTTTACTTATAAAGATTTCACATCAAAAATATATGTGAATCACGACCTGATGGTGGACATTTTAGAATGATACTAAAAGTCCTTTTACTTGCTAAAAAGTATAAACGATCAATCAGGCGACAGAATGCATAGTAGATGGTGTACAACAGGTTTTTTTTTGCAAAGTTTGATCATGTTGAGAATTTAGATATGTGTATCAAAAATGATACAGTAGGCTTTATAGCGTTAAGATGCCTTCAGTCCACATGATGCTTTGGATTTAGAAGTTGTCAGCCAGTTACTAATCCTATTCTGGTTTATATGATCCAAAGTTGCACACCCTTGTGCCAAATATCTAAACCCTATATCACCTGATTCGAGGATGTGAAATATTTGGTGGTGGGCAAAAAATCCATCTGACTCAGCTTTTTCCAAACACGCTGGGTTTCTTTGCTTATAGCCACATCTATTCTGTGACAAAAGCATTTCAGAGTATCATTTTACACTTTCACAATCATATCATTTATTGACATGTTTATGTCACTCTAGAGCTTAAAGAACCCAAAAAGAGCAGGAGCACAGGTTGGTTTTCATCATGCACACACATAGACATTTATTATTCAGTGACGGTTCATGCATTTAATGGCTCAATTTATCTTGATGAAATTT
The DNA here is from genome assembly GCA_039654625.1 of Rhinogobio ventralis. NCBI lineage: Eukaryota > Metazoa > Chordata > Actinopteri > Cypriniformes > Gobionidae > Rhinogobio > Rhinogobio ventralis. The sequence goes on along the minus strand of CM077193.1, from coordinate 7,613,357 downwards.
TAGCAGAAGTAAAGTTCTGTCATGAGTCATTAAAATATTGATATGTTTGGTGTTGGCGGAATAGATCTGCTACGCTGCTGCTAGTACGGGACTTGCTACTGCCAAACATACACAACACTGCTGCTATTCAATATACTGTAGCACACATGAATTACCTGTAGCACAGTGTTTCCCAACCACGTTCCTGGAGGCCCCCCAACACTGCACATTTTGGAGTCTCCACTAATAAGATGATAATTTGAATCAGGTGTGTTTGATTAGGGAGACATGCAAAATATGCATTGTTGGGGGGCCTCCAGGATCGTGGTTGGGAAACACTGCTGTAGCAGATCTATACGGTTGGCGCTGGGGAAGGTGGAGGGTTTTTTGAAAAGCACTGCTATAGCAAATGCTGACAGAGCATTTGAAGGTTGAGCAGCGAGCTCATTGGCTACTGATACAGCAGGAACCAATCAGCTTTGCCCTATAGAGAATGATGTGATTGCAAGCAGACTGAGTAAAGGATCTATCAGCCTGCGCCAGAAGTCGCTTATTCTCACCAAGGCCTTTGTTTGATAAAAAATACAGTAAAACAATATGAAATCTATTATTCTAATTACAATTTAAACAATTTTCTATTTGAATATATTTAGGGCCCGAGCACTAATGGTGTGCGGACCCTATTGGAATTGCTTGGTCTATTATTATTCTTCTCCGAAATGAATCACATTTTTGAGGGCCTAAACCTGCTTGAAAACTCATGAAAAACTAATTTGCACACGTGTCAGACGTGGTGAAAATCTACATTTGATATGGGTTTCCGAATTAGGTGTGGCAAAATGGCTCGATAGTGCCACCTACAAAATTTTCAATTAAGCGTAGTTTGCACTAGGTTTCATGTACAAGTTTGAATTTAGGTAGACACGTGTAACAGCCCAATACAAACAAAAAAGTCCCAGGGAGCCAAATCTGAAAACCAACAGGAAGTGAGATATTTTGAATTTTCTCTGCAAAATGTTTGCAGTTTTTGTCATTTCCAGATGTTGTATTTTAACGAACTCCGCCTAGAGATTTAATCAGATCAACATCATATTTGGTCAGTCTAATCTAAAGGCCTTTGCGACATTAAATTGCGAAGATCTTGGGTTTTTGCTGAAGGGCGTGTCTGTGGAGGCCTCACAAATTTTGATGTTTCGCCATGAAACAGGAAACTGTTGTAAGTCAGGCATACAATGTCTGACCTGCCCCAAACTTCACATGTTTGATAAGAGTCCTGGCCTGAAGACATCTGCATGCCAATATTCAGTTACAGTCATAGCACCACCTGCTGGAAACAGGAAATGGCACGATCTACATTGTAATTCACTCCCTGAAACACATTTAAATATGCCATGAAGTACCAAACATGATAGAAACACGTTAAATCGTGTGCAATTTACGCCACGAAACAGGAAGTTGTTGTAACTCAGGCATACAATGTCCAATCTGCCCCAGACTTCACGTTTGAGAAGAGTCCTACCCTGAATACATCTACATGACAATATTCAGTTATAGTAATAGCGCCACCCACTGGCAACAGGAAGTGATGTCACTGTGATGCATTACTAGCAACATACTAAAATATGCAATTGAGTACTAAACATGCTAGAAACATTCTAAAACATGCTAGCAACACTTAGCTGAGTGCTAAAACATGCTATTTTCATCATGAAACAGGAAGTTGTTGTAACTCAAGCATACAGTGTTCAATCTGCCTCAAACTTCACATGTTTGATAAGTGCCCTGGCCTGAAGACATCTACACGCCAAAATTTAGTTATAGTCATAGCGCCACCAGCTGATAGCAGGGAGTGTGGCAAATACAAATGACTGATGTAGTCCTCTTATTTCCTTCTATATTTAAATGCATATCGCGGTCATGTAACAGTGAGTAGCAAATTGCACAACGAAGGATAATTCCAAAACACAGTCTTTATTATATCCACAGGAGAAGAGCAAATACAACTACTGACAAGGACTGAAAGATACAGGGGGTATATATACTAGAACAAATGAGGGAACTAAATGAGATAAGTGATTAACAGGGCACAGGTGAAAGATAACTAATTAGACAGGGAAAAACTAGGTCACACTAAGAAACACAAAAACAGCAGACATGTTACAATTGCCCACCATGCTCTGTTTTCCTAAAGCCACCAGGTGGCGGTGGCATGGGAGCGAGGGCCCCTTCATTGCTGCTTGCAGCTTTCATTTAAAATGTAATTTATTCCTGTGATGCAAAGCTGAATTTTCAGCATCATTACTCCAGTCTTCAGTCACATGATCCTTCAGAAATCATATTCACAAATCATTCTGATTTGCTGCTTAAGAAACATTTCTTATTATCAATGTAGAAAACAGTAGCGCTGCTTAATATATTTGCAGAAAACCGTGATATTTTGCCTTTACTGTCACTTTTGATATATATATATATATATACACACACACACACACACACAACACTGCAAAGTATAACAAAATAAAAGCTGGAGCAAAATGTGTTATAACTATTTAATAACTCTTTATATAACCATTAATGTATTGACACACCTAATGACATATTACAAAACCATAACTCATCAACAAACATCCTGCTGTCATGTGATGTTGAGTAATCCTCCGAGTCTCTGGAGGTGGTTTGAGATGATTTACGTTTTTTGCGTTTTCATCTCAACATCGTTCGTCAGAGCGACGGAGTTTCGCCAAGAACACAGCCTTCTTCAGCCTCCCCCTCCTCCTCTCCTTCTCTATAAAAGGAGCTGAGCTGCTTCCACAGAGTCAGTCCGAGTCCACAGCTGCCAAACGGCCTCAACTACTCACACTTGTTTGACTTTCAAGGAAAATACTCCAGCCGCAAGACTCTGAGCTACAGCAACCTCTGGAATAGCTTGTGGAGAAGATTCAGACTCTAGGTAAACTATGTTTTAGACTTTTTATTATATAGAAGATAGATTACCAATGGAATTCGATTATTTACATTGGCATTCTTGATTAATTGCATTTTGATTGCATTAAAGTTCAGTATCAAGAGAGGAGATTTTTTTCTCCTTTTTTGGTAATGGCCCATTGATAGTCAGTGTTTAATATCAGCTTATAGATTTGAGAGCTCAGGTGATGAGCATGCTTTTGGTCATTAGTTGCACTCATTGTCAAACTGGAAAATGTGCATGTGGTTCGACTGTCATGCTAACAATCTCTTGCCATTTTAAACTTCAATATTTGTGCAAAGCACAATGTGCACAAACCAAAAGGCATTTTGCCTTATAAAGTGCAGATGGACCACCTGCCAATGTTTTGGCTCGTGCTTACGTGGACCAGGTGCCCTGGCTGCTCTGTCTGTCATGGTAGTATAAAAATTCAGGAGAGGGATGAGCAGCACTGAATGTGAACTAAAGAAAGAGAGGCAGCTGGAACTGAAGCAGTGCCTGTGTTTACTCAGACTTGGTGTTGGATGTCAAGGCTCTGCAGAGAGAGAGTGAGGGAGTGCGAGAAGTAAATTAGGGAGCCATGAGAGGGATTTGGATCGTTCTATAGATCCTGATAAGCATGACGTTTCTGGGGCTTGTTGTTTCACGTGTTTGGCTCATTATCTGCATTTAGATGTGTGGGCTGGAGGTGGCCACTTTTCTCTTCCATCTCCTTCCCCCACTAAATAACCCAAATCCACTTGCTCTTCGCTCCCATTCTTGCACCCCCTCCAGTCGCTGTCCAATCCTGGACAATTCCATTCTCAGAGAAAGTCAGTCTAGGACAGAGAAGGATCTGATTTGATAAATGTGCGCGTGAAACAGCTGCTGAGTGTGGATCTATTCCGCTCTCTCCTTATTTCTAATGAATTATCCTTTGTCCCACTGTCACCTCAGGATATTAATGAGTTTAATAAACAAAGTTCAGCATATGGATGGAAGCTGAACATGCAGAGATCAAACAGACCTGCTGGTCCATCAAACTAATAAATCTAATCGAAGGAGATCAGGCTTAGTAGTTTGATCTTTTGAGTAGTAATGAAGATTACAATGGGTTTTTGTTATGAGGGGCTTTGATAGTTTTCACTGTAATGATGAGGCCTTTGGCTTGACATGTCCTAGCTGGGGCAACCTGATTATGACAAACAATAAACATTCTTCAAATTAGAGCACAAACTATACATTTAATGTGGATCAATGTGGGCCAATTCATTTTCTCATGTGCGAGTGCTGCTCCAGTGAGGATAGATGGCAAATTTCATCTGAGCAAGTTATTCTGCAGGGAGAAAAAGGGTGAATTCTGTTTATAAAAAACTGCTGTCTGTCATATTTCACTGCACCATCATAAGAAACAAACAGGGAATTGACTTTTTTAGAGCCTTTAAGTGTTGCATTTTGACATTATTTTCATTTTTCATGACAATTAAGGGAAAATATTACTTCAAAAAATGTAAGTAAAAAAATAATATGGTATAATAGTATTTGTTGTACTTTTAAAATGTTTGCAGATTTTAATATTTTTTACTGTAGTATTAGTGATACAGTTATTATTATTTGGAATTAAAGTAATTACCTTTTTAATGTATGCTGATTTAAATGGAAAACATTTTATTTCAATATTTTTTGATATAGTGATACAGTTACATTTTTTAAGGTATTACAGTAAAGATAATAACCAGTTAAATTTATGTTGATTTAAATGTGAAAAATACTTTAATACATTACTTTTTACTTTAATATAGTGATACAGTTCAAATGATTATGCATTACAGTAAAGAATAATAAATGCATTATGCTAATAAGAATTTGGGGAGAATTTGACTGCTCAAAGTAATATCACAGAGAATCTTATTTGTCTTTAAATTGTGCTTGCTTTATGCAAAATTACTTTACTGATTTGGGGGTGAAATGTAACCTAGACATGTATTTGTTAGATTCAGCTAATGGACAAGCAGAGTTTAAACAAAGCAGCAGTTACTACACAACATGGATGGATGAATCTTATGTAGTTCCAGAATAGCAACTCTCAGATTCTGTTGTTATTGGATTCATCTATTTGTGGTGTATGTTTAGTCAGGATGCAATAAGAGTGACTAATGAAACCATTTTGCAAATTCCTCTTTGAAGCACTTATTTCTCTTTTTGAGTAAACACATAGACATGTTTACTATCCATCGATTTCTCCAACAACTTTCCCAACACTTATCCTCATGGAAACCATATTTCCTTCCAGATTTTCCAGAACTGAAGACACACTCACACAAGGCAGTCTACTGTAGTCCGACCCTGAAAGCATCAACGCTGCTCTTGCCGCTGCCATGAACAGACTCGTTTCCATCGCCCTGCTATTCCTGGGTGCCAGCTTGTCTGCTTCCCTCTTCCTTCCTGACTCCCTGGAGCTGAGGCAGTTATTGCAACGCTACCAGGATGAGCTGGAGCCCAACAGCACAAAAGCTGATGTACCTTCACGCACTCGCAGAGCCATCAGGTGGACGGACAGGGAAGAGATCCTGCAACTGCACAACAAGCTGAGAGGAGAGGTGTACCCGACTGCCTCTAACATGGAGTACATGGTGAGAATGGAACATAGTTCAAGTCATTTTACACTCACATCCAACTTTATTGTGATTTACTGTAATATCGAGGGTCTGTACAGAGACCCTGAGCTGAAAACTATTCCAAAATCTAGGGAATTGCCTATCTAGAAAGCATTTTAACCCATCATAAATGTGCGGCAGGCACTAAGATTGTTTCAAAAAGTAGGCAATAACATTATGCTGACATCTAAGTACCTTATTTTGACTAAAGAGACACTGAGAAGACAACCTCAGAATGTGACAAGCTGAATTTTTCTACCCACGATGGCGGATGAATTCTTGATATTCATTCATTAACAAATAGTATCAATAAAAATAGTTTAATCTATTTAAAGATGCATTATTTTACCCAACATTTCTGTGTGTGCTATGTATTACCTTGTGAAAATGAAGTAGAACTACACTTTAGTATAAGCACACTTCTTTTTCCACAAGGGTTGTTCTGCTTATTAATGCATACTGAGCTTTTTACACTGTTAAAGACTTGGATTCCCATGCTAAACATGGACAAAGTTTCAAAAAATAAGTTGGACGTTTGATGGAGTATTTCTGTGGCAAAAATATTCCTTCCAGTTTCTCACAAGTTTCGGAACGTTTTTTTCGAGTATGAGTCTGCGTGACGTCAGTGAGGTGCACTTACGCGACGATAGCTAACAACACAAAGACATTTGAAGCAGTTTTACTCACCGCCTGCGGTTACAACGCACGACCGTGAACCTTTATCGTTGGGACCGCTCCATCTTTCAGCATTAGACGAGCTACAAATCCGCCGTTGACCTGGGCCTTGTTTATAAAAACAATCATTGCCGAAATGCAGGGAACAAACAAAAGCACCTGCACAACTCTGTTGCTGCTCCGGAAAAACAAACTTCATCCACTGTCCCATTAACGCTGGGTTCTTTGGGAAGCTGTACAGGGTTGTCTTGCCCTGACAACCAAAAACACACTTCTTTGGTGACATTGTTGATTTCATGAAGTCCTGTGACTGCAGTGCAGCGCAGCTCAGCCAACGACTTCCCTAAAGCCGAGCAAAGCACGTTAATGGGCGTGCATTTGCTCTCTCGCTCTGGCCGCGTACGAGCCCGTATGGCCTGTACAAGAACATTCCGCCCTTGTTGACATCACGCAGACCCATTTTTGCCACAGAAATACTCCATTAAACGTCCAACTTATTTTTTGAAACTTTGTCCATGTTTAGCATAGGAATCCAAATCTTTAACAGTGTAAAAAGCTCAGTATGCATGAAACCCTCCCCACCCCCCCCAATTGTAGTTGGAACCATTTTATGTCGACCACACATGTTGAGAGCTGTGCCAATCCAACACTTGGTTCTGCGTTAATGACCCAGATTTATACTAATTGCATTTTGTGTTAGCATCAGTCATCCTTTTTTTCTGGTGCAGTAAATATCTTTAGGTTTGCTTAGGTGCCAAATACAGGCTTCATGGGAAGAGACATGTTGATTTTACAAGTGTAATCTTGTTTGGAAAAAGATGAACTCACTGGGAGGCCGAGTAGCCAGCGTGGTGAGGTGCCTTTTTACTATGGAGACAATTGCAGTGCAGCCGCCGACTGAGACAGGAGTCATGACGGGTAGAAAACAGAGCCAAAGATTAGTGACATTACTATTACTAGAAGATATGAGGCTTCAGTTATGTGACAAAAATGGCAGGTACTGCATGCTGCCTTCAATTGCACGTGTTAAGGGGATTCCGTTGTGAAAAAGAAGTACACTTAAGCATACTTTTACTTATTGTGGAAATAATATACTTTAAAAGAATATACTTAAGTGCAAACTGCATGTAATGTTTTTGGACACTTAACTACACGTTAAGTGCAATTAAATGAAAATGTATTATAGTGCAGTTAGTTGTACTTAAGTGTTTTTGACCCACTTAAGTAGGACTTAAGTACAACATTATATGCAATTTCATAATTATTTCTATTTTCTTTTAAATGCACTACTAAATGAACTGACAAGCATTTATGGTAAACTAAAATATATTTGAATGTCATTTACTTGAATGTATGTGATGTATTTAAATATATTTGTAATTACACATCTGTAATGATGGTAAAATTTACTATATTTAAAATGTTAACTTTAAATATATTTATTAGCACACTAAAGTTAAAATTATAATCAAGTATTTTACATGTGCTTTAGTATCTTAGTCAACACATCAAAATAAGTGTGTTAAGAAACATAATCATGACAATGTACTCTAAGTACACTTAAAGCAGCCTTTTATTTAATATTAATATTATTTTATTTAAAGAAATACACGATTTGAAGTACGTTACAAGTGCACGTTCAATTTATTTAAGTGCACTTCTTTTGCTGTCATCATTTACTCACGCTCATCATCATATATGTAAATATGCACTACTTTAACGACAAGACAATGCGATGCAGCTGTTGTGGAAAAAACTAATAAAGAATAGCAGTCACAACAGCAATCGTTCTCCCCTCCGCTATGTTTAACGTTTATGGCTCGCTCAACTTGGGAACTTGGGTGTCAAAATTATCCCAGAGCTTCCCAGTGGTAAATACAAATGTAATGTTGATGTAGTGAGTTTTTAAGGGAAAGATACAGAGCAAGGCCTTATGGTTAATGTAGTTGGGTTGATGCCTTTGAGAAAGACAGGAGTCTACCACAAGCAGGGGTTTCAGAACTGTTGCCAGGCCACAGCGAACAAGTAAGGGTTTCAGAAACGTGGCTTAGTCCCAAAACAGCACCTTTAGAACGGAGGTTACAGAATGTGTGACTGTTTGTCCCCATAATGCAGTTGGAAATTTACTGAGAGTTCCTCAGAGGTGAAGAACCCTGTTCTGTGGAGCGGAGTGAGTCCTCTCTCCCTACAGGTGGAGAAATAAGCTGGGGAAATTTGTCTCATTTAACCCTGATTGCTGGGGATTTACAATGGATGTAAGCCAAGCTCTGAAGTGTGTGCATGTAGCCAGTATTTCAGTTGTATTGGGCCTGATTCCCAGTCCTATAGTGAAGATGAAGAGTGAGAGGAAGGCAAGGGGAATTATCTGGGAATAAAACTCAGCATGTTCAGTATTTTGTTAAAGTCTCAGTGCAAATATATGAGAATTATGAATCTGGTGTTTTCTGCTGGGAGTTTGATTTAGCTTGTGTGTGTATGACCAGGTTTGGGATGATGAACTGGAGAAGTCGGCAAAATATTGGGCGGAACAATGCCAGTGGGAACATGGACCTCAAGACCTTCTGATGTCCATCGGACAGAACCTGGCAGTACACTGGGGAAGGTATGAGTACACACTCATTTACAAAGACCATATCAGTCTGTTCCTGTATCATAACCGGCCATGCAAGGTGATAACAATGGCCACAGTAATGGAAAACACGGATATTAGAATTTTAAAATTGTGATTTTAGGCCTGAAAAAGTGGGGGATTGAAGTTGTTAATTCAAATCTGGGGACATTTTCTGTTGTATTTTCGACATTTGTTTGATTTTTGTCTTATTTAACATTTACTTTTATGTATTTATCCAAATTTAAATAGTCAAGCAACCCAATCTCTTTTTTCCCCTTAAAAATCGTACGTTATTCGCATTGTATACATTTATATGAAATCGCCACCTCATAAAACCTGTGAGAACAAACCGGTGAGAACGTAAATGTTTTACAAGGTGGTGATTTCATATGAATTCATACAATGTGAATAGTACGGAAACATACCCCTAACCCCACCCGTAAGCATCATACAAAAATATTTGAATGAGATGTCATACGAATTAGCCAGCAATTTGCAGCAAATTCGACTCGAGTCCAATGCGAAATCTATGTTACAGCATTTTTCACCCTCATGCAAATCCTACTGAAATGACCGGATTTTGAATGTGAAATTTCCCCAAACAACAGTAAATGTGACTGTGCCTTTACACTGTATTAAAGGTATACATTTTTATCAGTTCATGTATTCACTGGGAATCAAACCCATGACCTTAGTGCAATTCTCTACTTTTTTGAGCTGACATTAACAAAAAAAAAAAAAAAAAGGCTAATCTTTTAAACTTGTTACATCCATGGTCTAACATAGCAATCAAATTTTGTAGTATTTTTTGTAATCCTTATCCATTAGTCTTGAACTTGAAATGTCATGGAAATGCATTGGTGTAGGAAACCTGAATGTAAATGTCATGGGTTTGACTCATGCTGCAAAACATTTACTGTGAATGTGCTTTACAGTAAGTTGCTTTGTGACATGACGTGAAGGCCAAGTATGGCAACCCATACTCGGAATTTGTCCTCTGCATTTAACCCATCCAAGTTATTGCACACACATTAGTAACAGTGAGTAGTAAACACACACACATGGCAAACACACACACCCAGAGCAGTGAACACACCTCGAACCCACAACCTTCTGGTTACCAGTCTGACTTTCTAACCATTAAGCCATGACTGGCCCTTGTGTAAAGAGTGTATACTAATAATCCCATTAAATAATTGTGTCTCTTTCCTTATAGGTACCGCTCTCCTGCCTACCATGTGCAGGCCTGGTACGATGAGGTGAAGGACTACACCTACCCTTACCCGCATGAGTGCAACCCCTGGTGCCCTGAGCGCTGCTCTGGACCCATGTGCACCCACTACACACAAGTAAGTGAGAAAGATCAGTTTGCTAACAGTTTGCAAACAATTATCCCAGTGGGACTAAACAACATGACCTTGTTTATGATTTTAAAACTCGCGTGCGAAGGTGTGCACATGCCAGCTTGGGTTTTCTCCTCACCTGCGGTGTTTAATAAGTAGCATGTGTGAGCTGCATTAAAATAGAGGTGCCTTTAAAAACAGCATATAGATTGCAGCCTTGACCACTGGTGTTCATTAACTTCCCACAGAACAGTGTCTTGTAATACACATGTAATATATAATGGCCCCAATGTATTTGGACACCTAAGCTAGACCTAAAAATTCATATTGTAAATTAAGCTTGAAAGGATAGTTCCACCCCAAAATGAAAATGCTTTCATGAAAATACTTTTATATTTTTAATACTCTCATTTTTGTCCATCCATTGACAGTGCATTGAGGTTTGTTCTCATGCACCAAGCATGTAATGTATGAGATTCTGCTTCTCTATGTATATTCGTTGATCAATTCTTGTATGTAAATTCAAACTGTTCATCATATAAAGTGATGGCATCTCTTCAAAAGACTTGAGCCGCGTTTCTACCGCAGGCTCTTTTCCCAGGAACTAGGGACTTTGGGGTGGTACTCTGTGTGTTTTTCGACTGCAGGGACCAGGGTGTAAATGAAGTTCAGAGTAAAAATTCCCCCCTCAAAAAGTCCCTGCTTGTGAGGTAGTACTTTTTCAAAGTTCAGGAACTTTTGGGGGTTGGACTTGGGTGCTGAACCTGCTGATTGGTGGAGTACTTTAAACCGTGATGGAAACGCAGATGTAAGGCCCGTCCAATCGTCCCAATGGAGGCTTACGGTTAGCGGGTGAAGGCTTCTTGCGCATTCTGTCTTTTCAGCGGGGCAAAGTAATTTAATTCCAATTTACCTTTATCTGACTCCATTTTATCATGACCTCGAATTCAGGTTAGAATGCCGATTGGTTATTAGTTCATTTGTATAACAATTTAACTACACATTTGATTAATCTGTTTAACTCTTTACTCTTATTGAAACCATTCATTCGGTTCTCAGAGTCGCACAGGGTCCTCGCACTGGCCGTTATGCGGGCCCACGCTCACAAACTCATCACAAACATTAACCATAGGTTATGGCTAAAGCGATTTAACAATGTTGCCCACGCTTGCTATTGTTAAAAATTACCCATGTAGCCCCCTACAGTCACCTTTATAACAACATAATTAAAGTTGAAACAGTAACCAGAGGTTATTGCCAATACCATAAAATAATGCCGTATTATCTCAATAGTATTTTATCTGGCCCCCAATAATGCGACTGCATAACAACTTAGTCGTGCAGTTAGTCAGAAATCTAGAATCTCGTCAGATATGCTCCATACAATTCAAAATCTAGTATGTACTTAACCCTGGTTGCAGATTTGCGGCAACAAAGGATACTTCATAATGCACTAAAATCAATAATTTCAGAGTAAGTCAGAATAAATCCAAATGTAATCATTTATTAACAGTCAGGTAAATGTGTAATGCCAATTACATAGATAATCAATTCAAAGATAATCAATACATAACATCAAAAAAATTGAAAAAAGTTCCTGGGACAAATTGTTTTTGATTAAACCGCTCGATTCATATAGATTACTTTTATTCATATAGATTACTTTTTTCTTATTTTCAAATTTTGGATTGTCAATAGAGGGACAGAAATCTCTCAGGTTTCATTAAAAATATTCTCGTTTGCATTTCGAAGATGCATGAAAGTCTGGGTTTGGACGCCATGAGGGCAGTTGACATATTTTTAATTTTTAGGTGAATTATCCCTTTTTTGTGTCCAAATACTATTTAGATCCACCGTAGGTAATTATAAGTAACCAGTGGTGTGCTGCAGCCCTCATTTTGTTTCATTCTACACTAACAGTTTCTTTTCCTAATAAAAAAAATAAAATAAATGATTGTATTTGGAAAAGTATGTTGATACTGTCAAAACATATTGAACATGCCAGATCAAACAGATGCAATGCACAAAGAAAAGTAGGAAAGAGAGGCAAACCAAAGTCCAGAGACAGACAATAACAGAGAAAATTGAAAATGAAAATAAAAAAAAAAAGAGAGAGAGAGGTGTGTGGGCAATGGCCTCATGTCCTCTCAGACTTTACTTTTTCACTAGGATGAGTTTGTCCCACATTCTCTCAGCTCGCTGGCCCTCTTAAAGCAGGTCACAAGCATCTGGAAAGAGTTCCTTGACTCCTGAATCATTTTCCTGTTTGACCCGAATTCTTTTGAAGATGCAGAGTCGTAGGGGATCCGCGCCAAATCCATGCAGCAATTCTCCTTGTTTTCTGCTCCTCTCTCACTTGCTGTGCAAGGGCCCCGCAATCTTCTCTGTGCCAAACGATCCATCAGGGATAAACCTGAGTTTGTGTTTTTTGAGACTGATTAGTTTGCTGTATCATTTTCCCATGGCCGACATCGCCTGTGGCCACTTTTTTGCCTCCGTGCAGGAAGTGCATTCCCGAGGAAGTATTGAGACGTGTTCCCTCGGCACGTGCTCTATGGGGCTGGATGCAAACCCCACTATGGTTTAACTGTATGTATGAAGAAAAAAGAGGCCTGACTAAGCACTTCCCTTTCATTTCACAGCCAAATGGTTTGGCTCGTGCTGCAGGGCTGCACCCGTTGAACCCTATTGTGTTTAAGTGAATCAGCGAGGGCCTTGACCACAACTCAGTGGGCTGCACGCAGGCATTACTTTGTTTGTGTGGATAAGAGTGGATGAAGGGAAGGATCACACACGTTTTTCAGGAAACTGGCCCGGTCACACTTGAGGTGCTTCTCCTTCCGCCCTTCAGGGCAGAATGAAAGAGGGCAGTCTCTATTCACGGTCCCTGTGGCCCCATCAATCTACTGCTACTGCCCCAGAACGGCGACCACTTCCTGCTGGGGAACACTTCCTCCTCCGGTCTGGGGGAGCTGATATGGTTGTCTTTTTTATGCTTTCAACACCAACAACGGATAAGGTTAGGGACCGGTTTGGTGGGATGGGGAGGTTTAAGGGTGGGTTAATGGGTGAGGGTACAAAAATTAAATACATGTAATTGTAATTACATGCAGGTATTTTTAATTATAAGTACTATGGTTGAGCTCAGAAGAACTCTAGATTTGGCTTGGGTCCATCTTTAGTTACATGTCAAGGTTCAATATTTATGAACAAAACCCTAACCCTGAGTATGAGCAAACACCACTAATAATATTGTATTTTTCTTTGTTTGCAGCTGGTCTGGGCCACAACCAATCGTGTTGGCTGTGCTGTACACACGTGTCCACGTATGAACGTGTGGGGAGATGTCTGGGAGAACGCTGTCTATCTCGTCTGCAACTACTCACCAAAGTAAGACCAGTAACTGTGCTGTTTCTGCTGACGTTTATTCACTTAACACCAGATGGCTAATTACTCTTCCTGATGAATATCCTATATGGAACTTTTTTAAAGCAAAGATTCCATCCTTCAAAACAGAGGCTATAAACAAAGTTTCATCCTTAGGAAAATGGAAAAGTAAATGAAGAATTTTAGGAAAGGAAAACACTGAGAGATTATGCTATTCTTTTCCAAGCTAATAATTTAATTTGGCATTTGGATTGTTTTCCCAAATCAGTCCTGAGATCTGTGAGAGTGTGCAGTAATTTCCAAACTCATGCTGAACCTGAACCTCTTCTAGGGGAAACTGGATCGGGGAAGCCCCGTACCAACATGGCCGCCCCTGCTCCCAGTGTCCACCAAGCTACGGAGGAGGCTGCAGAGACAACCTCTGTTACAAAGGTGAGGGTGACCATAAATTTTGGTAGGGCAGATTCTGGGTCTTAGTGCCAGTTTATGATAAACGTTTTGTAAGCTTTATAATGTAATCACTGAACATACGCTGAAACACTTTTGGCAGAGGTTGCGTTATTCAGCCTCAAACATGAAACAAACACAACAGGACTATATATTCACATGAGCATATTATGCTTTCATTATCTGATACACTGCTCCACATAGGAAGAACAGACATGCCAACTAGTTACTGACCTGATGCAGACTAATATACACATAGCTGAAGCGGATTGATATCATCTTGGTTTGGAGCGAGGTTTATGGGAGATAACGTGAAAAAAGCGGGCAGTCTGAAATCTGCCCCAATGGCTCTCAATTAGAGCGCACTGTAGTTCTATTTTTCACCACAGATTTACATTGGAAAATTGTGGGGCGCTGTAGAGCTGGGAAGGACTCAGGCACCGCTTAGTATTGTAATACATGCCTGCCGTAGCCATACGTTAAATTTTAATATATCCTGCTCACATTACGACTTAAAATAGTCTATAAAATGAAATATATTTACGTTGTGTTGCAGAATTCTAAACACATTTACAACTTATTATTGATTCAGTTTATATAGAGGTATATGGCCCTGTTTACCCCTGATATTAAGATGTGTTTTGGTCGATTGGATCACAAGTAGACGAGGCAGACACATTCCCGTTTACACCTGGTGTCTCTTTTGTCCACTTTCAACCACTTCTGTCCTGATTTCTTTGAGGGGAGGGTCTATGGGCAGGTAAATGTTTTTCAGATCTTTCCATCTAATGGCCGAAATAAGCTCATGCAATTAACATATGAACGCGACCGGAGACAATGTAAAAACACGGAGAGCAGAAGCTTTCGTTTTTGCTCTGACAGCCGCAATATCACACCGAACACTGCGATTGTGTCTCAGAAATCAAGAATGGTGAGAGAACATTGTGCTTGGTACGTTTCGTCTTCAAACCAAACTTGGGTCACCAGCCGACATAGTTTAAATCCCGTCTGGCTAGTGCGCTTCCTATAATGTTTACACATTAGGTCAGTAGACTGAGAGTAGGCATCTTTTGTGGCTGTTCAAATGCATTTGATCACATGAGTGTTTACACTGCGAAAGCAATCCGGTCGAATGACTACCTCTGGAAGCTCAAAACGTTTTAGACCCCGTTTACACCTGTATTGAGCGTCGTCCACTTTTGATCCGATCGATCAAAACGCATCTTAATACCAGATGTAAACAGGGCCAAAGTTTTGGATGAATATTTTGGCCCCATTTTCTGCCCCACCTGCCCCTACAGACAAGCCACGACTGGGTATAACACATTTCTTGAAGGTTAAAATCTAATTTCTGAGTTTTTTTGTTTTTAGGGGACCCTGAACGTCATGAGTCTCCAGATATGAATGAGGTGGAGAAGCCCCAAGAGCCTGTACAGCCTCAAACTATCCCAACGAAGCCTCAGTCCAAGCCTTTCTCCCCTAAAAAAATTGCAAATGCCAGACCTTCCTCACCCAAGACTACAAAAACTACCTATCTAGGTTAGTGTGAATAATATTACTTGGAAAAATAAAAAAACAACTGAATTATTATTCGTAATAATTGATCAATTATTAGCATTCATAATATTTTAAAACTTTTGAAATAATATAACTTTAGTAATAATGTACATTTATCTAAAGTATTCATGTTAATGTCTTTCTTTTGACTTCAGCTCAAAATATTAAGTGCGAAACAAAAATGAGGGACAAATGTAAAGGAGCAACCTGCAATAGGTCAGTCTGAATGCAGTAGATGTTTCTTTGAAGATTTTAATAGATGATAAGCTCTGAAAATGTACTGGTGATCTTTTCTTCTTTCATAGGTACAACTGCCCAGCCAACTGCGTAAATAAGAAGGGGAAAGTGTGGGGAACGCTGTACTATGATGTTGTAAGTGCTACTTTGAGATTTCACATAATCCTGTTTAATTAGATGATGTTAGATTTATTTCATTAGATTAATTCCATTTGTTTGTTCATGTCATTGTAGCAATCAAGTATTTGCCGTGCTGCTATCCACTATGGAATAATTGACAACAATGGAGGCCTTGTTGACGTCACAAGAAAAGACAGCTTCCCGTTCTTTGTAAAGGCAACCAAGAATGGTGTAGAGTCATTCAGGTAGTCTAAATGTTATGATGATATAGTCGTTTAATTTAAGTTTGTCCACAATTAACTATCCACATTGATAGTTATTCAATCTAATCTGTGTTCTATGATTTCTTTTTTGTAGTAAATACAAACCTGGCAATGCATTTATGGTGTCAAAAGTGGAAGGTGAGTATTTTTAATAGTTCTCATGTAAATGCAAATATTCTAATTGATAAATTGTTTCAGAATGCAGTCAGAAGTTGTGTGTTATTGGATATTGCATTTCAAGTTATTATATTTTAAACATACTAAATCGCATCACTACCCAGTACATTCAGCAGTAGACCATATTTCAAAGACAATAGCAGTAATTATGAAATTCCAAATAAACATGTACTACTTAAGTAGGTCAAAAACACTCTCAACTTCAACTAATTGCATTTAATATAGATTTAAACATTAATACATTGCAATTAACAGAAAAGGGTGTCAGAAAACATTACATTCAGTTCACACTTAAGTTTTATATTCATTTCCGCAACAAGTACTCATATTATTGATCTGTCTGTACTGACGCCGTTGTATAAAAACTGAACTGAACTGAGCTGGATCATTTTTTTGCAAAACTGCTTTATAGATGAAACTAACTAATTTAATAACTGATGGTCTTTACAACGGAACTGAATCAACACAACAATGACCGTCTATTAATTAGTTATTAATATTATTAATATATGAATGTAGTTATTATATTTACAACATTCCGTATATTGTAATTAATATATTAATATTTTTTTTATAATAATATCTTTGACACAAGTTCTGGTTGACCAATAATGTATTTTTTTCCTTTTAGAGCAAACAATAGACTGCTACACGACAGTGGCAGAGATTTGTCCCTTCAAGACGTCCACCTCTCATTGTCCAAGGTACAGTTTAAAGTATTGTAATGCTCGCCATATAGATAATAGGTCATCTGGAAGTACTTTCTAATGCACCTTACCAGTTTCACCTCTATCCCATCAGAGTGTTCTGCCCAGCTAACTGCATAAACGAACCTTCATATTGGGCTCCAGTGGTCGGCAGCAACATCTACGCTGATGTAAGTACCTGCCTCTCTTCATCCATGAGCATCACAGGGCTGAAAGATGGGAAATGAGGGAGAACAGGCGTTCGTAGTCAAGCAATTATGTGTGCTAAAGTGAGCGTGCTACTCTTGTGGCGAGGGTGGACCGCGGGAATTGTCTGTGTGAGACTTAAGGGAGTTGTTGGTGGAGGTGGGCTCCATTGTCGCCACTAATTTCTCTCCTGGAGTGTAGACTGACCACAGAGCAGCAGCTGTGTGAGTGGAGCTGGAGAGCAGCTCTCTTACACTGACTCATGCATGCCTGAGGTCAGGTCTTGGCCGTATGGACCACTTAACTGTTTAGGGAACAGCTTAGACACTGTAAGTTCATCCTTTAGGTTCTTTATTAACTCATTATTCAACATTATGGCACAAATTTGTTTGATAGCCGATGTGAAAAGTTTGCTTAATTGTTTTGAATGTGCACTTGTAGTGAAAAAAAAACGTTACTTCCCGATAATATATTAATGAAATTAAAGTCCGCTTAAAGAGAGTACACTTTCATGTTTCTTACATTAAGTTCACCTTTAAAAAAAGTGCACTTAGTGATAATGTACATTTTAAATCATTATGTTTTAATAATCTTTTGTTGTGCTTTATAAAAGTACACTTAGATGTGTAGTTAGAACTGTAGTGTGTTATTTGATATTACATTTAAAGTTAATATATTTTAAATGTACTAAATTGCAAATCCATCATTACAAATGTGTAATTACAAATATATTTAACCCTCTGGTGCTGTTTGGTCATTTTTGACCAAAAATGTTACGTTTTGTTTTTATAGAATTTTATACTTAATCGGAATAGTACAAAACTTGGTAAAGGTTTTGGCACTTGCTGTGTGAACACACACCTGAAATCACACCAAAAATCATGGACATGATTCGAAAAGGTTAAATGTCACAAAAAATGACCACATTGGAAACGAATGGGAGACAAATTTCATCTAGTGGAAACATTTGATTCTGGGCTCAAACAAAATCTTACTGAAAGCTCATTTTTTGAGCTATCAACCTCAAATTTGGAACATAGCCTATTAGATTTATGGCTTTGATTGGATCACAGTTTTAGAGTAAAACGTATTTTGGAAAATACATATTTCATATAAAAATTGAAAATGGTATTTTTCACAATATATGTCAAACATTTTCAAGTTTAATTTTTTTTACTTTAGCATAATCTGCCAAGTGTTGTCTTTAAAAAGAGACCAAACTTATGTCTGTGCTCCAAACATTCAAGATTTATGACAGTTTAAGTTGGAAATTTAATTTTTCAGGTCTATGCTCAAAAAGTAAATAAATGGATTTTAACTACTGCATAAATATAATTTAGTACCATAAAATCCCCTAAAAATTAAAAATATAATAAAACATTATCGAACTAAAATATAGTACAGTCATTTTTGACAGACACGCGAACAACACCAGAGGGTTAAATACTGTATGACATACAAGTTTCAATAAAAATGACATTATTTTTGACATTAGTGACATTAGTATATTTTAGTTTACCATAAATGCTTGTCAGTGTATTTGGAAATACACTAACTACACTGCAAAGACAATATAATTAATTATGAAATTTATTTAAGTTGGTCAAAAAGCATTCTAAATTTCAGTTAATTGCATTTAATATTGTTATTCACTAATAACATCAGGAATCTCTCTAGCGAGCCGTCAGACACTGTGAGTGGATCCTTGAATCCGTCAGATGAGCTCGAAAAACGAATCAGTCCAATTTGTGAACGAATCATGGAAATAGATCAGCTAGATTCATTGACTTGCACTGTATATTACATTTCTATTCAATTGTTAGCCATCAATGATTTCTTACTTCTCTGCGATCAGGATAATTAGCTTCTCTCACAAGTCTTTTTCTCACCAGAAAAGAGACCTAGTATGGAATGGCCTGGCTGTTTAGTGGTATATGAACTCAAATGAACTTGTTGCCTTTTGGCCTTTTTGGCTTGTTACAGCCACATTCTTCTGTAAAAGCTGAGCGTCTGTAGAGCTGGCCTCAGATCAGAGCACGCTCTCCAGCAAGCACTAATTAACCCTCATCATACAGTGGTTTGGACTTGGTAATTTGTAAAGGTAGCCTTTGATTGAAAGTGCACTTATAATGCATGAGCAATTGGATGAGGATTATAAGATAATGCCACCCAGACATGTGCGATGAGCTGTGCACATTCTTTACTTTAGACAGTGAAGGCCTGCAAGGTCATACTGAATTGTTTGGTAGACAGAGCTGAACCTTCGTTCCAAGTTAAAAGAATAAAAACCGTAGGTACATGAAGTTCCAGAGAGATCATGCACACACTTAAGCTGCCAGGCGTCTGGCTAACTTGCCTTTTCTGGAGCTCTTGAGCTCTGGCCTCGCTCTTGTGCGTACTGTAGACACAGAAGTGATGTCATTTGTCTAGGCTCCTTTAGACTGTTTACATCTCGAACACTGTGGAATTGAGAGTGGAAAACATAGTTGCATAGTGCTATGGCAAGCATTACTATTTCTGCTGCTCGTACTTACAACGCTGGTCCAGTTTTTTGCTTTGATTTACAGAAGTATTGACACCAGTTGCCAAAAGTCAGAGCAATCTGAAAATGTTGGCAGTTTGTGTTGACAGATTTCAAAGAAGTTGCGTAGTGTATGATGGGCACAGACTTCAGATGATTCTATGTAAAGTCCTGATATCGAAGCTGATTTTAGAACACACATTGTTCGTCTTGACAAACATGTGCTTTGAGGAAGCATGATATCAATCAACTGAACTACTTATGAAGCCTCTCTATGAGATAATGGCACAGGAAAGCATGCCGACTAAAAGAATACGCTTTTGTCTCTTCATGTCCAGGGCTCCAGTATCTGCCGAGCAGCTATCCATGCTGGAGTCATCAAAGCCAGTGGGGGATATGTGGACCTCCTGGCTCTGGATAAGAGGAAAAGTTACACCGGGACCATGAAGAATGGCATCCAGTCCGAGAGGTACACGTCCTGTATCTCGCTTCACCTCTGCTCTCGTTTCTTCCCTTTGCTTTCTCTCAGTAACTCAATTCAGCGGTCAAAAGCTATGATGAGCCAAATCTGCCTGTGGCACGTTAGTGGTTAAAGAGTAATAGTGTGGTTTCTCATCGAGGTTGGACCACACAGGGGCTCTTTGCTTATTCTCCAATGCTGCGTGCAAAGTGCTTAAATCGACAGAATCGGCTCCAGTGTAATGAAATCTAACACTTGAATCAAACACCATCATCGAAGGAATCGATCCTCGCCGGTTGCCGGCCTTGACCAGCCTATAGACTGAGCATAGTAAAGCCATTCACTGACAGCTTGGATAGATTTTCTCCTCACCGCACGCTATTCATATGATGCAATCTAGGGGAAATTGGGGGCAGCCAGTCGTGAGAACTTTATTAACAGGGAAGTATTCACATGCTCTCCATATTACCATTGGATGGAAAAGTTGTTGGTGTCTGACTCAGTGGTCCCGGTCAAGGATAATTACAGCACATCTAATGCCAATGAAGCAACATGTCCATTACACCAGCACCTGAAGGCCAATCCATTTATGAATAAGTGAAAAGTTCAAGGCAAGGCCAAGAACAGTAGTCAATAATGGTTGCTGGAAGAAACCTGAATGGAACCACAGCACGAGACGAGCACTGAGCCAGTGTTACTGTCATGGTTTCCAGAGCTAATCTAAATCTAGCGTGTAAACAAATCATTGTAGTTGATTAGAGGGCATTGACACTCTTGAATTGAAAATCTACAAGAGTTAAGGAGATAATCAGACTGTGCCGACCCAAAGCTGAATCCCTATCGTTTCCTTTCTTGACTGTCCTTCCTTGTAAAAAAGTTTCATTGAATGTGCACTTGTAGTGTACTTCAAATCTTAAAAGTATGTTTGGTAACATTTTTTTTTACAGTGTCATTGTTACATATGTTACATGTAGTTACTATAGTAATATAAATTGTGCATAATTACATTGCACATTGCAACTAACCCTAAATCAAACCAAACCCTAATCCTAACCCTATAGTAAGTACATGTAGTTAATAAATATTACTCAATACTTAAATGTACAATTACAATGTAACAAAGACACCTTAAAATAAAGTGTAACTGTATATTTTTTTTTTTATAAAAGGCCACTTAAGTGTACTTAAATATGACTGTTTCTTAAAACACTTAAAAAGTGCACTTTATAATTATGCCAAAATAAAGGCTTTACTTTAAAATACATTTTGAATCATAGTTTTAATAAAGTATATTAGACATTACATTTAAAGAAAATATTTTTAAGTTTACTAAATTGCAACTTCATCATATTTCAAAGACAATAGAAATGATGAATTTACATAAATCACATAAAGATTACATAAATTACATAAAGATGTACTTAAAGGGATAGTTCACCCAAAAAAGAAAACTCTGTCATCATTTACTCACCCTTAAGTTGTTAAGCAGAAGAAAGAAACTTGTACAGGTTTAGAACAATTTGAGGGTGAGTAAATGATGACAGAATTTACATTTTTGGATGAACTTTCCCTTTAAGACCTACTTTCAGGGATCAAAATAGCCCTTTCAGCTAATTGCATTACAGTAATTTAAACATAAACTACACTTTTCATTTAATTGAAATTAACGTGCAATTAAGTGTCCATTTAGTTCACACTTAAGTATATATTTTTTTAAATGTGTTGCACAAGGGCCTGTTCATAAAGTAGCAAGAATTGTTTTTTTGTTTTTTTGAATAGTTTGTTAATAGTTTTTCTCTGTTTCTGTCTTGCAGTAAAACCAATACAGAATGTGGTTCGTTCCGTGTCTTCGCTGTTAGAGAGTGAGACGCCACTGGTGGGATACAAAAGGTCTTGAAAGACAGAAGTGAAATGCAAACCCTTCCATCTTTCTCTTTTTTTTTTAGAGGAAAGAGACATTCAAAGAAGACCAAAGTCTTCTCCAACTCACTGCTAGTTCAATCGATGGGCTTCCAAATGTTTTATATACAATTGTGAATAATATTTTGACCACACATGCAACTCTTAACAAAATGCAGTGCGGTAGAAATGGTATTTTAACAGCGGTGCTGGTTTTAATCGTTGTTGTTTTTAATCAAATTTTTTTGGGATAATATTCTATTAGTTTTGAATACATGCAAAATCTCTAATTTCCATACAGAATGCATATCGATTACACTGTATTTAATCTGTACAGTTTTTTGTTGTCTGTTTCTAATTGTTTTGCTTTATTTCAAGTCAGTTTTTTGGAAGCCAGAGCAGGAATAGATTGCAACAGTAACTTTTTTATTTTGCGGTTTTGCTTCATTATTGTTCACATTCAATCCGTAGGGGAGGAAAAAAATCCTCAGTCATGAAACAAACCAACCATTTCCAAGATGAATCACAAGATTACTAATATGTAAATATAAAAGCTAATAGTATGTCTATCTCAAAGGCTTATTGTTAAAACCAATGGTAACACTTTATTTTACAGTGTCCGTTACACGTTACATGTAGTTACTGTAGTAATAACTATAAATTATGCATAATTACATGCAGCTAACCCTAAACCAACCCCTATTCCTAAACCTAACCCTATAGTAAGTACATGTAGTTAATTATTATTACTCAGTACCTAAATGTATAATTACACACCTTAAAATAAAGTGTAACCAAATCAATTTCCCTGTGAAGAAAATTAATGAGATATTTACTTCCATAACCAAACCATTGCACTCTATAGCAATAGTAGTGAGGATCTGTTGGACCTGAACTGGGCAAACAGATGCTATGCAGAGAAATGGGAAAGAAAAGGAGGCAGACCTCCAAGCAAAAGAGACCTTCCCTTCATAATGTGTGTGAGCCTTCCAGAGTCAACACTACTCGGTCATTATGGTAAAGGTGCATAAACATTGAAACAATGTGCAGTCCCAGGAGAATTCAGCATCACTGAGTGCATGTTTAGGCTCATCTTTCATTATGGCACCTTCATTTTTGTTATTTATTAGTACGCCTCCTTCAACTCCTGCTCAGAACTGCAAATTCCGTGGAACAGAACCAAATATTTATGAATGTGACACATGATATGTATAACCTGTCTGGTTAAATACTATATACAACCCAGAGTCAGACATTACTGCCAAACGCAATTTCATTAGAAGTTTAACTTTATTTCACAAGTGCACAGTGGCGGCTGAACATCGTTTTTGTTTAAACATTGTTTAAACCACTTTTATACTGCAACATAATAAAAAGGTACTTACCCTGAAAGCATGTAATGCCTCTGAGAGGAAAGAGACTGCTGTCTACAGTATGTCTATGCCTTATCTTAATGCATATTTCTTAGCTGTATAGTGTTCAGAGTCCAGGATTTAGACTAAATATAGATGGAATAAGGGCACGATAATCCCTTTGAAGGCTTCCGTTTTGCTGCTTTTTACTTTCTACTTTTTTCACTTTCTTGAATTGGTTACCTCAGTGCAGCAATATATTTGAGTATGATGTTTGTACAGTCTTTAAAAATGTTTTTTGTAAATATTCAGATTTGTGCTTTGTTTTCAAGTCAGTATTTTAAAAGGATGAAATTGTATGTTTCTTTATAAAGCCAGAAGATAATAGTTTTTTTGCACAAATTGAAAATAAGACTATAAAATCTATGATACTAAGATGGTGTCTGTCTTTTGCTTCAGAAAAAAATGTATTTAGGTCACTGGAATTTTTTATACTGTCCAATAAACAGGATATGTTGAGAACCATATCAAAAACTCCCCTAGACCACACAAGCACTGGTCAACTCTTTACACACCATTGACACTTCACTATATTTTTTTTTGTGTACAAAGAACAGATATTTCGGTCAGGGTGATCAGTGGTGCACAAGTTAATTTCTTGGTACAAATACCTGAAAGCAAGTACTTTGTTGGAAGAGAGCTACACTAAACGAGGCCTGTCCAAAATCTGAGACAAACAGTTCCCAGCGAGAATGGCAGTTAGGTTCTTTGCCAGAACACATTCTTACTGAACAGTTTAAAAAACAGGTTGTCTAAGCAGATGGAGCTGCATGTTTTATGTCACACTCTAGCCCGGTGCAGGTAGTGCAACATGTTCCTAGATTAACATTCTAATCAACCAATCAGATTTGAGGGACAAGTTTACAGTTTGTATCAAGTTTATAGGCTTACAACTAGGGTTAGGTACTTCTACAGTACATCAGTGTTGTTCATTTATCATTTCCCTCTGATTTTAGGGATAAGTTATGGGTAGGGTTGGGTTTAGGGGTAGGGATATGGTTAGGATTACATTTTTGGACAGGAATGTTGTTCCAGGATCAACAAAATATGTTGACTAACTCTGTGAAATCACTCAGGACGTGTGATGATGGAGACACAGCAGGAAAAAACAATGCTAAATGTATAAACTGCAACTAAACATAATCAGGAATACCCTTAAAAAAAGTACTTTTTTTTTTTTTTTAAGTGCTTATTACTAAAATAATGTACAGTAGACAATATACTGAAGTGTATATATACAATATACTGACTTTTTTTAATTTACATATTTAAAATGAAATGTATAATAGTCACAAGGTTGCAGCAATAAAGAAAGTTGGATTAGAAGAACCACGAATAGAACAAACAGCATAATCTTGAGGAGGACAGACAATGAACTGAAAGAAACGCAGGGCTTAAATACAAGAGCAAACTAATTAACGAAAGGAACATCATGTGCAACAGATAATCACTTAATGAGTAACTGAAAACTAGGTCACAGAACAAAGACATATGATAAACCTTCCAAAACTAAAACAAACACAGAGATTAAGCCAGGATTAGGCCTTAGTTCAATTGAGGACATTTAAGTAACATTATACTTAAACATGCCTTAGAAAAAAAAAACATTACTGGTGGGCATCTTGAGACAAAACAATGGCAATGACTTAATTTAAGATACACTATATTGCCAAAAGTATTGGGACACCCCTCTAAATCATTGAATTCAGGTGCACCAATCACTTCCATGGCCACAGGAGTATAAAATCAAGCACCTAGGCATGCAGATGCTTCTACAAACATTTGGGAAAGATTGGGTCGCTCTCAGGAGCTCAGTGAATTCAAGTACCGTGAGGTTGCCACCTGTGCAATAAGTCCATTTGTGAAATTTCCTCACTACTAAATATTCCACGGTCAACTGTTAGTGGTATTATAACAAAGTGGAAGCAATTGGGAACAACAGCAACTCAGCCACGAAGTGGTAGGCCACGTAAAATCACAGAGCGGGGTCAGCACATGCTGAGGCACACAGTGCGCAGAAGTCGCCAACCTTCTGCAGAGTCAATAGCTACAGACCTCCAAACTTCATGTGGCCTTCTGATTAGCTCAAGAACAGTGCGAAAACAGTCAGATAAAGGAGACAGGCAAAATGTGCAGTGTTGGGTGGCCTCCAGGAACGTGGTTGGGAAACACTGCTCTAGAGCATTGGAGACGTGTTCTCTGGAGGGACCAATCATGCTTCTCTGTCTGACAATCCGATGGACGAAGGTTTGGCAGTTGCCAGGAGAACGGTACTTGCCTGACTGCATTGTGCAATTATGGTGTGGGGTTGTTTTTCAGGGGTTGGGCTTGGCCCCTTAGTTCCAGTGAAAGGAACTTTTAATGCTTCAGCATACCAAGATATTTTGGACAATTTAATGCTCCCAACTTTGTAGGAACAGTTTGGGGATGGCCCCTTCCTGTTCCAACATGACTGCACACCAGTGCACAAAGCAAGGTCCATAAAGACATGGATGAGCGAGTTTGGTGTGGAGGAACTTGACTGGCCTGCACAGAGTCCTGACCTCAACCCGATAGAACACCTTTGGGATGAATTAGAGCGGAGACTGCGAGCCAGGCCTTCTTGTCCAACATCAGTGCCTGACCTTACAAATGCGCTTCTAAAAAATTGGTCAAAAATTCCCATAAACACACAAACCTTGTGGAAAACCTTCCCAGAAGAGTTGAAGCTGTTATAGCTGCAAAGGGTGGGCCAACTCCATATTAAACTCTACGGATTAAGAAAAACATCTCAAACATGCATTTAGTCTGGGACTAGTTTAAGCCTTGTATGTGAAACCAGTGGAATCCCTCAGAATAATAGTTTAAATATATATTAAATGCAATTAGTTGAACTTAAAGGCAGTTTTGACCCAGTTAAGTAGGATTTAAGTATATGTTTATATGTAATTTCATAATACTTATATTGTCTTTGAAATGTAATTAAAGTTTAGGCTACTGCTGAATCTACTATAGATATACTATAGAATAATCAAAACATTTGATACTTTTTAAAAGGAGTACTTAACTAGGCCTATGTTAAGAAACAGTGGCTGCAGTTACAGAAAAAACATTCAATACAAGTAAGCACAGTTCTTTTTCCACAAGGGTAGTTAGCAAAAATAAACTGGCTTAGCAACTTTTTAAAAGGAGGAGAATCAAAAAATCATCAACTGCCCTCATCTGTAAAAAACAAAAACAAACAAAATGAAAAAAAAAAAAAAAAACTGTAATTTTGTTTTCAGGACATGTTTGTTTGCTTTTTTAATATGGTAGACAGGGGTTTTTCATTAGTTACGACATGATGTTGAACATACAGTATTTGTATCCTGCCCTTCTGTTCAGCCCTTTAATCTGGTCTTCCTCATGAGTCATGACGGAGACAAAAAGGAATTTGCCAGGTTTACCATAATGGCATCTCTGAATGTTTGAAACATGCTGATACTTCAGACCTGTGTTTATTGAACAGCTGTTAAAAGTAAAGCGCTTGCTGTTTTAATGGTCGGATACTCTCTTGAACATAACCGGCAAGCACAAGAACAGTGTTGTGTGTAGAAACCTCATATCTGTTTTGGTGATGATTTTATGTGCACTGGAAGACATTAATACGAAAGAAAAAAGAGATCTCTTACTTACTTACTAAGAGATCTTAACTCCTTCTAAACAGCAATGAGAGCAAACTGGGACTTTTGCTACATTTTTCTTCTCTATTTTGTTCCACCAAATATTATTACTTATCTTTATTTTAAAACTTTGTCCTAAGTGAAGCTCTGTCAGAGTCTACAGGGCTAATCTACTGTAATGTCCAACAGCATTTCAATGTCTTGTGGATTGTAGTTTTGGATGACTTTAATGATTACCTGCCATAATCAGTGTCTGAAATTCCTCAGCTGAATATAAATGTTTCACTTTGGACAACATATAAATCTTTCAGCTGTGATTAAAGAGAGCTGTTCTTACCTTGGCATTTCATGGTTGCTTGTGCTTCCTCATCAACATGTGTTTTAAAGCTAGAAGACGTATCTAGGACATGACATTCTGTAATTATACAAGTCGGGTCCGGGGCGGCGTGTTATTTGAAATGGGACAGATTTTGATATGTAGGTGAAATGTATTGTTTCTTCAAAAATAATGTAAAAATGGTGATTCATGTGATGCACATCATCTTTAATGGTGAATGCAAACATCCATATATTTAGGATCATGAGATTACTATGTTAGGTTATCATATTATATATTAAAATCTTTAACAGTCCCACTTTATTTTTCCAAATGTTTTACTGCAGCTGCAATGCCCTACTTGTATGATTATTTGATTGAGTTTGCGACTTGAGTTTTTGACACTTCAGCATTGGAAAATGTAATTTGGGATGACTCAGAGACATTATTTCACATGTTTTGGTTATAAACCCACTGCTGGGCATAATGGAAACAATCTAGGCAGCAGTCAGCAATCTTCTGTATAAACGGCAGACTGAATCATAGAACAAACCATTTTCAACTTCTATAAGATGGGGTTACTAATTCCAGGACAGACATTTGACATGAAGAGAGTATACACCTCAAAAAATCCAGGGAGGTTTGTTGTTCTGCATGCACGAGAGATTGAATTATTGCAGGATTTGCATTGGTATTTGTGAGGATTCTTGGAAAGGGATTGGATGAGCAAAGTCAATGCATACTTTCAAAACTATGAAGGGAACTGCAGTATATCTTTCCCATATTCATTTATCTCAGAAGTTTGTTTTGGTTTGTGTAAATTATGAAAATCAATTTCAATTTCAAAACCGATTATAAGATTGATTGATGATTTGGCAGAAGTAGGATAGAACAGGACTCTCATGGAGGAGGACACTAGATTTAAGTAGAACACAACAGAAATTATGAGTTCTATGAACACAATGAACTCTGGAGAATAAGAGAAAGGAGGGGAGAAGGTCTGGTGATGCTGGAGAACAGACAACTGGAGGAGTGTTTGTGGAAACTGAGAATCTTTCCTCCTTTCTGAATCATTCTTTCTAGTAAAATTAGGCCATGACATTATTGCTCAATACTGAATATGCTATTCGGAAAGTCACAAAAAAATTACTTGAAATAAGGAAGTAATCAATGGCGCTGCCTACACTCCACTATAAATCTCTTATTTACATCGTGTTTGCACTGTGTTAGTCATGATGAAAGCATGAACGTGCAGAAATTGAGGGTAAAGGGCCTAAAATAGGCTATAAAGGGCCTAAATGGTTTAGCTCCTGCATATTTAACTGATTTTCTATTGCCCTACAATCCATCATGCTCTTTAAGATCATAAAACTCTGGGCTTCTGGTAGTAAGTCCACTAAAGGAGGGACAGCGTTTTCACATTTGGCTCATACACTCCTGGCTCATAGACTTCCTGATAATGTTCGGGGCTCAGACTCGCTCTCCCAGTTTAAATCTAGATTAAAGACGCATCTCTTTAGCCAAGAATTCACATAATGCATCTCATACCCTTGTACTCCAGTGATACCAGTGCACATGATTATCTTTGCTTAATGTTATAAACAGCAGCTATGCTAATTATTTTCCATTTGCTTTTCTGTTCTATCTTGGGATGCCCATCCTGAGGTAACTAGAGAGTCCATCAGTCTGGATCTAGCCTCTTATGAAGACTTCAGATGACCATCACCCGTGAAGAGTTGACTCCAACTCCTGAGAGGACTTAGGATGACGCAGCTCTGAATCAACATGCACCAATGCTAAATTTATTTTTCTATATATACTAATCATTTGTTAACAACATGTATTCTTTACTTCAATGAGCTCATTGTTTATGCCTTAAATTAATAAATTGTTTATTAATACATTGTTAGCTAACTGTGTGATTTGTATATGTACATATTTGAAATTCATAACTCGAACACAGTCACCTCTGATAACAAATCACTTTAAATTGTAATATAGACGCATGCATTTTCTGTAAAGCTGCTTTGAAACGATATGCATTGTGAAAAGTGCTATACAAATAAATGTGAATTGAATTGAATTAAACAGCGAAGCGATTTGATTCACAAAGTGTACACGGCTTTAGAGATGATTCATGACACTTTGCTGTGCCACAAACGGGATTTTGGATGACGATATAGGCATGGACCAATCACTGAATAGATTTCCTTATTTAAGAATATTCTCTGATAAATTCACATTGAATGGTGAAATTTCTAAGAGAAGTTTACATTCAACACAGATTTGACAATAAAGAATTTTCAAGAGAATACATTATGATATACACATTGAAAATGAAAGATAAACATGTTTTCCACCATGTCTTATTTACACATTTTAAACCTGTGTGCTGTTAACTGACCTGCCTATATATAGCCTAGATTTTATAATATAATCAGCCACCATGGATTCCAAAAGAAAACCGAACTGGTGGGAGGAAGAAGCGCTGACAAAGATGATGCCTGCTCTGTCCAAACGATACCGTTTGATTCACTGCTCGTCGTCAAACATTTAAAAAACGTTCTCCCTCTTCTGAAAGATTTGCGCATGTCTCTGTCTCCTTAGTGCCATCACAAGCCCCTACTGGCATCTCCTAACCACTTGAGAGACCTCTCAAGCTGTCTTAAATAACTGGGAGAGTAAGAGTGATTCTTAGCTTTAATAAATTTGATAACTTGCTATTATACTTAAGTTTGAAAGTAGGGGTACATTTCATGAATTCTCAGCACTAATCACCTGCACCGGCACACCCTTATCAAGGACACCCTTCTTAAACCACCGTTCCCTGCACCTCATTGTCTGGTCTCATCAAACGACACTACAGACTCCCTCTGATACTCACCTGAGTTTACCTACCTGCATATGCGAGCTGTCTTCTGTCTGCGACCATCCAGTTTCCTTGTGTTATTCTGTCTGGATTCTCTCTGTACCAGCCTCCAGTCTTGTGTCATCTCAACTACTATTAATTCTCGCAATGTTAAATCTGTTGATCCTCTGTCATTCTCAGACTCCATTAATGCATCTTCTCTGTGTTCTTACTCTGAAATCTCTTGTCCTTCTGCTGTTCTCTCTACTTACAACTCTGCTATCTCTGAAGCCTTGGACAATCACGCCCTTATGATAGCTAAGCTGGTACCTTCATCTTATACGTCACCTTGGTATACACCTGAGCTCCGACTGCTTAAATAAACTGTCAGACGTCTCAAGTGCTGATATAGGAAAAGTGGCCTGGAGGTGCATTATCAAGATTTCTGTGCCCACCAGCTGAAATACAAGTCAGCTCTTAATGCCACACGTACAGAATATTACTCCAACATAATCAACACTGCTAAAAGTCGACCTAAGACATTATTTTCAACTGTTAACAAACGTATTAACCCATCATCACATCTTATTACTTGCTCAATTGACCTCTGCAACTCCTTCCTCCACTTTTTTGTAAATAAGATAAAATCTATCCATGAAACATTTTCATCAAACTCATCAGAAGTCTCCTCTAACTGGTCCTCACCTAAATAAAATACATAAAATACAATTCTCTCTAGCTTTACTCCCACCAGTCCATCGTCTGTTAACGACCTAATTGCTCAAACTAGCTCATCTACTTGTCAGTTAGATCCAGTGCCTATCTCACTTCTTAAGTTCTTAACTGTCTATCTGTAATCTCATCTCCTATTGCTCATCTGATCAACTGTTCTTTTTCTTGTGGGTCTGTCCCGCCATCATTAAAAACAGCTGCGGTCACTCCTATTTTGAAGAAACCTGGGCTGGATTCTTCAGTTATGAATAATTTCAGACCTATTTCTAATCTTCCTTTCGTTGCAAAGCTGCTTGAAAAAGTAGTTGCCTCTCAGCTACAATCTCATCTCTCTGCTAACAATCTTCCTGATCCCTTTCAATCTGGCTTTCGGTCAGGCCACAGCACTGAAATAGCATTGGTAAAAATTACTAATGACCTGATAATGTCTGCTGATTCTGGTTGTCTTACTGTTCTCATCTTGCTTGACTTAACAGCTGCCTTTGACACTATTTTTCATTATATACTTACCTCTCGGCTATCAGCTATCGGCATCTCGGGTAGCGCTTTATCTTGGTTCATATCATATCTCACTGATAGACAATTTTTTGTTACTATTCATAACTTCAAATTTTCTCTGTGTTCTCTCTCTCAAGGTGTTCCTCAAGGCTCTGTTCTTGGATCACTTCTGTTCAATATTTATCTGTCACCTCTTGGTCACATTATCCGTAGTCATGGTCTCAGCTATCACTGTTATGCTGATGACTTGCAAATTTACAAATCAGCCCGCTCCGTCTCTGCTCTCCCCTTGGACTCTTTGAATACCTATTTTGCCGACATTAAAATCTGGTTACATTGAAATTTCCTTTTTAATTTAATAAGGATAAAACTGAGGTTACTGTTTTCGGTCCACCATCCCTTTTGAAAAAGTCTGAATTGAGTCTACCTATTGATGGGGCCACATTAATTCCATCTCACACTGTTAAAAATCTGGGTGTAACATTTGACTCTTCACTTACATTTCAAGCTCATATAAGTTATATTACCAAGACGCTTTCTACCACCTTCGTAACATTGCCCGACTGCGACCTGCTCTCACTAAAAATACCGAAACTCTAATTAATGCTTTAATAACCTCTCGTCTCGACTACTGCAATTCACTTCTTATTGGGCTGCCCGCTAGAACAATCTCTAGACTACACAAGGTGGTGGTTGCCATCACAGGCAGCACTGATGACAGTGGAAGGACCTCCAGGACCACTGGACTTGGAGGCGCTGAGACCACTGGACTTGGGACCACCAGACTTGGAGACTTTATTTTGTCTATCGGGAATATCGTTGCTATTGCTGTGATCTCATGTGAGTGTCATGTTGTACCACCCTCGTGCCAGTAACCACGTCATCAGAGAAGAGAAGGGATGTTGCTGCAAGACTGAAAGAAAGATACTGAAGATTATGATTTTAGCGCTAAAACAAGATCCTAAATCTGTGAGAAGTTAGGAATATTATTTATTATTTTAATAAGTAAATAAAAACTAAAATGATTTCTGATTACCTGTGGCAGTTGTTTTCATGAGTTCACACTTACAAATAATCAGATAGAGTAAAAGAGTAAAATAAGCCTATTTACCGCGCTGTCTGAGGTGATCGAGGGCTCCGAGCTCGGAATTTATCTGAAAAACCCAGAGTTCCCCCTCGTATTACCCGGCTTGGCCGAGAGTGAGGAGTCAAGGTGGCTGAGAGATGCAGAAAACTGTTGCGGTAACTAGGTGTATATTCATTTTAATTTTTTTTTTCAAATGGCCGATCTTTCGCTAGATAAGACCCTATTCCTCGTCTGGGATCACGCAGAGCCTCTGAAGCCCTTCGAAGCACTTTGAAACTGGATTGATTTGGACTTCCAATTCTGGAATGTTTTCCCCAAAAACGTAAATTTCTTTTCGACTGAAGAAAGAAAGACATGAACATCTTGGATGAGATGGGGGTGAGTAAAATATCAGGAATTTCATTTTGAAGTTAACTAATCCTTTAAAGTCTTAAAGGAGGCATACCTCTTTAATCTGTGTGTTTTAATCACAGGGCTAAAATCCAGATAAGGAAAATGGCATTTATTTCTTAATTTTGCCAGTTTAAAAAAAATATATATATATATATATAAAAAAATCAGTTAATACCCCCTTAAATGTCATACACAGTTCTTTGTCTCTGCCTAGCAGATTTCCACAGGGAAATGTGTGGTACCTTCAGCTCTTTATAATGCGTTTTACAGAATTGCACTGATTTTTCCTTAAGAGTAGATGCAGAAAAACTACCTAGGCCTGGTGTTCATTAACAGTCTTTTAACCATCATGATATCCAGATGCCACTTCTAAAGTACAGTAAGGTTAAGGTACATCCTTGTGTTTCTGCATGTCTTACAGACATCTGTTTAAGGATCATGCTATAACAGCGGTCAAAGGTGAGGGGCCTTAGAGACACATAGGGCCCTCCTATGACAGAAGCAAAGGAAATGGTGTGTATCTGGGGTGTAGAAGAGCTGCAGTAAATCACCTGAGATCTGGGAACACCATCACTAATATACACATATTTGAAAAACAAAAACAAAACAAAAGCCCACGTTCCAGACACATTATATAATCAGTATATAAACATGTCTGCATTTTGTGGGCAAGTAGACCAGACCTCCTAAAGTGCCCCTATTATGCTTTATCAGATATAACCTTTCATGTAGTGTGTAGCTGTTTGTGAATGTAAACAGTCTGCAAAGTTTCAAAGATCAAAGTGCATTATAAATGGAATTATTGTCTCCCAAAATAATTAACCGATTCAGAACTGCCTGAAATGAGTCGTCAGTATTTCCCGTCTTTCCATTAGGTCTGTAACAAATTTGCATAATGCCAGCCTATGGTCTTCATTGGCCACCTGCAAACAATGTCCCCCACACACTGTATTTGTAGCTGAGATTGGAAGAGTTTGGTTTGTGTTTGACTTGGGTTTGAATTGATATGGTAAATCTGACTCCATTGTTACAGTTTGTATCACTGTGTATCAAGCACTGAGGACGCCTCCGGA
This sequence comes from Rhinogobio ventralis, assembly GCA_039654625.1. NCBI lineage: Eukaryota > Metazoa > Chordata > Actinopteri > Cypriniformes > Gobionidae > Rhinogobio > Rhinogobio ventralis. Next base: position 7,579,187 of record CM077193.1, on the reverse strand, counting down.
GCTGAAATTCAGATATGTTAATGTATGTTTCCGGCTCATGCTGTTAGTAGACCAATTACAACAGACTAGTCCATCTGACCAATCAGAGCAGAGTAGACCAATCACAACAGACTGGGCCATCTGACCAACCAGAGCAGAGTGAGGCCCTTGGAAAGTGGTTTGAAGAGACCGAATCCTTTATCGAACCATTTCAGACATTGTGAGAAAAGAGGTGATGCTGTGATGTATATTATGAGAAAATTAAGGTGTTTTTGACCTTGGATGCATATAAACCTAATGTAGGAGACCTCCAAAACAGAATGAGGAATCTTTAGAATGGCATGTGATAGTTTTAATGGCACAACATTCAATGTTCTGAACTAATTTCTCAGTCCCACTTTACATTAGGTGGCCTTAACTACTATGTACTTACATAAAAAAATAAGCACAATGTACTTAATGTGTTTGCTGATATTGAGGTGGGATACGGGTAAAGTTAGGGACAGGTGTGGTGGTATGGGTCAGGTTTAAGGGAAATGTCAACAGTGTAATTATAGTTTAATTACAGATATAATTACATGCAGGTAATTTTAAAATGTAAGTACAATGTAAAAACATGTACGTACACAATAAGTGCACTGTATCAAATTATTAATTTAAATGTTAGTACATAGTAGTTAAGGCCACCTAATATAAAGTGGGTCCCATTTCTCTACAAAGATTGCATTCAGATTAACACACAGAACTATTAATAAATGTACAAAATGTTTCTATTCCCTATTCCCAAATATATAATATCAAAAGATAATTATGAATGTATCTATTAAGATAATAGTGGTGTAGAAATATGCTGAATTAACCGTTTATGATGCAAAGACTGGTGGATATGTGGAGTATGAGTCAAATCATGGTGCAGGACCAATTTAACCACAATGCTGTTTTTTGGTTTACAGTTTAATGCACAATTTTTTTCCCCAAAATGACACATTCATGGTGGGAAGACAAGACATATGTTACAGTTTAAGATTTCTATTCCTGTATAGCATTTAACCACGTTGCTAATGCACAGAGTCCCACACACACTGCTGAGATCTTTAAAACAACAAGCTGAATCTCAGCAATGTTTTGGACCATTGATGGTGTGGTGGCTTATTGTGAGGTGCTGTTTGATGGATGTCAAGTCTTTTATTGCCACCATATGCTCATGAGATTCTCAGAAGATTATGTTGGCGTCTGCAGGATGGGCTCTGAAAGGCTCTGATACCACCTCTTCCTTACAGTGCATGGCCTCTTTTCAGGCCCACTGCAGTGTTTGTAGGACTGTTGCTGTCAGTGTACAAAATTAAGTTCATCCATTAAAGTTCAAACAGAGAAAACAATATAAATGTCCTTCCAGAGAGCATCACATACACACAAATTTCATTTAATGGATATTGCATAACCCAGAATGACTGCAGAAAGACCTTGGGATGAGTTAACACTAAACTGTTTGATGGAGATGCTTCTCAGTACCAACAGGACTTGTTTTTAACTTTGTGTTTTGTGTTATGTTTACTGTTAAAATGTTGTAAAAGACAGCGTGGTTTGAGCTAAATTGATTTGCTGCAGTACTGCACATATCATATAAAAATGACATTATAAGCATCTCAAAAAACACACCACTAAATTGATTTTAAAAAATCCAATTATACCGTTATACCATAAAATAATTGTCTTTTAAACATTTTAACACCACTAGCATATAAATATAATTTTAAAGATAGAATAACTGGTGAGAAATCTCCAGTGCACATTTTAACAGCTTCTTCTTTCTCTGAACTTTAAGCTTGGAAGCATTTTTCAGAACACATTTTGTACTTTCAAAGTAATAGTTTTTGATAAAATCTTAGTTCATGAAATAAAGGGGCAAACATTATTATTATTATTTTATTTTTATTGTTTAATCAAAATTCATTCATTTTGATTGATTCTGATTGATTGATTGTTTGGTTTGTCGATTGATTGATTGATTGATTGATTTGTTGATTGATTGATTGATAGATCGGTTGGTTGGTTGATTAACTGGTTGGTCGTTGGTTCTGTCAACACTGCACTAGCTCCCTATTAAACATTGTATACATTTTAAAATCTTGCTAATTACTTACAAAGCACTAAATGGTTTAGCTCCCCAGAAATTGAGCGAGCTCTTAACGCATTATACTTCATCACGTCTATTGCGGTCTCAAAATTCTGGCCAGTTGATAATACCTAGAATATCAAAATCAACTGCAGGCGGTAGATCCTTCTCCTATTTAGCACCTAATCTTTGAAACAGTCTTCCTAGATTGTTCGGGAAGCAGACACACTCTTTAAATCTAGACTAAAAACGCATCTCTTTACTATGGCATACACATAGAACATTATCAATTTCTATGATACAAATCAGTTAAATGATTGTTTTAGGCTGCATTAACTAGGTCTGCCGGAACCGGGAACACTTCCCATAACACATGATGTACTCGTTACATCATAAAAAGAATGGCATCTACGCTAATATTAGTCTCTCTGTTTATCCCGAGGTTTACTGTAGTCAGCCTGATCCGGGCCATATCCAGATCAGATGGTGGACCTGCACATTGACACAACCTCAACGCATCCCTGAAGTGTCTGCAGAGGCCGTGTCAACTAGACTCCCCCCTGTGAAGGCCTCATCTACACGACATGCAGTGGCACTGATCCTCAACAAACCCTTCTCCCGTATGATGACTCTGATCTTCAACCAGATGGAACTGGACAAATATTCTGAATTTCTAATATGTCTTCTGACTTGTAATGTTTGCCTGAATCATAATCATACACTGTTCGCTTGTTGGCCAGAGGAGAACTGGCCCCGACTGAGCCTGGTTTCTCCCAAGGTTTTTTACTCCATTATGTCACCTGATGGAGTTTTGGTTCCTTGCCACTGAGCCTCTTTTACTTTTGGATTTTGTCTTGCTTAGTTGGGGACACTAAATTTTCAACTATATTACTGATCTGCCCGCATTGACACTATATGAGAACTGAACTGAGCTGGATGACATCACTGTTTTCTCCAGAGAGGCTGTACAGCCGAATCAAACTCTGTTGCATTTTTTTCCTGTTACCACCGTGAAGCTGCTTTGAAACAAGCGTTATATAAATAAAGGTGACTTGACTTGACTTGGTCGATTGATTGGTCGGTCGGTCAACTGATTGATTGATTGATTGCACACTTGCGCTGATGCTTGGTCAATTGATTGGTCGGTTGGCTGATTGATTGATTGGTTGGTTGGTCGATTGGTTGTTTGGCTGATTGATTGGGTGGTTGGTCAATTGATTGGTCGGTAGTTCAATCATTTGATTGATTGATTGATTGCACACATGCACTGATGCTTGGTCGATTGGTTGGCTGATTTATTGATTGGTTGGTTGATCGATTGGTCGGTCGTTCGATCATTGAATTGATTGATTGCACACTTGCACTGATGCTTGGTCGGTTGGCTGATTGATTGATTGGTTGGTCGGTCGATTGGTTGTTTGGCTGATTTATTGATTGGTTGGTCAATTGATTGGTCGGTAGTTCGATCATTTGATTGATTGATTGATTGATTGATTGCACACTTGCACTGATGCTTGGTCGATTGGTTGGCTGATTTATTGATTGGTTGGTCGATTGATTGGTCGGTCGTTCAATCATTTGATTGATTGATTGATTGCACACTTGCACTGATGCTTGGTCAGTTGATTGGTTGGTTGGTCGATTGATTGATTGATTGATTGCACACTTGCACACTTGCACTGATGCTTGGTCGAATGGTTGGTTGATTAATTGGTCTATTGATTGATTGATACTTAACACTTGTATTTGACACTTATACTGATGCTTTACCTGGAGTTTTGTGACTTTTTGGAGTCTTTATTGAAAGGTCAAGGCTTATGTTTGCCACATATTTTGAAAATGATTATTTATTTTAAGTCTTATGTAGTATTTACAGTATTTACCTTACCCTACATCATGTCAGGTAAGGTTATACAAAACACGAGCAGCAGCTGGCAACTAAAAACAATGATAGAATTTACCTATTTGATAGCCTCCCAAGGATTAAACATCTCATTATCACAGCACAGTACATTAAAATCCATTTTCTTAAAAAAACGGTAAAACAATTGACTAATACATAACCCAGACACAGAAACCACAATATGTCTACTGTATAATATTTCTCACCCTTAATATATGGCATTACAACAACACTTCCATGAACACGTCAATCTGTAACTCATTGGAAATACCCTCTTATCATCAGAGGATCTGTATTCCAAGAACGATTAGGATCGTCATTAAACTGGAATCATGGTGTAGTCCTAAAAATATAAGTGGTGTACTATTACCCAGTAGCACCATAAAATAAAATGTGGTTTTATGTTGTTGTTCACTAGTAACATTTGTTTCATTAAAACAAATAAATACAGTGCATTCTAAAATTGGTTGACAGATTGTTTTTTTAGCTTATTTTTGACCGCATTAGGCTACAGATCTGAATATAATTTATACATGTTGCTTTGCAATTATATTCATTGTAATTAATCTGAAATTAATTATTCATTATGCAAGTGGGTGGTAAAAAAAACCTGAATATGAAATATTTCCAGATAATATTTTCTTAAATTTGCTTTGGCGTTAGTGGCAATATAAAAGCCAATTATTCAAGGGTTTAGTTTTGTTTTTTGAACATTAGTTTATTAGCATTAGCTTGTAAAAAATTACAACAGCGAATAAAAATGTGGTCTAAGTTTCACAAACAAAAACCGCAGACTGAATGAAAATGTAAATCCAGTAATCCACCCTCTGTCAGTAGCCTAAGTGGGTTTACAGAACAGCAGAAATAGAGCTGTTTCCATGGTAACTGCTGTAAACAAAGCAGCACTGAGCTTATAAAACACTACGCGTTACACAGAGGGAAGATGAAAAGAAAATGCCATCAAAACTTTTCTTAAGGCAGTCATATCTCCCTTTAGATATACATTCATAGAATTCATTCATACTTTAATTCATATTTAGCCTAATTTCCCTCAGCACTTGCTTGTAAAGGTTGTAAAACCTCACTTCTGTCAAGAAACCTGCGCTGCATGCCGTGTTTGCGTGAGACTACTTCTACTTCAATAAGAAGTTTTTTTTTACAATAGCATTTGAAAAATAACAACCTGCACATACAGAAACAATAGTTACAACATGTCACAGTTGTAATATATATGAAAAATAGGCAATATTCCCTTATAGATTATAAATTCTACAAGTTACTCAAAATTGACCACAACAAATACAATAAGACGTGCTAAATTCTAGCAAGGGGGTCACGAATAGTTAAAAAAGGCTTTCTAATAAATGTTGGTGCAAGACGATGTTTTCTCCTCTTTTCATCTGTCTTTTTAGTTAACGTGGCTGTTCTAATCACTTTCTCTACAGCGTTTTAAAGTTGTAAATTCTCAATAGAATTCAAATGGGTCACACATTTTGTCATCGGTCACGACAGGAACGGCTCGTGGAAATCTCATCATCCCACTTTTGGAGCACCCTGGTGAACGCGCGCACGGTAATTCGCGCGCCACTCGTGCACAAAAATAAAAAGGGCTTAAGTCATGTTGCGCATATATTCGGTCTTTTCAGTTCGCACGGGAAGTTAGCTCTTATAAAAGCTCCGAACGCATGATGCATATAATTAATTCACTCACCACCTGTGTCTGCTGCCGCTCAACACACCACTCAAAACACACGTAGCGCGAACACGCACCGTCAGTCGATGATGGGCGGGAAAAGAAAGAATGATAGAAGTGCTAATGCACCAATTACAACAAAGAATGGCGAGTGTTTACACAAGAGCATTGGACACACTTCGAAATCGCCCCCTATACACTCATTCCCTATTCCCTACATTACTCCACTACTATAGTCCACTTGAAGGAGTGAATGAAAACGAGAATTTGGACTCCAAGTGTGCCGGAAGGGCTGCCGTTTTTGCATAGTTTGTGCTTGCTGTTTAATAATCAGTTGAAACGTAGCAAACTTGCAGCTCCAGAAAATGAAAAGATTTATCTTGAACTCTCATGAAACTAGCATGTATAAAACACAATTATACAATTTAATAATCAATACAAAAGGAATTTATACCTGTCGCTGTAGCCACATTGGAAAAGCGGGTTGGAAAAGCTGCGGGCGCCATCTTGTGTTCAGGCGCGGGAATTCATTCGACGCGCGACTCTCACAATGCATTATGGGTTTTCTCTAACTTTTGAGCATACAGTTGTACACTCGTAACTCGATAACTCCACTATGGTTTCGGACACCACTACAAATGGCTGTCCCCTCAAATAGTGCCCTATTTAAGGGTAGGCCTATAGGGGGCGATTTCGGACACAGCCACAGTTAAAGGGGAAGCTAACATGACGTTCAAAGCAACAAAACAAGTGGGTATACGCAAATATTGATCCTTATAAGTCATAATATGCAAACAGCCCTGGGCAAAAAGTATATGCCGTATACGTGCGTATGGCCTTGACTACACCACTGGGGAAAACGTTCTCATATCACAACAGTTATGCAGTTGTGACGTAGTCTTTGTAGGGTGGCCGATCTTGCCAACACAAATGCCAGTCGGTTTAGGTAATGAGTCCCTGTTATATTTTTGATAAACTTGCAATGTACGCTTGAGTTGTACAACTTCAGCACATGCGTAATACAGTGTCCTCTGAGTCTGATCGGAAAGGTTCTGGGAAAGGTTTCTCTCCCAGACTGAAAGGACATGACTTGTAGTGAGGCAAGTTTACCCACAAGAGGCTCAGTCTCTCTAGGCCTTCTGCGCTGGCATTAAGGAACAAAGACAAGCCTAGGACATGATACCCGCTTGTTTCCACTTTGCTTTCCCCCAACTGAGAATAAAGCATCAACACTTTTACAAAAACTATAATAAGAAGTTGTCTCCCGATGTCAGTTTAACTCAACTCCATATGTGGAATGTTTTTAATCAAATTCAGTCAAAGGGTTTTATATTCCCTTAAGCTGTAATTTACTTATTCTAACCATGTAGGATGTGAATGGCTTTATTTGTTCAACAGCATATAGTTAGAAGACTACAAGAAACAGATGACTATAAGAGGTAAAACTTGAGCTGTTTGTTGTTCCACTGAGCTATAAATTAACTATATAGTTGGTTTGTTGTGACGTCTGTGCACACATGTTGGTCGTTGCGGGGTCTGGCTCTTTAAAGAGTTCAAGTGCCCTAACTTTGTTGATTCATATTTTTATTTCCCAGGAGGAAAAACACCAGTCTGACATGGGCAGCGAGTCATTGAGGCCGGCCACTGACGTATGCTGAAAGAGGAGGGGGCAGCAGCTCCAGTTCCAGCCAAAATCCCCATTCTTGGAACTGACATTTTCAGCTGCAAAGAAACGACTTACAGAGAAACAGTTCTCCAGAAGTCTCACGTCTCTCTAACTCGTTCGGACACAGCATCCATTCCAATAGATGTCACTTTTCTCTGAGGTTTCTTTGGTGTTTGTCACCCAAAATGTAAATACTGGATGCTGCCATCTACATTATGAGTGTCATCACATATTGTTGCTTTTTGACCAAAAAAGCTTCTATTCTATTCCAGCAGTGCTTATGTGTTGACATTCATTTTGATGAAAATAAACCCAAGCTGGTCACCAAAATGTTGCAGGTTTGAACTTATGGTGTTTTACTATTTACACTTATAGGGCCCTTTCATACACCCGGTGCAATGCGGCGGCAGGTGCAACGCAAGTGTCTTCATTCTAACGTAGTTATCATTTTAACGTCCTGCGCCACGTTGTTTAAATAGCAAATGCATTTGCACGCATTTGTGCACTGATGGGCGTGCTGGTCTGAAAAAGAGGTGTGTTCAGGCGCATTGTTGGCGTACTGGCGTATTTTTGTGTTATTTAAAGGGTGAGTAAGTAATATGCACCCATAGGCGGGTGCACAATGCACATACACTTTGCTTACTACACACACAGGGACGTGCAGCAGCACACAAACATTTTTAAATATTAAAAATAAAAGGATTACATTGTAAAAGATTATTATTGTGTACATAAAGATAAAAATGCCTACATGTCATAATGGATAGTCATTGCATGTATCAGAATTACCTATTTGCTGTAATGACAAATTAAATTGGCTACTTATTTAACCAATCGTGGCAATGCACACATATATTTAAACTGACTCGTCAGGTTGAGGGTGTCTATATTCCACCATGTAAATAGCGAATCCGCCATGGTGCAAGCGCAACTGGCTTTTAAAGGGAATGGGAGATGAGACTCTGATTGGTTTATTGCACGTTACGCCCAAAACACACCCATTACTCATTAAGAGAATAGGGACAACCCTTTTAGACCATGCACCGGGCACACCAACCGTTTTTTCTGTTGTTAAACTAGCAAAAGTGGATTCGGACACACCCTAAGTGCACCTGTGCCATGTGCTTTAGACCATGCACTTAGATCGTTAAAATAGGGCCCATAATCTTAGTTGTATCTTTTTGCAAAAAAAAATATGAAAAGAAAATGATAGACAAACAACCAGAATTTAGCTCTTATTTATTTATTTATTTTGAATATGGGGAAGAATCCCTCATGTGTAAATAAATTATGCCTTTTATGCTGAATTTAACATTGCCTCTCTGAAATATTAATTTAAACCCAGAGAACCATCATATTTAATTTCTAAGACCAATAAATAAAATACGAAAAATATTTCTAAATCAGTAATTCCATTACAATAATTAAAGTCCAGCTATTCATTTATAAATATTTCATACTTAAAATAATGTTTTTTACAAACATGATTTATAACCAGAATTTCAAATAATTTTGTATTCATTCATAATTTATTGAAATTGTCTTTTTTTTAAATTGTATAATTATTTGGATGATACTATATTTCAGAACCAATGCCAATGGACATTAACCAATAACTATAAAAAATATCTATAAAAATGATCTTCTCTCTGCATTAGAAATAAAGCAGGGGCATGTTTTGTGCGTCCATAAAGATTTTAGCTTGAAAGGGGTAAGAAAGCTCTCACCCACAGTCAGGGCCGTAGCTGGGGCCCGGTGCAGGTTGTTGCTGTGAGCTCTCTTGAGCGCCACTACCTTTCGTCTGTTAGCGATGGCTCTGCATACAGTACATAGAAAAAAAACAGTTCACCCTGTATCACCCTGTCCATTTTGTTTTCTCAGAATTGTTCTGATTTACACGTTTCCCCTGACTGCTTTGTTTTTCCCCAACAGTAAGTCATGGTTATCTCCTCTGGTCCTCTAAAGAGAGGCATTTACTTGGAAGAATCCTGCAGTATAAGCCTCTTTCCTGGCTCTTGTACAAAGCATCTTATAGCATTCTGACACTCTTACTGTTGTCTTTTACTTTTTTTCTCTCCATGCAGTATACTGAGCTTCAGTTTGTTTTAAACATCTTTGAGCAATTTAGAAATCTTTGAGTAATTGCTCACATTTTGAATGTTTGGAGTTAAAAATTGTATTGCGTGGTCTGACAAAAGTACACATAAAATACTTTTCACATACTGTACATTTTTCTCCATTGGTAAAAGAGCCAGTACCTGTTCAGAAAAGTCTCAAGGACTCTGGGTTTCACATCAGTTTGTACAGACTCATCTGGCAAGGTTCTGTTGTAAACACGTTCTCTAAGAGAGAAGTACACTTGTGGAGAGACAAGATGTGTTCTTCCTCTTTTAAATCAAAATAATTCTTAGCAAGTTCCAACAAATGCTGCCAAATTTATGCAATCCCTTAACTGGAACACAATGAACCATACAGCTAGTATTGACTCACTCCTTGACTGTTAGTCACTTTAGGTTCTGGCTTATAAATACCACAGCACTGTATTGAAGACATAACTAAATGCCGGCTGCTGTGAGTTGTAGTATTTGTTAATGGTTATTTACAGAACAGGGACCATCGGTCGACAGCTTCTGTACTCAGATTGACAGCTACACACAGAGCTGCTGTGCTAGATGACAGATGATGTCACTCTTGTTTAGCCTCAGAATGTGCTGTGAGATTTTTCTTCTTGCTCAACAACAGTAAGTATTTGTCTGAACCTTGAATGAGTACCAACACACTCCGGTACATGAGGGTACAAAACTCAGGTATAGGCCACAAAACATTAGGGTACTTATAAAGAACAAATTGGTTCCTTTCCATTAACTGTACTTTAGAAAGTAACATACAAATTGAGCTTTAACTACACGGCTACACTGGAGCACCCTAAACCAGTGGTTCTATACTTTTATGACTTGAAGACCCACAATTGTCCAACACAATATTTTAAATCAAGCCATAATGAGGTAGGGCATATTCCTCATGTGTTTCTGCTGTAGCTGCTTGTTTTAAAATGTCTTATTAACAGTAACAGTTGTTACTGTTGTATATAATAAATAAGTTAATCATGATCAATTTTGTGATTACAACGTTTCAAGAAATGTATGTTCTTCTAACAAACAAACAAATACATATGTATGTATATGTGTATATGTAATAAATACATTTATATTTTATGACAAAACCGAAAATTATATTAAAGTTCTATCCACCTTATTTTTTAACTTATTTTCCAAGCTGTTTTCTGTGAATATTTGAGACCCCTGATTCATTAGCCACTATAGGGAAATAACGAGAAGAATAACAAAGTGCAGTAAACGGTAAAACTGTATTTGTAAAAACTATATTGTACAAGTGTATTTATAATTAAGACAATACATTAAAATAATATGGTAAAAAATACTATGCAGTATCAAGCAGCATAACGAGGAAGCGAATGACACCTGAAGCCAGACACATTCAATTTACAAATTGCCACTCGTCTGCTCTTATAGTTCACGAGATCACACGCACATGAAATTAGATCTAGTACATTATGCTTATTTGGCATGCTGTCTGGGGGAGGGCTCTAAACCCAGACTACTCCCCCTCGACTGGGATAGGAACCAGCCAAGAGTGAGGCGATAGGGTGGTGGAGGGATGCTGTGAAACTGTCGCGGGACAGAGGTGAGGGTATACCGGTAAACTATGTACTTCCTTTTGCGCTGATTGGTCGGATTTGCTCCTCCCAAACTTTGGTAAATAAACTTCATTATGTGAAAAAATGGTGGATACATTTACATAATTTACTTCCACTGATCTCGGCTCTCTGAAATACTTGATTCTTATTGGTCAATCGTGCCATATATAAGTCTGCTTGTCCGGGTAACTGGTGTTACTTTCGAATCACACACATAACAGATTCTCTTTTTGCATAAACACATCTGGCGCTATCTTCCGTCTCCTTGATGGAGCCAAGGCTCATCGATGCACGAGGGCAATTAAGGCTATTCCATCTGGTCCAACCCAACAGAAGGTCAACTGTGGTACAAGTCATACAAAATTGTAATAATGGCAATGGGAGGAATGTGTCAAAACTCAGTGCATTGCACTCTGCCATGTAGCTGCGTAGGAAGAAGGTTGTCTGGTCTGATGAGTCCCGTTTTCTTTTACATCACATGGACGCCCGTGTACGTGTGCGCCGTTTACCTGAAGAAATAATGGCACCAGGATGCACTGTGGGACGATGACAAGCTGGTAAAGGGAGTGTGATGCTCGGCACAATGTTCTGCTGGTTATTCATGTGGACGTAAATTTGACACGTGCCACCTACCTAAATATTGTTGCAGACCAGGTACACCCCTTAATGACAATGGTGTCCCCTGGTGGGAGTGGTCTCTTTCAGCAGGATAATGCACCCTGCCACACTGAACACATTGTTCAGGAATGGTTTGAGGAACATGATGAAGAGTTCAAGGTGTTGCCCTGGCCTCTAAGTTCCCCAGATCTCAATCCAATTGAGCATCTGTGGAATGTGCTGGACCAACAAGTTTGATCCACCTCACAACCTACAGGACTTGAAAGATCTGCTTCTGATGTGTTGGTGTTAGATACCACAGGACACCTTCAGGGGTCCTGTAGAGTCCTTGGCTCGATGGGTTGGTGCTATTTTGGCAGCACGCGGAAGACCAGCAGCATGTTAGGTCCTAGTGTTTTGGCCCATCTGTGTATTGTCACAGATGACAGTCATACTGTCAGTTATGACTTTCATAACAATGAGCAACAATTTTAGAGCATTTATTAAGCATGGTTAATGTTAATATTAATGTTAAATAAGACTTAGAAAATCTGAAGACAAATCAGAATTTTATTTTCAGTTCCGGATAATATAAAAATAATAGAACCTAATCACATCTCAATGCAGTTACATAGTAATCAACTGCATTAGGTTAGGTTAGGCTATTTTTGACAGGTAATTCCGTACTAGAATACATATGAAGTGTAACCCTCCCAAACTGGCTTACATTTCAATATTTGAGCACTAAAACAAGCATGCATCAGGCAGAGGAGCTGCTGGCCAGAGACAGCAATACTAATGTGACACGAGAAAGAAATAACAGGATTTATGTATTATATGCAAATGCCATTTGAGAGAGAAAATCTTCTGTATTTCACTGGATTATTCTACATTATGTAATGTTATTGCTTAATACTAGAAATGTGTAAGTGGTCTTTCAGAATCGAGCAGACACAGTTATATCAGAAGAGTGGAAAAGTACTCTCCTGCCTGCGGCCCCATTGCTTGTGCACATTTCTCCCTCTGGGGTCGCTCTGTATGTAACCAGGTGCACTGGAGGCCTTAATTCAAGCCAAAGTAGAAGGGCTGCCAAGACTTGCCCGTTTGCTCCTTATTTTCAATCATATCTCAGCCTCGAGAGCCAGGCTCCATGTGTGAGTGTGCGGTTCAGGGTGAAAATGTGAGCTGGAGATTGCAGGGAGGTTATTCATCTTCCGATTTTCTACACTGAAAGATCAGTGTACAAATTTTACAATAAGTTTGAGAGAAAGCTACACAGATTTGGCATTGTACTGGGATGCTCCATTATTCATTAAGAGAGATTCATGCCATGTAAATACTGGTATTGTGAATGATCTAGCCAGACAATAAAGACAAGGCTGGACACACATTCTGGCTCGTTTAAATCAAACACAGCTGCCCATGTGCCCTAAATAACCCTGCTCCACTTTTGTAATTTATAGTGCCCCAGATCCTAGATTTCCTCTGGACAAACATCGGCAGAAAGACATACTACTAATTCAGGGAGCCATCCATAAACATAGTCAAAAGGGAAGTCCAAAGAGCTTCTCCTGTAAAACAACATTGACAATGACAACTCGAGGCATTCTGAGGAGGCTGTGATAGTTGCCCACACTGTGTGAAATTTGGAGTTACGTGCTATTATGCTTGTATTGCCAGTTTCATTGCACCAAAACACTGCTCTAAAAGAGTTTTTCACAGTGATGCCACGGAAGAACCATTTTGGTTCCCCAAAGAACCTTTCAGTAAAAAAAATGTCTTAGTGTGAAGAACATTTTATAATCTAAAGAAGTTCTAAAGACTTTATTGGCATTAATGGTTCCATGAAGAACCTTTGATATTCACAGAACCTTTCCATTGCACTAAAGGTTTGGATCTCTATGAAGCCCCTCCTTCGAAAAGCGCAATGTGCTCTGATTGTTCAGCTGGACCAGTGTGTTATGATTGGTCAACTGCTTCAAGCATTTGGGAAATGTCACGCCCCTTACCACTGCGAGTTTCAAAACACTACTAACACAACTCAAACAGGCCTCACCCCTTTATTTTGCATATGTCTTGGATGGGAATGATTTAAATGAGGAATATTGTGACATGTTCATTCCAGGAAGAAAACTCGAGTTGAGGCATTTCAGGGAGTTCAGAAACAGTGTTTCCTGATTTAATCCTTTGGAGTGACTTTGTGCTTTGTAATTTTGCAGACCTTTTTCATGCTCAAACAACATTAGGCTACACACTAAAGAAAGTTGAACGTAAAATATTCAGTCGATTTTGGTCATTATACATCATACTTGTATTTGTGTACACTCAAATATTCTTCATAGAACTACAGATAATAAAGAACCTTTTTTTTAAGAGTGTGATTCATAGTCTGGATGGAAGACAAAAAATTAAGTAAGAATATCGCAGATATAGAATTAGATAAAGCCACTTGTGGCTATCATATACAAGAACTGATAATGATGTGTGATGTACATTAAAGGAACAACATGACAAGGGATTTAATTAAGATGATAAACTGTGACCACCACTGAACATCATTATACATAACAAGTTAATCACACAGACGTTCACTCTCTGATTCATATAATGACATTAATATGTCATAACCTTATTTGGGTAACAATAGATTGGTTATTATAAAAAGGCCTGCACTCTATTAAGACTTGACTGTTGAGGCCTAAGGTACATCAAGATGTCAGACTTTGTTTTTATGACTAATCTCTGGCTCAGCATACTATTGTGCTGTGTTGTTCTACATCTTATTATAAAGACTGTAAACAGAAAATGGGCTTTGTTTAAACCCGAAAGTCTTAAACATGAGCTTTGATGAATCTGCTTTGTCTGGTTTTCATCACCAATTCAAAGGTGCATTCAATTGTTTGGTGCTAATTTACAGTTTTACACTTTTTTTTTTTGAAGATTCATCTGAATGGTGTACATTCACATAGACTGTACTTTCTTCAAAAATATATTTTCTATAAAAAGTATATTCATTATTATGTTTTACTTTAGAGTACATTTTAAATCATTATATTTTAATCTTTTGTTGTGCCTTAAAGAAGTACACTAATTTTGATGTGTTGACTTACGGTACATTTACATGACAACAATGTACTAAACATGGAAGAATTTTTCCTTTGCGTTTTTTGTGTACAGACGCAAAACACAACAAAACAAAACTTCTATTTTTAGTTGAAAACGGTGTCATGTAAACATGTAAATTACGATACATCAGTTGTGTTTGTTAGTTTAGTTTTCATGGACGTTTAGTTTGTTTTCATTTCATTTTGGTTAGAATAAGCACCGCACTGTAAAAAAATAAATAAAAAAATCGTAAAAAAGGGTGAAATGTATGGCAGCACATTAAATCTCTGAAGATCTCAGCAGAGGGATTAAACAACTCCACAAACAGCATTACCAGCTTGACGCATTACCAACCAGATTGACTTTATTTCTGTCAGACGACTACAGAAGCTCTTATTGAAAATTAACAGAGGTTTTGTTGTTGATGTTTTATTGAAAATAATAGTTTAGTTTGAAGTCACCATTATGGTGATAATTGTTTACTTTAGTTGGGTAGTTTTGCCTTTTGGGTTTGTTTGAGTTTTCCCGCCACTCAACTGTTTTCATGGACACTAATCCACTTATCACAGCTGTTCGTCATTTAGTTCATCACCATGTGTTTGTTAGTTCCTCACCATCACTCAGTGTTTGTCCGGTCTACGTTTGAGTTAGCCTGTGTGTACATTTTGTTAGTTCTGAACCTTTTGTGGATTACCTTGCGGATTACCTTGTGGCGGTTCCCCCGGGACTGCAGGTCGTGCAGCCACCAACCTCGCCCGAGCGAGAGGATCCTGTGGCTCCGCCTCTGGCCTCTGATCCTTTTGCTCCAACTCGGCCTGCTGACCTGTCGGCTGCGCCTTGGCTCCTCCCACCCTCGGCTTCACCGGGTTCCCTCGTCCCACCGGCTCCCCCTTGGTCAGTCGTCACTTAACTTCCGCCACGGACTTGTGAGCTTTCCGCTACACTCAGTCCCTCCACCCCATGGCTACAGCGGGTTCCTCCTTCCCCCTGGCTCTGCCTCTGTCCTCCGTCACACCGGCTACGCCTCAGTCCTTGGGCACTCTGGCTCAGCCTCAGACGCTCGTCGCTGCGGCTTCGCCTAGGTCTCCAGTGCCAGCGAGGTCACTCTCCGGCTCTCCGTCTGCGCCTTGAGATCCTTCAGCTCCACCTCCGTTGGTCGTTACCAGGCTGTCGTCAGCCACAGCAACACCTTGGCTCCTCCCTCCCTCGACTCCCGCCATGGGCTGTCCTCCCTGCTGTGCTCTGGGTCTGTGGCATCAGGCACACTCTATCATCACCCCCTGGCTTTCGTAGCCCTCCTTCTTTTAAAGTATATTAATTCCGTTGTAAGTGCTATTTTTAAAAGTATGCTAAAGTTTACTTCTTTTTCACAAAGGTACACAAGGTGTAAAGATTTGATGAGAGAAAATTCTGAGAAGTGATGCCCATGTTGCTTGCTAAAAATCTACTGAATGCACCATTAATCTTCAAACACATCAGAGAAACCTGCACTGGCTGAGTTAGTAATTAGCGCTAATTTGTTTCTTTAGTTCAACCCATTTTGGGCTTGATTATTATTTATTCATCTATTATTAAAACCAGCAATTTTGTTTCACTCAGTAACTGAAAAAATTAGCTTTTAAGAAGTTTGAGGCCAATATTCGCTTTGGCATTTGTGCAAATACTTCATTTAAGGAGCCTGGCTTCCTGTCACAAATTCATAAATGAATGTGCACAGTGGAGGCTGCTGTCATTTATGACAGAGCAAAGAGCTGACAGCTTGCAACTCCATTAAAAAAAATGGGAGGTGCTTTTGTTTTGTGCTCTCGCTGCTGTTTTAAAGTGGCATATCTTAAGTGGGTGAAAAAATTAAGAATAACTGTGTGGTTTAAATTTACTGCTCTACTTGTCCTTTTGTTTGTCATCACATGCCATTGTTATTGGATAATTGCAGCAATGCTTTATTACTTAGATTGAGACATGTATTTAATTTTAGAAGACTCAAAGCTGACTTTCAGAACTTGATGGTCGTGTTATTGTGGGCACGGTGTCTGTGTGGAGAATATCTCCAGAGCAGAGCTGTTTATGACACGGATCAGCAGAGTTTAATAAAAATCAGGCCAGGCTACGGGCTGACCATTTTGTCTTTGTCTGTGTGCTCTGGTCCTTGTCTTTCCCTGGCACCTGGGAATGCTTATGACGGGCACCAATTCCACCATGGCTTCTGAGGTTTTGAGATGCTTGGTTTCAAGTGACAGGTCTACACTTTACTTCTCCCCACTTCTCTCGTTCTTGGCTACTAAATCAGCATCTCCTCCCATCTATGATCACTATATTTTCATGGTTGTGTCGTCATATTTGCGTTGATATTTTGAGCTTTTAACCATCCACTTTTCTTTGATTAAAGAATTGCAGACAGAGAAACGTAATTTTCCCACTGTGCTCAAACACAGTGTTGTTTTAACATTTGGGCTCTAATTTTGATTTCCTTACAAAAAAGTTTGTATATCACCAAAACACTATATTAAGACGTATTCAACCGAAATGAGGCTTTGCACTGGGTGGTGATGTTAAGCTTTTTGTTTTTGGCTAAAGTAAGTGCAAACACAACGCAGGTGCCAGCAGTCATTTCTGAAGAAAAATTTTGTGGAACAATATGGATTTTGTCACATTTTAGAAAGGTAATGCATGATGAAAAGGGTGATAAACATTGGGTCTCATTCACATATAATTGCATGGTTTCATGGGGGAACTTCTCCTGAAAAAAAAATTTCTGCCTAATTCACAACATATGAGTACACACATGAATTTGTTCTTAATTGGGGGGCTATTTCATGCATTCTGACTTATTTACACTGTTAAAAAGTTGGATTCTCATGCTAACCATGGCCAAAATGTCAAAAAACGAGTTAAACGTATGACAGAGTATTTCTGTGCCAAATACACTCCTTCAGGATTCGAACAAGTTTCGGAAAGTTTTTTCCGAATATGGCCCTGTATGATTTCTTAAAGGGCAGAATTCCTTGGGCACTTCTCCCAGATGTGCGTGTGCGTACATCAACCTGAGCGAGAGCAAGAGCGCGTCCATCAACGAGCTTCGTTCGGTTACAGAAGCCGTCGGCAGCGCTAACCTCGTTCTAATGCTAATGAATTTAGAGTATTCTAAATGAGCGACCACGTGCCAAAGCTTGGTCATTTGCATAAACCCCGCCCAAACAATCTCCATTACCCAGACAGCAACATAGTGTCGGCCCAGATCCGGCCCATATCTGGTATGCGTTGTACCCACATGTACCAGATGTGGCTCGGATCTGGGCCGACACTATGTTGCTGTCTGGGAAGGGTTTTCCACACAATTTTTCCTTTTAATGAACAAACCATGATTCACCAATACGTTTCGTACTAACATTTATTCTAAATTCAATGTGGAAAAAAAGTAGGGACACCTGAAACCACACATACACAAAAAAAAACAAAAAAAAACGTCATATACTCAAATGTTCTAACTAGAATCTTACAGGGTTCTTTCAGGCACTTCATATAGAACCTTTTAGGGGTTCGCATTTATACTTTATCACTAGAAGAAAAATTGTAAACATGAAAGTATTATGCAATCATTTAAGACATTTCTCATTGTATAGAACATATTTGGCATAAAGAGTTCTTTAAAATTGAATCAAGAACTGTAAGGTTCAATAGAGAACCATATTGAACCTTTTCTTCTAAGAGTGTATATTTGCTTAATGTGTTGCAGTTAATAGTTTTGTTTGATAAATGTTTAAAATTATGTACATTCATGCACATAAGACTCCAGTCATATCAGTAGTCAAATAAAAGATGTTTCATATTACATGGAGCGGGTCTCCTCATGGGGGCTGCCATGTTGAGATCACATGACCAGCTAAATATTTTTTAGTACTTTTATAGTACTTTTACTTCTCACTTTTAACTCAGTATCCCTGTTAATGGATGCTTTCAACAAATGATCATGACAGACTGCTAGTATTTAATGGCATTGGTAACTTTTGCTATTGCATGATGCTGCATCCACATCACTAGGTGTCAGTAAGTCTAAGATGACTGCAATATCTTTCAGCACCATTAATCTTATAATAGAATTCATGTAACATGTAACAATGTAACATGTAGTCTAGTTTCAGTTTTGTGTTTCATGCAACGAGTCCAAAATCGTGTACTGTCTGACTTTGTCTGACACGTACATTTGAATTTGAATTTACTTTGCAACTGTTAACAAAGTATGCTCTATATATGTTATGAATATGCACTACTTCTGCCATGTTGTTACTGTTTCGTGACCTACCAGCGTCAGTTGCGTCGCTTCACTGCCATTCACAAATCCTTCCTCGTGGCCTCATGGGATAGTAAAGTGTCCATCGAATGTGAAGTAGTAGGTCATACGGAGACTGTTTTTCAAATACCATGTATTCGGACATACTACTCTTTTGGCATACTGTTTTTGGCATACTATATAGTAGGGAAGTATTCCATTTCGGACGTAGCAATGGTCTTTTAGTTTGTTTCTCATTGTTTCCTGTTTTTTCTTTTTCTGTTTCCTTGTTTGTCACGATTTCTAAGGAAGTTTGCATTATCGACTAAATTAATAACCAAACGTATAACTATTTATGATGCCTTAATCTATTAATCATATATAATCTTCATTAGTTGCTGATGCAGTAATCATTAATAAATGGTTTAGTTCTTAATGAGTCATACATTAACTGATTATGATTATGAAAATGATTATCTGTGCATTAGTTAAGCATGAATTAATGCATATTAGTGCAACCGTATTGTAAAGTGTTACCAACGTATCTTTACAAAAGTTCACAATGCTGTTGCAGATTAAATATAATGTGGAATATTGAATAAATATATTTTCGGCAGGTTATATACTGATTATTAATCACTTAAACCCCTTTATCTAAACCTTTCTACTTAACCATTGGACTCACATATCCGCCATGTTTGTCGTTTTTTAACACTTTTTATTTGTGTTTGTAGTTTTAATCGAATCCTCATCCAACACGCAATGGGTTGTGGGCAATATTAGCCATTAGAGTGTGCTCAGATCTCAGAAGTCATTTCACTTGGCGGCCATCTTTGAAACACCTCTCGGGCATGCAAGTGCAGCTCCTATCTCTTTAAATGGGGAAACATCAAATTCTCCAAAACTGTTCACCAAGCTTATGATTAAATTTCATATTTGAAATCACCAATGAAATCTGACAACACCTGTCTCATAAATTTGGTTTCTAAATGCTCGAATCATGGCAAAAAACAGCATTTTTCAGCCTGGGCAAAGCTAATGTGCATGTGCAATCCTAAACGCGCGCCTCATAACACTGCCTGTTTCTATAGCAACCGGAGCTTCTAACAGCAGCTGCAGTGACGCAATGACTTTATTAATTAACGATTGGCTCTTTCATTTAGAAGGCGGGGCTTATTCGCCATTTTGGGTGTTGCACTTTCTCCCATTCATAAGTAATCGGAGTGCACCATCTTCCCATATAAAAAGTTTTGGTCGGCACTTCGGATTGTAACCTGAAAAAGTAGACCATTCAGCTATCTTTGGACTACTCATTTCAACACAATTTTGGGACAGACTGATTTTAATTTTAAATACTATTTAGGATGGATAGAATGCAACCGGGACGCAGCATTACTGATTGATTAGTCCCCACCTGTGCCTTGTTTTTTGGTTAATAAATAATACTGCTGTGACTAGATATAAACGCAACACTTTTTGTTTTTGCCCCCATTTTTCATGAGCTGAATTCAAAGATCTAAGACTTTTTCTATGTACACAAAAGGCCTATTTTTCTCAAATATTGTTCACAAATCTGTCTAAATCTGTGTTAGTGAGCACTTCTCCTTTGCTGAGATAATCCATCCACCTCACAGGTGTGGCATATCAAGATGCTGATTAGACAGCATGATTATTGCACAGGTGTGCCTTAGGCTGGCCACAATAAAAGGCCACTCTAAAATGTGCAGTTTTACTTTATTGGGGGGCCCGAAAACCAGTCAGTATCTGGTGTGACCACCATTTGCCTCATGCAGTGCAACATATCTCCTTCGCATAGAGTTGATCAGGTTGTTGATTGTGGCCTGTGGAATGCTGGTCCACTCCTCTTCAATAGCTGTGCGAAGTTGCTGGATATCCAGAGCATCCCAAACATGCTCAATGGGTGACATGTCCGGTGAGTATGCTGGCTATGCAAGAACTGGGATGTTTTAAGCTTAAGGAATTGTGTCAGATCCTTGCAACATGGGGCTGTGCATTATCATGCTGCAACATGAGGTGATGGTCGTGGATGAATGGCACAACAATAGGCCTCAGGATCTCATCAAGGTATCTCTGTGCATTCAAAATGCCATCAATAAAATGCACGTGTTCGTTGTCCATAACATACGCCTGCCCATACCATAACCCCACCGCCACCATGGGCCAAAACATTGAAATCAGCAAACCGCTCACCCACACAACGCCATACACGCTGTCTGCCATCTGCCCTGTACAGTGAAAACGTCTCGGTTACGTATGTAACCCTCGTTCCCTGAAGGAGGGAACGGAGACGTACGTCGGAACTGACCGACGAATTGGGATCTATTTTCAGAGACCAATCTACTTCGAGTGTTTAAAAACGAGCCAATGAGAATTGGCATGCGGTAGACGCGTCCCACGCTCCGCCCCGCAGCGCGGGTATAAATACGGAAGTGGAAGTACCGCATATCGCTTTACAACTGAGGAGCCGGCTAAGTGGCTCGGCCTACAGCTGAAGCACAGCACCTGGCGACGGGACGTACGTCTCCGTTCCCTCCTTCAGGGAACGAGGGTTACATACGTAACCGAGACGTTCCCTTTCAGTCGGTCACGTTCGACGTACGTCGGAACTGACCGACGAATTGGGATCCCTACTAACACGCCAGAGATGCTGGCCCTTCCAGCGCCCTGACCGAGCTCGCTGGACCACACCTAGGTTGGTGCGGAAGTCAGGGCTCCAGTCAGGGAGGCCAGTCACTGCTGTTCCTGCAAGACCCACTCAGCGTGACTATTGGATAACGCTGGGAAAGCGTGCCCGTCTCAGGAGATGGTACGCTGCGGAGCCACGTCCTTCAGTGGAAGGAGAGGTGGAATTACTCATAAGGACTAACCTAGCAGGGTAGTGCTACCTATGGCAGTCTCTGGGGTGGATCCAACCTGGTCCCAGGGGGGAAAGAACACCACCAGAGACGACAGAGCGGGCTCTGTCAAGGGAAAGACACGGGGCTAGCCGAGTAGGGTAGCTGGTACCGTGGAGAATACACATATGGGGTTGCCGTTAGGGAACCGCTACATATGGAACCCAGCCTAACACACACGTTCCACAAGCATACGGGTGTAGGCCTGATGTCAGACGGCCGCAACGTCTGACACCGAAGGGGTGACGGAGGAGCTCGACAGGGTTAGCCGTTTCCGGGGAACACAACTGGAGACAATAGACGCACGTATCCGGCCCGGAGGCGGGAGTGGCGTATGCAAGCCGACACTAGAACGGGTACTTAGCGCTACTGGCCACTGGGGGCGAGGACGCGGGAAGATACCGGCTCTACACGGAGGCTATAAAATCTAGCGAACGTGTTAGGTGTCGCCCAGCCCGCAGCTCTACATATGTCTGTCAGCGAGGCGCCTTGAGCCAGCGCCCAGGAGGAGGCTACACTCCTAGTGGAGTGAGCTCGCACCCCGAGCGGGCAAGGCACGTCTTGGGACTGGTAAGCCAAGACGATAGCATCCACTATCCAGTGGGCTAACCTCTGCTTGGAGACAGCCTTTCCCTTCTGCTGGCCTCCGTAACAGACGAAGAGCTGTTCTGAGGTTCTAAAGCTTTGAGTTCGGTCCACGTAGGCGCGAAGAGCGCGGACGGGACAGAGCAAAGCTAGGGCTGGGTCTGCCTCCTCCGAAGGCAGCGCTTGCAGGTTCACCACCTGGTCCCGGAAGGGAGTGGTGGGAACCTTGGGCACATATCCAGGCCGGGGTCTCAGGACAACGTGAGAGTTGGCCGGCCCGAATTCTAGGCACGATTCGTTGACCGAAAGTGCATGCAGGTCCCCTACCCTCTTGATTGAGGCCAATGCAATCAGGAGCACTGTCTTCATGGACAGGATGTTTAGCTCGACTGACTGTAAAGGCTCGAAGGGAGGGCCCTGGAGCGCTCTGAGCACCAGGGCTAGGTCCCAAGAGGGTACCGAGGTTGGCCGAGGAGGATTTAGTCTCCTTGCACCTCTGAGGAACCTGACGATTAAGTCGTGCTTACCTAAGGACTTACCTTCAACTACATCGTGATACGCCGCTATTGCGGCGACGTACACTTTGAGGGTGGAGGGAGACAGCCTTCTCTCCAACCCATCTTGTAGGAAAGAAAGCACGACATTAACCGAACACCTTCGGGGGTCTTCCCGGCGGGAAGAACACCATTCAACGAACAGGTTCCACTTCAGAGCATAGAGGTGCCTTGTAGAGGGGGCTCTAGCTGAAGCGATGGTGTCTGCCACTGCCTGTGGCAGGCCACCTAGAACCTCCGCGTCCCGTCCAGGGACCAGACATGGAGTCTCCAGAGGTCTGGACGCGGGTGCCATAGAGTGCCCCGCCCCTGAGAAAGCAGGTCCTTCCTCAGGGGGATCGGCCAGGGAGGGGCTGTCGTGAGGAGTGAGAGTTCGGAGAACCAGGTCCGGTTGGGCCAGTAAGGCGCAACTAACAAGACCTGCTCCTCGTCCTCCCTGACCTTGCACAGTGTCTGTGCGAGAAGGCTCACTGGGGGAAACGCATACTTGCGTAGGTCCCGGGGCCAGCTGTGCGCCAGTGCATCTGTACCGAGGGTGCCCCCGGACAGGGAGTAATACAACTGGCAATGGGTCGAGTCCGGAGAGGCGAACAGGTCTACCTGCGCGGCTCCGAAGAGGTCCCATATCAGCTGGACGCTCCGGGGGTGGAGTCGCCACTCTCCCGGAGGTGTCGGCTGACGAGAGAGCTCGTCGGCTGTCTGGTTCAGCGCACCTGGGATGTGAATGGCCCGAAGCGACCTCAGACGCTTCTGACTCCACAGGAGGAGATGGCGGGCGAGCCGGAGCATGCAACGGGAGCGTAGACCATCCTGACGGTTGATGTACGCAACGGCCGCAGTGCTGTCCGTACGGACCAGAACGTGTTTTCCCTGTAGCGGCTTTTTGAAGCGGCCCAGGGCGAGACGTACTGCCAGAAGCTCTAGGCAATTGATATGCCAACGCAGTTGGGGCCCCGTCCACAGACCCGCAACTGAGTGCCCGTTGTACGTGGCCCCCCAACCCGTGGAAGAGGCATCCGTGAAGACCACAGCATGCCTGGACACCTGTTCTAGGGACACTCCGGCCCGTAGAAAGGCAGGGTCCGCCCACGGATTGAAGGTTTGGCGACAGTAAGGAGTAACTGAGACCCGGTACTGGCCGCGCTGCCACGCCCATCTCGGGACTCGGTCGTGAAGCCAGCGTTGAAGCGGTCTCATATGAAGCAATCCGAGCGGCGTTACCGCGGCTGCAGATGCCATATGCCCCAGGAGCCTCTGAAAGAATTTCAGTGGGACCGCTGTCCTGCCTTTGAACGTATTCAAGCAGTTCAACACTGACCGGACTCGCTCCTCTGTGAGGCGCGCAGTCCGGTTGACCGAGTCCAGCTCCATACCGAGATAAGAGATCCTCTGCGTGGGACAGAGTTTGCTCTTCTCTCGGTTGACCCGAAGGCCCAACAGGCTGAGGTGACGTAGCACCAGGTCCCTGTGTTCGCACAACTGCTCCCGGGACTGGGCCAGTATGAGCCAGTCGTCGAGATAGTTGAGAATACGAACGCCGCGTTCTCTGAGCGGAACAATGGCTGCCTCTGCGACTTTCGTGAAGACGCGAGGCGACAGGGACAGCCCGAAGGGCAGGACTTTGTACTGAAATGCCCTCCCCTCGAACGCAAAGCGAAGGAACGGTCTGTGTCGAGGGAGAATGGAGACATGAAAGTACGCGTCCTTCAGGTCGATCGCTGCGAACCAATCCCGGGGACGGATGCATTCGAAAATGCGTTTCTGCGTTAGCATTCTGAACGGGAGCTTGTGTAGGGCCCGATTCAGGACACGCAGGTCCAGGATTGGTCTTAACCCACCCCCTTTCTTGGGCACAATGAAGTAGGGGCTGTAAAACCCCGCCCTCATATCGGCCGGAGGAACCGGCTCGACCGCGTCCTTCGCCAGCAGGACATCGATCTCGGACCGCAAGACATGGGCATCGCAACTCCGCACTGAGGTGAAGAGGATGCCCGTGAACTTGGGAGGCCGGCGGGCGAATTGAATCGCATAGCCGAGTCTGATGGTACGGATGAGCCAGCGAGACGGCCTGGGAAGACCTAGCCAGGCCCCCAGAGACCGAACAAGCGGGACCAACGGCACCACAGACATGCCCGGGGTGAGGCAGCGAGATGGAGTACCCAGGCCCGACTCGGGAGGCCCGGAGGCGGCCCGGAGTGTTGCTTGAGTACTCCAGGGTGGGGCAGAGTGAGGGTGAGAAGGCCCGGGGGCGTTCTCGGTGCCCACACTGCTGCCCCCTGGCGAGGGGGAGAGGGGAGGAAAGGAGTGGCAAGGCCCGGGGGCGTCGCACACTGCCAACCTGACCCTCTTGGGGCCCAGGGAGGGAGGAAACTGCTCTTTTATTGAGAATGTGGGTACCGCTGGACTCCGGAGAGCTAGCGGCAGGATGTTGACACCAGCGTGGACATTCTCCCCCCGGTCCTCCTCCGGGGGGAGGAGGGGTGCGGACACCACCTCCCCGAGAACAGCTCCTCTCCTCCCTGGGCTGCCCGTCTCAGGGCCGCTTACCCTTGCGCTTGCCTGCAGAGACAGCGGGGCCCTGGACGGGTTGGGCGGCCCCCTTGCGCCTGGCGCCCTGCTTTGCCGGTGGAGGCTGCTGCTTTGGCTTGGCAGGGGCGGAGGCAGACGCCGGGGGACGCCCTCGGCGACGAGCAGGCGGGGGCGCTGCAGCCGGCGACTGGGTGGAAGCAGCAGCAGGTCGCCGGGGCAGGATATTTTTAATCGCCTCCGTCTGCTTCTGGGCAACCGAGAACTGTTGGGCGAAGTTCTCGATCGCGTCGCCGAAGAGGCCGGCCTGACAGACAGGGGCGTTGAGGAACCGCACTTTGTCGGTCTCACGCATATCTGCCAGGTTCAGCCACAGGTGGCGTTCCTGGACCACAAGTGTGGACATCGCCCGACCCAGGGAGCGTGCGGTGACTTTCGTCGCCCTGAGGGCGAGGTCCGTCGCGGTACGCAGTTCCTGCATAACCCCTGGGTCGGAACTACCCTCGTGCAATTCCATGAGCGCTTTGGCCTGGTAGACCTGCAGGAGCGCCATGGCATGCAGAGATGACGCGGCTTCTCCACAGGCCGTGTAAGCCTTGCCGGTTAGCCCGGACGAGAACTTACATGCCCGGGAGGGGAGACGCGGATTTCCCCGCCAGTCGGTAGCGGTCTTAGGACACAGTTGCATCGCAACCGACCGCTCCACTGGGGGGATCTTCACGTAACCCTTCGCCGCGCCACCGTCGAGGGTAGTGAGGACGGAGGAGTCAGTCGATCGGTTTCTAGCGCTATAGGGCGCTGTCCACGACTTCGTGAGCTCCTGATGCACTTCCGGGAAGAAGGGCACTGGGGCGGGGCGCTGAGAACCAGCACGGGCCGTCCCGAGATACCAATCGTCCAGCCGCGAGGGTTCGGGACGCGGTGGAGGGTTCCACTCGAGCCCGACACTCGCGGCGGCCCGGGAAAGCATAGCCGTGAGCTCTGGATCAGACTCGGGCAACGCTACCACACCCGAAGGGGGCAGCGCAGCCGAATCTTCATCTCCAGAGTCCATTAGCTCGTCCCCCGATGCGGCGATCGAAACCATATCCTCAACCGGAGCCCCAAAAGTAACAGCTGGCCCCCCGCGGGAAGGACCAGCATGCTCTTCCGGAAGCTCAACCGGCGCAGTGGAGGGGGGAGGGGCCCGAGGAGCCTGTTGGCCCGGCGGGAGTGCCCTCACAGTAACCCTCAGGTCCCCACCAAAGGTATCAGCCAAAGTAGCAGCCCTCTGCTTCGGAGCAGGAGGGCCACTAGATCGGGGGATGCGCAATGGGACTCCACCTCTTTCAAGGTAGTCGAGCCTGGACCGTAGTACTGCGATGGTCATATTCCCGCAATGGGAACATGAGTCATCCACGAAAGCCGCCTCAGCGTGCTGAACGCCCAAACACGTGAGACAGCGATCGTGTCCGTCAGCTGGGGACAGGTAACGACGGCATCCAGAAACACACGGTTTGAATGACATCTTGAAAAAGACGCAGGGTCAAACCGTGTTGCTCTTTTAGAGGAAATGCTCTGATCAGTGCCGAGGCACGCAGGGGAAATGGCCGCGGCTCGCAGCGGTTCAAAGGTGCAAGCCCGCTGAGAGCACTCAAAATGCCCAAAGCTGTAAAAACAGCTGTTTGTTTTTTCGCGACCACCGCTGCAGGCACCGTCACACCGACACTGGCAGAACTCCAACTCTCTCTGTTCGTCAGGAAACACTCTTCGTAGGAACAAACGCATGAATGTTCGGCTCCGAAGTTGAAAGCGATATGCGGTACTTCCACTTCCGTATTTATACCCGCGCTGCGGGGCGGAGCGTGGGACGCGTCTACCGCATGCCAATTCTCATTGGCTCGTTTTTAAACACTCGAAGTAGATTGGTCTCTGAAAATAGATCCCAATTCGTCGGTCAGTTCCGACGTACGTCGAACGTGACCGACTGAAAGGGAACTGGGATTCATTCGTGAAGAGAACACCTCTCCAACCTGCCCACTTAAGTCGGTTACGACGACGAACTGCAGTCAGGTCGAGACCCCGATGAGGACGACGAGCATGCAGATGAGCTTCCCCGAGGCGGTTTCTGACAGTTTGTGCAGAAATTCTTATGCAAAAAGTTATGCAAACCGATTGTTGCAGCAGCTGTCCGGGTGGCTGGTCTCAGACGATCTTGGAAGTGAAGATGCTGGATGTGGAGGTCCTGGGCTGGTGGGGTTACACGTGGCCTGCGGTTGTGAGGCCGGTTGGATGCTCTGCCAAATTCTCTCAAACACCTTTGGAGGCGGTTTATGGTAGAGAAATGAACATTCAATTCCCGGGCAACAGCTCTGGTGGACATTCCTGCAGTCAGCATACCAATTGCACGCTCCCTCAAAACTTGCGACATCTGTGGCATTGTGCTGTGTGATAAAACTGCACATTTTAGGCCCCGTGCGCACAGAGACGCGTTTAGCTGTACACGTAAAAAAAACTATATTTTTTGAAACGGGTCCCAGAGTGGATAAATCTGAAACCGACACCCTTGCGTTTTCGTGTGTACAGCCAATCTGTATATTTTGTAAAACAGTGATGTCATCACACCACGTCCCGCGCGGTAAAGACTAGAAGAAATACAGCTATGGGCACTGATATACATGCGCACATCAATATTGCATCATTTAATTACTGTATTTGCATTTGGTTGGGGTAGGTGTAGGCGTTAATAAAACACAATCTGGTAAGTAGCAAATGTATTTATTGTTATTTTATTGTGAGATTTTGCCTCACTTCCTACCATTGCTTTACCCCTTCTAGCCACAACTCTTCTTCTCCGTTTTTAGTGTATTTCTGTGGCAGAATTACAGCGCCACATACTGGCCTGGCATGTTTACTACATCGTTTTTGATTCGGTTTCAGTGGTTTTGTGTGTACGCAGATATTTCTTGAGACGAGGGAAAAAAAGATTGAATAGGGAAAGCTCTGGCTTCATGTGGATGTGGCCTTAGAGTGGCCTTTTATTGTGGCCAGCCTAAGGCACACCTGTGCAATAATCATGCTGTCTAATCAGCATCTTGATATGCCACACCTGTGAGGTGGATGGATTATTTCGGCAAAGGAGAAGTGCTCACTAACACAAATTTAGACAGATTTGTGAACAATATTTGAGAGAAATAGGCATTTTGTGTACATAGAAAAAGTCTTAGATCTTTGAGTTCAGCTCATGAAAAATGGGGGCAAAAACAGTGTTGCGTTTATAGTTTTGTTCAGTGTATATTTTAAGACTGACCATTTTTTTATATAACACCTATTACAAAAAAATGTATAATGTACTCAACCACCACTACATATTCAGCTGCATTTCACTGGAAAAAAATGATGGGAGGGATTTGAGGCAAAAGTGACTTTTTTTTTCTTCTCCAAATTCTGATGTCTGAAAACAGTCAATGGATTTAAGCTACTATCAATCTTTATGTCATGAGCCAACTGCAGACACCTGTACAGTAAGGAAAAATCCAGGCTAGTCCACTGAATCCAGATATGGATGACAGCTGTTCTGTATAGCACTAAGAGGGATTTTGAAGATGCATCTGAGTTGAGCTTTGAAGTTTTCCACAGGCTTCATTTATTGATAAATGAGCGACTTTGGATTACAGTCTATGCATCAGTTTGCTTTTGATCATTTTGATTCATCATGACAATACTGAAAACAAGAGATGTGTTCATAAACTTGTACAGCTTTTTCTGCCCTTTTGTTTCTCTAGAAACATATGAGCATATTTATTCTCCAACAGTTACTGGTTACTGTGCTGGAATCGCACACTTTGACAAACTTATGGAAACTGGCTTGTAATAAATACTCAGATTGAGCTAAAGTGACTGTTAGTGAATCACAGGGTTAGTTAGAACTATCATTTGTACAATAGCTGTAAAATCTGTTACAGGAGCAGAATGAGGAAGTATGTAATTTTCTTTCCCTAAAGTTAGCAAAAAGTTGTGTTTTTAAGGCAAATTTGTAGTGTATTGATTGAATACACTCAGGAATAAGTACTGTTTGACCACTTTAGATTAACTCGGGGTTAGATTTTGTTTGGCCAGTAATTTGTCCAAAGAGACACCTGTATTCACAGAGTTTGTGCTGAGTTGATTGCACAGTAAAGAAAGAGAACAGCCCATCGTTGTCCCGAGTCTTATTTGTGTTGTTTAACATTAGACAAACATAACAGTTGGTGACGAGGACTTTTGGATTTTATATGTAAGCGCTTTCTCCTCGTCTAGTCATCGTCTAGTCTGTGGCATCTCACAAGAGCGTATACAGAAGAGATTGCTCATGGAGGCAGATCTAACATACAAACGTGCAGTTGAAATTGCTGTCGCCATGGAAACGGCTGCCAGAGATGCGGGATGGACACAGGTTCCGCCGTATCAGTGATGTCACAGCACGAGTTTGAAAAACATTTCAAGACAGCTAAATTAAAGCCATCACCTGTCAAATTGAAAACATACACTGGGGAGCCCATAATTCCCCTGGGGATGATGCCCGTGACTGTAAAGTACAATGATCAACAGAGCGAGTTGGATCTGTACATAGTACGAACTGAGGGACCAGCACTCTGGGGACATGACTGGCTGAGGAAGTTTCAGCTGGACTGGAAATCCATAAAAAGTCTGCATGTTACAGTGCCTACATCATCGTGCACTCAAAAGAAACTGGAGGAAGTGCTGAACGGGGCTGCAGTGGTGTTTCAATCTGGAATAGGAACTCTAAAGCATATAAAAGGGAAGATAACCTTGGATGAGAATGCAATCCCAAAGTTTCACAAGGCACGGCCCGTTCCCTATGCTATTCGCCAGAAATTAGAAACTGAGCTGGATCGGTTGGAAGCTGAGGGAATACTTTCTAAGGTTGACTGGAGTCTCTGGGCAACTCCAGTTGTTCCTGTTGCTAAGAAGGATGGAACTGTAAGACTGTGCGGGGATTTTAAAGTCTCTGTTAACCCTGTATTGCAGGCAGAATAATATCCACTACCGAGAATAGAGGATATTTTTGCTACACTTTCAGGAGGACAGCTCTTTAACAAAATAGACTTGGCGGAAGCATATTTACAGATGGAAATGGAGGAGGACTCAAAAGTGTTCTTGACAATTAATACTCACAAGGGCTTATACCGCTATAACAGGCTTGTTTTCAGGTGTTGCCTCAGCACCGGCCTTGTGGCAAAGGGCTATGGATCAGGTACTTCAGGGTTGCCCTGGTACCCAATGCTACCTCGATGACATCATTGTCACAGGTGACAGTGACAGTAGTCACTTGGAGAACTTAGCACGGGTCTTAAAGAGATTGGATGAGTATGGACTGCGTGCGAGACGTGACAAGTGTGAGTTTTTCAAAGACACTATCACATTTTGTGGACACAAAATTGATGCGAATGGTCTGCACAAGTGTCACGACAAGTTAAGAGCTGTTGCAGAGGCTCCACAGCCGAAAGATGTTTCGCAATTGAAATTTATTCCTTGGATTTATCAATTACTACAACAGGTTTTTGCCAAATCTAGCAACTGTTCTCCATCCTCTAAATGCCCTGTTACAAGCAGGAAAGAAATGGACGTGGACAAGGCAATGCACACAAGCTTTTCAGGACGCAAAGAAACTAGTGATGTCAGATACAGTTCTGACTCATTTTGATCCACACAAACCTCTAAGGTTAGCATGTGACGCCTCATCATACGGCATCGGAGCGGTGTTGTCGCATGTGATGACTGATGGAACGGAGCGCCCCATAGCTTTCGCTCCCTCAGTGCTGCAGAGAAAAACTATGCACAGATTGACAGGAAGCTCTGAGCTTGGTATGGGGTGTAAAACGATTCAATCAGTATCTGTATGGAAACACATTTACCTTGGTTACAGACCATCAGCCGTTGGTTTCCATCTTTAATCCTCAGAAGGGAGTTCCACTGACAGCAGCAGCACGAATGCAAAGGTAGGAGTTGTTTCTGGGAGGACATAGATACCAGTGTTGGGGTAACAGTTTAAAATAAAGTAAAAAATAAAGACCAAGAGTCAGGAGTGCAATTAATTAAAGAAAAATTCATCTTGATTCTTTAGGGTTTCAGTAAAAGGAAATATGAAATGAAATAAAATATAAAATAAAATGAAAGACAAATCCATATTTCATATCTGGAAGCCGGGCTAAGTGAGCAAACACTGTTACTGCACTCCCGTCAGGTTAGGGGTGTGTGATGCCTCCAAAATCCAAACACACGACAACATGTTCTGAAATCAAGCTTTAGCGACACATCCCACATCCCTAGGACAGACCCTCAGTCAACACTCAGAGACCAAATACAAACTTTAGAAAATATAAAAGAAGAAACAATCATTGGTCCTATTGATTGAGCAAAATCATAACTGGAAAGAATCATTAAAAATAATTATAATAATATAGAAAGATAAATATTGATTAAGGCTTTGATTATAAATTTAATTAGGAGATATACAATTATATTGAAGCGGCAGTGGATTTCAGAATCACCCTTCACCAGACTGAATAAAAAAAAAAACCACACAGACATGCTAACGCTGATGGGCTATCAAGTCTACCATTGGATGGGTGTGATACAAAGGCAAAGAATGTAAGCACGCCTTTGGATGTTTTTACAATTGCTCAGCTTGGAGTGGTAAAGATGAAGTCACTTGCAAGAAGTTTCGTATGGTGGCCTGGTATAGATCAACAGATTGAGCAGCTTGCCATGCACTGCTCAGGATGTCAGTACGTGCAAAAGATGCCAAAAACCGCACCATTACATCCTTGCGTTACCGTGGCAAAGGATCCATGTTGACTTTGCGGGTCCTTTCATGGACACAACATTTTTGGTTGTTGTTGATGAGTGTTCAAAGTGGCCAGAAGTGTTCAGCATAACCTCCACAACAGCTGCCCAAACTGTGACCGTTCTGAGAGAACTTTTCGCAAGGACTGGGGTACCGGAACAGCTGGTGAGTGACAATGGTCCCCAGTTTATATCTGAGGCGTTCCAAATCTTCCTAAGGAACAATGGAATCAAGCATGTGACCTCAGCACCCTATCACCCAGCTACAAATGGCTTAGCTGAGAGATTTGTGCAAACCTTGAACAATGCACTGCGGGCCAAGACAGGTGAAAAGATCCCACTGAACCAGAAGCTACACAATTTCTTATTTGCATATCGGAATGCAACTCATGTCACCACAAATCGAACACCTGCCATGTTGTTCCTTGGTAGACCCTTACGTTCAAGGCTGGATTTGTTGAAACCTAATTTGAGGAGAGCTGTACACGACAGACAGATGAAGCAGTCACAGGGAGGAGGAAAAACAAGAGAGTTGGAAGTTGGAGAGATTGTGCTTGCTAGAAATTACAGAGGAGATCACAAATGGACACCTGCAAAGGTCAAGGAAAGAACAGGACCACTCTCATATACAGTTGAGATTGCACCAGATACCATCTGCAGACGACATATTGATCAATTGAGAAGATCAAATGTTCCTCTGGAAAGTGTTCCTGTGAGTGTCCATTCACCACTACTGATACTGCTACTAGTGGAAGTGATACAACAACAACACCTCAAGATAGCACTGTATCTTCCAGTGAAGTGCCGCAACCACCAATTCCGACCTGTGAAGAAAAACGTTACCCTACCCGTGTACGGAGACCACCAAACCGTCTTGATTTATAAAAAGGAATAAATAAGAAGAAGAAAAAAAAAAACTTTAAGTGGACATTATAGTCATACAGAAGTTTATTTATTTTGTATGAGAAATGGTTTGTTTAAGATTTTCTTAAACAACACTCAGGAATAAGTACTGTTTGGCCACTTTAGATTAACTCGGGGTTAGATTTTGGTTGGCCAGTGATTTGTCCAAAGAGACACCTGTATTCACAGAGTTCGATTGAGCTGATTGCACAGTAAAGAAAGAGAACAGCCCATCGTTGTGTCAAATTTATTTGTGTTGTTTAACATTAGACATACACAACAAAATTGACAAGGAATATTACCTAAAAAATTTCAGCTGATATAATGGGAAACCACTCAAACTCTTTATCAATCTAGTCACGCATTCACCCTTTACTTGACTCTTTATTGAACTACTGACTAATTTCTGACTGTCATCATCATTATGGTCATTGCCAATATATGAAAACATGATATTGTCAGAGATCAGCCAGGCTCCACCATCACCCAATCACAGCGTTCGATGTCACCAGAGTTCTAATCACCCGCACCTGCACCTCATCTCCTCATCACCACAGACTCATATAAGCACTTACCTGTCTCCAGCAAATGTTACGTGTCTCATCGTTTCTCCTGATTCTCAGTGTCTCCATTGTCTTCCCAGTCTGTATATCTTCTCCATCCAGTCTCTCCACTGAGGTGTGTGCTCCAGTGTCCATCTTCTCCACCATCCACGATCTTCTCATCCAGCTGTCTACTGCCAGACTGTCAGCTAATTCTTTCTGCTGATATACCAGTCTTATTCCCTTCGGCTATCAATAAAGCTTTGTGTTGTTACTTAGTCTCTGTTCCATAACATATATTATCAATCAATGTGTTTCTTTTATTGGAAATGTATAAGACACATGGCAATTGCAATACTGGAATTTTGGGAAGTGCATTTATATGTGTATGAACACTGTGTTTATGTATTTGGTTAAATGTGTGGGAACACTGAAAAAAGAGGATGTCTAGTCAACTTCCTCTAATTTCTCTGAAATTCAATAAAAGTGTGTTTTTCCAAACATGATTAACATATGCATTTATTTTAAAATTTCCAATCAAATTGTTCCATATTACCAAATGTATGTGTTTTAAGAAATGATGCTACATATTTGCCATAGAAATTTGATGTTGAGATTTTCATGATGAACAAAATGCGCAAGACTCACAAACTTGTGTTGGTCACAGATCTTATTTTCTACAATAATCCAAAATCCGATGGACAAATGCTACATTTTATGCTACAAAATTACACTTTAGTACACTTTTAAAAAGAATACTTATGGCGGAAATAATACACTTAAAAAAAAAATGTGACTGAATTTAATGTTTTCAGACACTTAATTGCATGTTAATTGCACTTAAAATATGTTTTGTTTATATTAATGCAATTAGCTGAACTTTGGAGTGCTTTTGACACACTTAAATATAACTCAAGTGTATCTTTTATGTTTCATAAGTACTTCTATTGTCTCTGAAATATGGTTTAAGTGCACTGCCGAATGTGCTAACAAATTAATGGTAAACAAATACATTTTTAATGTTATTTCTATTGAAACTTGTATGTGAATGAAGTTGCAAGATTTTTAACTTAAAATGTATGAATAATACATTACAGTTCAAATTATAATCAAGTACATTAGTTAAGTATGTTAGTCAACACATCAAAATATGTGTATTTTTAAGCATGACAAAAGATTAATTAAAACAATGATTTAATTTTATTTTAAGAGTGCACTTATGTGTGTTAAGAAAAGTGTACTTTTTTTACTTTAGGATATCTACATGAAATTAATATTAAAACTAATAAATAATGTCACCGACTTGCCAAAAGTAGTGGCAAAATCAAGTTATCCTTCCAGCAAAAAAACTCACAGGCTCTGCCAATAATTACAGCAACATCCGAAAAAGAAGAAACCTGGTTTTACAGGTTTAACAGAAGCAAGACTTCGGGTCAATAAGTGCGACGGCATGCTGAAAGACCCGGTTTGTGCTAATGCGGATTGCGGACTGTGGGGTTTGTCACTTATTCACCCTGTTTTCCTGCGACAGCAGACAGGACTAAAGCAGCATGAAAAAGCCCAGAGAAGAGCACAGAGAAAGGGGTGTGAACGGCAGCCAGTTGGAAATAAGTGGAGCTCCCAAAGTTCTTGGAGAATGTCTTTTCAACACCATTCAGCAGCCCTGTACAGCCATGAAGAAAGAGGTATCTATCTCCTTGAATGAAACCTGTGGTTCATTCTTAGCAAAACACAAAATAAACCTTTACAATAAACGGAGAAACACTTTTTATTTTGCTGTTGTACTCAAAAGTGATGACAGGGCGTGCAGTGATGATACTGGATGATATAACGTGTCATATTAGATAGACAGGCTTGATTTGTCCAATAAATTGGTAAAAACCAATGGGTCAGGATTTGGCAGTTTGGCATGGCCAAGTTAGGAAGCTGTAACTACATTACTTGGGTTAAAAAAGCTTTTCTCCATTGAGTGCTGCAGAGATGACTTATAGCATTTCCTGTTCCATTATCCTGAAGTCAATGGGTTTTTTGAATGGGCTTTTGGTTAAATGCCTGAAATAAGGTCTGCGGTTGACACAAGACCTTGACACATATCTTGACACAAGATATTTTCACATTTTATTCTACAACATAAAATACATTAGTAATATCCCCTTGTGGTTTTGCAAAGCTTTTACTTGTCTTGTAAAAGTCGGTTGCTAACAGAGGTGGTCTGGGACATTAAATGTCAGCCGAACAGGTAAACTCATCACTCACTAGTCCGCTTTTACAGCATTGTTGAGTTTATAATTGTGCTCTTGCAAACTATTCTAACTCTGGAAAGTTAGAGTTGTCAGAAGCTTAATGGTGGTGACGCTGAAGTCATGTGACCGTGGTGTAGTTCATTCCTAGACTACGTTTAGCTTTTTAATTCTGCCAATTGTATTTAGGTTTAAAAATGTTGTTAGGTTTCAAGTTTGTGAAGATTATCATGATGAAATAAATGTGCAAGAATCATACACTTTTGTTTGTCACAGATCTACATTTTTTTCTATAATAATCCAAAAGCCAGTGGAAAAATCCTATTGGGTTTTTGTTAAGGGAACCGGGCTGATGCTGACTTATAATAAGTCTTCACAGCCATTCAAAAGTAGTTATGCATTCTGACCAGTGTTGGGTAAGTTACTCTAAAAAAGTAATTAATACTACTAATTACATCTTAAACAGTGTAATTAGATTACTGTACTAATTACCTAGTCTCAGACGTCATGCCCACGGACCGCTGGCTGAACGTCTGATGCATATGGCACACTTAACTGGAAACACTTCAGGATTTTTGAGGTCGTCATCTGATCTACAGGATGTCCTGGAGACGTGTGTGTCACGTTCTTCAACTGTCTGGAAACAACCAGCAGGAAACAAAGATGCCAAACCCATTTGTGGAAGAAGAACGCTGTCGTGTTTACAACTGTGACACGTCTGATGCATATGGCACACATCTCTGGAAACACTTCAGGAGTTTCAAAGTCGTCTGATTGGTTGAATTCTACAGGATGTCCGCAAAACGTGTGTGTTGCGTTCTTTAACAGTCCGCATGGAAACAAATGCCGCGACTCCAAACTCCCTCGTGGAAGGAGAACGTCATTGTGTTTACAACAGTGACAATGAGCACTTACCAGGATCAACTAAAGGCTGGATTTTCAAAAGTATGTGAAGTTCGTGGCGCCATTGTTGCAGTAAACTTGAACAACGCTCTTGAATGAATAATTTAAAGATGCACGCTGGTCTGTTCTTGCAGGGACATCAACTTTACATTTTCACGCCCCTAAACATGACGCGGAACAAAACAAACTGCGATTGGTTGCGTTACATGTCAGTCAAACGTCCTTTTGGGCGATCCTTGACCAATGAAAGCTGCGATAGAGTCCAGACCTTCTGCCGTCAGTCTACTCAAGACTACTAAATACCCAGTTTAAAAAGTATTGCATTACTTATTACTACTTTCTAAATCCCATAATTCTCTTTTAATTCTTTCAAATAAAAAATATAAAATTGCATAAATTATTCTTCTGACCAAAGTATTTAAAGGGAGAAAGTCACATTAAAACATTAGATGTTAATAACATTGGATGTTAAATTTTGATGTTAAATCAACTATTGTTTTACATAGAATTGTTCTATAGTCTATAAAATATGTAATGCATTTACATCAGAAGTAACTGTAATTAAATTACAGAAAAATTAAGAGTAATTCATTACTTTACTTCTAACATTTTACATTTAGTAATGTATTAGACCCAACACAGATTCTGACGAAATGAAATTTTAGATTATTATTAATTACAGGTAACACTTTAGAATACTGTTCCGTCATCAATGAATAACTAAAGAGGAACAAATGAGTAACACAATATTAACATTCTAGCAGAGGCGGAATACAGCGAATCTGCATCAGCAGATCAGCGGACGGCGGTTTCCTGTTCAGCACATCTGACTTGACGCCGTCATCAATGCCGTGCCCCAACTGTGGTACATGCAGAGCCCCTCTGCATCCCACTGACGAGCATGGGCAAAATCCATGCAGAAACTGCACTCACTCAGGGCGGCTGTTCTCACTGCGAGAGCATGCTGCTCTCCTCTCTGTGCTCGCAGCTAGCTTTCTTTTCAGAGAGCAACCCCGCCCCTCGTGACTCCAGGAGCCTCGGAGGAAGAAACTGCGGGGTCAGAGGGATCATGAGCACACAGAGACGAGTGAGCTCACGCTGGCTCAGACCCTGCGTGCCTCACTCTCTCCAAATAAAGAGGTTTTGCCAGTGCTCTTCACCCAAACAGACAAGCGCCCCTCGTATGAAGCGAGCGGACTCGTCTCGTTTGGGGGTTCGGATGAAGACCTCCACGATGACAGCTTGTCATTGGCAGCCTTAGTGGATGACCCCGACCCCATGCCTCAGACTAGCAAAAGCGACACCAGGGCGAACACAGACGCCGAACTTCCCCGCATTCTCGCCAGAGCTGTTGAAGAGCTCGGCCTTGACTGGTTGTCACCAGAAGAGCCCACTAGATGACCGCCTCGATGAGTGGTTCCTGCCTGGGCGCCAACAGGCCCCTCGTCATCAGCGCCGTACCTGAAGTTCCCGACGAACTCACAAAGTCGTGACGTGCCTCTGCAGCGCTGAAGATGGCGCCGAAGAAAAGGGATATGAGAAACTGCCCCTCTGGAGGAAGCAGTGGCTGCGCATCTCTGCCCACCCACCACCACTGGATGGAAGGCCAAAGTGACTCATCCATCTAAGCCATGCAGAACAACTTCAGCTCTCGCCGGGCCGAGCTTATGCCTCCACTGGTCAAGCTGCCTCAGCCCGGCACCAATGGCGATCCTCCAGGTGTTCCAAGTGAAGCTCCTCGGCTCCATGGACAAGTCTGGACTAGACCCAGCAGCCTTCCGCGATCTGTGCAGTGAAACCAAACAGCGCCCGCAGACATCTAATCGTTTCCCGTTCCCTAAACACCAGGGCCACCGGCCTAGAATTATGCTGGACCCTGAGCCTCGGAAGCCTTCCTGATCAGAGAGCAGAAAGGAAGAGGAAGGGGTTAAGTTTTGCTGCGGCCAGACCACCCCTGAAAAAGGCTCATGTGTTTCTCCCAGCCCCTTTTTCAGTTGAGGCGGTTGGAAATGTT
This sequence comes from Rhinogobio ventralis, assembly GCA_039654625.1. Taxonomy (NCBI): domain Eukaryota; kingdom Metazoa; phylum Chordata; class Actinopteri; order Cypriniformes; family Gobionidae; genus Rhinogobio; species Rhinogobio ventralis. Next base: position 7,540,133 of record CM077193.1, on the reverse strand, counting down.
CTGTTTGCAACCAAAGGGCCCGTTCTAACTCACGTGTCAGAATGGGTACTGAATACAATAAAACGAGGTTACTCGCTCCAATTTGCTCACAGACCTCCGCGCTTTCATGCTGTGGTCAACACAATGGTAAGGAGCAAGGTAGCTCACCTCCTCCACACTGAAGTGTCAAACCTGCTAGCGAAGGGGGCTGTCAAAACAGTTCCCCCTTCACAGAGCAAGTCAGGCTTCTACAGCCGTTACATCCTCGTACCGAAAAAGGATGGCGGCCTCAGACCTATTCTGGATCTCAGACACCTGAACAAGAGACGGCCATTCAGGATGTTAACAGCCAAACTAATTCTCTTGCAAATTCACCCAGGGGATTGGTTTTTATCAGTGGATCTGAAAGATGCATACTTTCACATCCAAATAGCCCCCCATCACAGACCGTTCTTGAGATTCGCGTTTGAGGGGGTGGATGCGGCTCTCTCCCCTCTGAGACAGTGGGGAATGCGCATTCTGAACTACCTCGATGACTGGCTCATTCTGGCCCAGTCGGAGGCCGAGTTACAAACTCACAAATCCTGACTCCTCAGCCATCTAGAATGCCTTGGGCTCAGGATCAACTTATCCAAGAGCGTACTGTCCCCCAGCCAGCGAATAACCTTCCTGGGAATAACCTGGGAATAACCTTCCTTCTCGACTCTGTCCAAATGAGAGCCTGGCTTGTGCCAGAACGCACTCTCACCATTCAACAGCTAGCTGCATCGTTCAAAGCAGGATCTTACCTCCCCCTCAGAACCTTTCAAAGGGCACTGGGCCTTATGGCCTCTGCATCGTCAGTACTCCAGTTAGCCCTGGCCCCCTGGAAAGCCCCCTAGCTCTAGAATCGGTCAAGCAAGTGGGCGACTTGCAAGTGCTCTCTGTGAACGCTTCCTGCCTTGAGTTTGGGCTCCAAAGTCATCCTCAAAACGAGACATGGCTATGTACCCAAGGTGCTCTCAACTCTGTTCAGAGCCCAGGTCATTTCACTGTCTACCCTTCCCTCATTGGAAGACGACAGAGAATTAAACCTACTCTGCCCTGTCAGGGCTCTCAGAGTCTATATAGAGCGCTTTGCCCATTTCAGGCAGTCAAAACAGCTTTTCGTATGCTTCGGTGGCCGCACCAAAGGGCTTCCGGTCACGAAGCAAAGATTATCACGTTGGATAATAGAGGCTATCTCTTTGGCCTACGCCTCGATGGGCCTTAAATGCCCCATAGGCGTCAGAGCTCATTCCACGAGAGGCATGGCCTCCTCATGGGCATGGTCCAGTGGTGTACCAATTGATGACATTTGTGCGGCAGCCGGCTGGTCCTCACCATCCACATTTGTGAGATTTTACAACTTGGAAGTGCCTGCACTACAGGCACGAGTCCTTTCTGTCTAAAGTGAGTGTTGGCCTCTGAGGAGCCCAAACCACTAGTTACTCCTTCTGTGGGCTCCGACCCTTGTCTGGGCCCCGTTGGATTACCGACTAAAGTTCTACTCTAAAATGCCTCAGGCCTTGCTACCTCAGGGAGTACAGAGCGAAGTCGTCAGCTTAAATAGCACGGCGTGATTGAACTGGGTTCCCATAAGTGTCTAGCAGACGCAATACGAGTGAACCGTTTTCGAAAGGGAATGTACTCGGGTTACTCATGGTTCGGAACGAGTATTGCGTAGACGGCCACGCTATTAAGCTTCATGTCCAGACCTTAGACAACAGTATAAAAAAATAAAAAAAGCCAGTTCATGACCTCTTTACAAATGATATCAGTCATTACTTGGGAGTTATCATGCTTTTCAGAATACGAATTCCTTCTGAAGGATTTGGTAATACTTGAGTCATTACTAGTTACCATGATCTTTACTTTAGAATTAATCATACATTGTACATTACTCACATTAATTATGAACCTGTATAGTTCTTAGTAGTCCTCTGGGAGGTATGAAAAAAATAGTAGTTACTGATTAGCTAATAGTGAACTACCTCATTCAACTGAGCGCTACTACTTACTAATTAGTTAATCAGAGTTTTTTGTTGGTTAATAGTAGTTACCAGAATGTTAATATTGCGTTACCTCTGTAGGTATTCATTAATGACATATTCTAAAGTGTTACCAAATTAAGTTATATTTATTTTATGTTAATTGCAAATATTTTATTATTTTATTGTATATTAGACATTATATATATATATATATATATATATATATATATATATATATATATATATATATATGTATATCTGAATCTGGACTGGATTACAAACATGCTCTCAACAGGTTATTAGTGCTCACTGACAAAATATGTGACCTACTTACTGCTGTGATGAAATATGTTTTCAGGGAATTCACGGATCCAAAGTGTTATCCTGTTATGATTTTGACCGTTCTATTATTGCATAAATGCATTTAATTCACAATAACTATGGCAATAGCGTGGTAACAGGGTGGCAGTTTTTTGTTAGCTGGGGACGTGCCTTCACAGGTAAGGACATTTTTTTAATAAACTTGGCACAATAAAATACAAGTGTGTGTGTGTGTATGAAATCATTGGTTTGACAAAAAAAGGTTCTATTGAATAAGTGTTAACAAGTGCAGTTCTTAGTTATTTGGACAGATCCTCTCGCTGTGGCTACTGTTGCCAGGGGGGGCAAATATTTCTTGTTCCATCTCTTTATTGATGTATAGCCTCCCACTAAGCCCCTCTGCTGCTGATGAGTCAGACTATCCCTCCTGAAGTTGTTTCTAACCTACAGAGGAAAGGAGAAATACAGAGATAGGCCCTTAAACAGCTAAGCCTGTAACTTCATACACGGCTATTTAAAAGCTAATATTTTGGGTAAGTGGAGTGACGGTAAAAATTATGGTAAAATACACCTTCTCTGTGATGATCTGAAATTACTTAAAGGGAAAGTTCACCAAAACATGTAAATGTTGTCATTACTTACTCACCCCCAAGTTTTTCCAAACCTGCATGAGTTTCTTTCTTCTGCTGAACACAAAAGAGGATATTTTGAAGAAAATGGGTAACCAAACTGTTGAACACAAAAGAAGGTATTTTAAAGAATGTTGGTAACCAGATAGTTGATGGCAACCATTGACTTCCATAGTAGGAAAAAAAATACCATGGAAGTCAATGGCTGCCGTCAACTGTCTGGTTACCAACATTCTTTAAAATGTCTTCTTTTGAGGGTGTTCTTTTTTTTTTGGGGGGGGGGGGGGGGGGGGTGAACTATTTCTTTAAAGGTTTTCACATATTCAGATTAATTTTGTTCCCCCCAGATGACTTTTTATAGGTAAATGTTTTTTTTAGTATGGGTTAATCTCATTTCATAATTTGTTTAATTATGACTTCTTGATTTAATTGTATATTCATTGAAAAATGTGTCATACAACATGAAAGCATAACAATCACCCTTCGTGTCATGGGAAAAGCTTTTGATAATAGTAAGCATTTGGCGCCCTCTGGTGAATATTTGAATATAATGAAGTATTAGTCTGATATATTCAAGCTTGCTGTTTTTCTAATTTCATCATCGTAGCTGAGTTCATGTTTAAAAAATTCAAATTTAAACTCAGTTTTATTACTAAACAAAGTAAATTATTTGATAAAAAGAGTCTTAATATTCACTAAATGTAAGTAAGTAAAAATGCAAAACTTTTTTTCTACTAATCTGTACTTTTTTTTAACAAAAAAGTGAGAGAAATGTGTATGATATTATAAAAAAACATAGATGTTTAGGTATAGAAAAAAATATATATATTTTGAAGTGGAAACCAACCAGGCAGACCAACCCTCATGTGTTTGACATCTGGTATCTGATTGAACCATGAACCCATGAGAGTTGTTGAATTGTAATGTTTATGTACTCGCCCTGCCATGTCACCATCCAATAAATTAGACAATCATTTACCAGTGATCTCAATACAAAATACTGCTTGGAGGCTTTTTATTGTATGTTTGTCACTCACATTAAAAAATTAACACCGTTAGATTTTAACACTATTATTAAGCATTGCATGTTAAATGTAAAATACAATGACTCCTTGTCCCCAATTTTAGTTTCTGTGTGCAATGCACATGTGTATCAGAGGTGAAGGTCTTAAAGGGATAGTTCACTCAAAAATGAAAATTCTGTCATCATTTACTTGTTGTTCCAAACCTGTATGAGTTTCTTTCTAGATATTTTCAAGAATATGGGTAACCAAACAGTTGTAGGGAAAAAAATAAAAAAATTGATGGAAGTCAATGGGGTTTGTCAACTGTTTGGTTACCGACATTTTCAGCAGAAGAAAGAAACTCATACAGGTTTGGAACAACTTGAGGGTGAGTAAATGATGACAGAATTTTCATTTTTGGCTGAACTATCCCTTTAAGTATATAAAGTTAGTCATGTCTGGTTAACCTTTATACATGTGGTTAAAGGCACGTGTGTACAGTTGGCATGGCGAGACTGCTGGACATTTCTCTTGGCATGTCTGCTGCTTGTCCATGTGTGAAGACCTCAGGCCCGGTGTGTGTGGGTAGCAGGGGATCTACAGGCAGAGCTGTTACAGACAAAAGTCACATTAATAATGCAATTTATATCTAATGAAGTAACCAAGTAACATTGAAACATGCATATTCTGTGAAGGTGCTTTGAAACTATATTGTGAAAAGTGCTATAAGTGAACAAATAATAATAAGGTGCCTATAAATTGGCATTATATCACTTTTTTTAATTATCAGAAACTAGATTTATAAATGGGAAACTTCCAGCTGTTCAAGTCTTATACCTCATTTGAAAACAAATATTCTGTGATCATACAAAGCTATCAAAATACTTTGTATGATGCTCATATGGGTCATATGGACTACTGTTATGCACTGTAAAAAAAAAGGTCAGTAGAAAAATGGAAAAGGTACTGGTAATTTTCTGCCAGGACATTATCCATTAAGTTTACGCTCCATTTAACCCTAAAACACAACATAATGCAATACATAATTCAAAATACAGTTAAAACAACTGTAAAAAGTCAATATGGATAATTCCTTCATAATAACAGTATATTGGCCCCTATATTGTATATTGTATAACCAAATCTTTGTGAATTTCATAATTACAAAAAAAAAACAACAGCAAGAAACACATTGAATTAAACATGATTTTTTAAAGTAGAAAGACTGAAATCATATTTCTTGTAAAACTCCAATAATCTTTGTTTTATTTAAAACTTTGAAAAACTTAAAGCCCTTACGTATAATGCATTATAAAGGTATTCATAATTAGTGCTGTCAAAACGATTAATCATGATTAATCGCATCCAAAATAGAAGTTCATGTTTACATAATATATGTGTGTGTGTTACGTTACGTTACGTGTAGGATATAAGCTCACAGAGACAAGAATGAACAGGAGACAGGAACTTTGATAATAAAACTCAGGAAACTCTTACACACGTATAACTATAAACGAGAACCGACAAACACTGAGGGAGAACTGAGGGCTTAAGTACACAAAGCAATGAGAATAACAAGGCACAGGTGAATAATATAACTAATTACTAAACCAAAAACACAAGACAGAGCAAACATGTAACAGGCTCTGGAGGAGGGCGTGGAGCAAAAGAAAAAAGACACAGTCCAAAACAAAGAAAAACAGTCCAAGGAGGAGTGGATGGAGGGAGGAGCCAGTGAAGAGCCTGGTGCAGGAGCCAGATGGTACACCAGAGACCAGCCAGGACGAGGCCCCAGGGCAGAGTCGACAGTGGGAGGAGCCATGGAGGAGTCGACTTGGTGGTAGAGGGAGGGAGGAGCCAAGGTGGCGCCGAAGCGTCGACAGGCCGAGGTGGAGCAGGGGGCACAGAGGCTGGAGGCGAAGACAGGGAACCCTCAGTGCGAGATTTCCGGATGGCTTGTGGGAGATGCAGAGTGGCTGAAGGTCAACAGCGATGGTGGGGCTGAGGAACTGGCTGAATGAGGAGGCGGGAGAGGGAGGCTGGGCGGGAATTCTGAGGATGGAGACCCTGGAGAAACAGGGGTCTACAAAAAAGTTTATTAAGTCTGCCTCAAACAGTCTTTAGTTCCTCAAAGTAGCTGCCAGTGACTTCAGTCCATTTTACCACAGTGGTGGTGTTGTGGGCGGGGCTTTCCTCACAGCCCTCAAGCTCCACAATCACTCCCTCAGTGACGTACGGTGTTGCAAGCTCATGCACCTGGTCAGACCTTGTAGGTGGTCCGGGCTCCGAGGCGATGACACACTCCGTCCTTATCCTCGGTACGGGCTCGTCTCTCGCAGGTGGCCGGTCTCCATGGTCTGCGGGGGGCTCGTGCAACATCTCCGTCGAGTCACTCGCTGGTGGTGGTTGGCTGGTCTCTGGCGGTGGTAGAGTGGGACTGGTAATGCTGTCCTCCTCAGCCAGGCCGATGGTAAATGGCGAGTCGTGGTTTACCAGTACCCACTCCTCCTCCTTAGGACCGTCCGCTGGAACGCGTGCCTTCGACCGCTCGACAGCATGATTATGGTTGATGGTTTCTGACAGTTTGTGCAGAAATTCTTTGGTTATGCAAACCGATAATAGCCTGAGATTACTGGTGTATTTTTGTCAGGAGAAAGATCTGGGAAGCTTGAGACTTCAGCAAGTGTCTTAATTTGTTCTTAATTTAATCTCACTGCTGGCTAGAAGATATAATTTAGATATTAAAGAGATCTCACTTGTGATCGTTCTTTCTTTCGGGACAAAGCACATTCATTTTATACCTGAGGCCGGCAGTGCTTCAGGTCCTCTGGTTGCTTCTTCTCCTAGGAGCATCTCCATCAACAGGCTGTCCACATTGGCTTTGCCCAAGAGACGCATCAGTTGCAGCTGCTCCACCATCTGCCAGGCCACACTCTGGAGTGTGGTCAGCAACAACAACAGCTCCCCAAACCGCCCTCGCTGCTCACTAGTGGCCTCATCCAGCAGCACCTGGGCCTGGAATCGCAGTCGGCGCACTGCCTGAGTGCACTGCAGTCCAGGGCAATCTGAAAACCGATTGTTGCAGCAGCTGTCCGGGTGGCTGGTCTCAGATGATCTTGGAGGTGAAGATGCTGGATGTGGAGGTCCTGGGCTGGTGGGGTTACACGTGGTCTGCGGTTGTGAGGCCGGTTGGATGTAGTGCCAAATTCTCTGAAACGCCTTTGGAGACGACTTATGGTAGAGAAATAAACATTCAATTCATGGGCAACTGCTCTAGTGGACATTCCTGCAGTTAGCATGCCAATTGCACGCTCCCTCAAAACTTGCGAGATCTGTGGCATTGTGCTGTGTGATAAAACTGCACATTTTAGAGTGGCCTTTTATTGTGGCCAGCCTAAGGAACACCTGTGCAATAATCATGCTGTCTAATCAGCATCTTGATATGCCACACCTGTGGGGTGGATGGATTATTTTGGCAAAGGAGAAGTGCTCACTAACACAGATTTAGACAGATTTGTGAACAATATTTGAGAGAAATAGGCCTTTTGTGTACATACAAAAAGACTTAGATCTTTGAGTTCAGCTAATGAAAATGGGGGCAAAAACAAAAGTGTTGTGTTTATAATTTTGTTCAGTGTATTAGTATTATAATGTATTATAACTGTGGTTAAAATTATTTGTGAGACCATACAATGCATTATAATGTGCATAATTAATGCATTAAAAATACTTTAATAATACATTATGCATAAAGGCTTTAAGTAAAGTGTTTTTTTTTACAGTGTAGAGTGTGGTGTTTAATTTGACCTTTTTGGAGCAGTTGCTTTTTTTATGGAAAAGTGCAGCACGGACATTGTGCAAAATATTTTCTTTTGTGTTCCACAGAGGTACACAAATCCATACAGGTTTGGAATGACATGATGCTGCATAAATGATCTCAGAATTGAAATGTTTGGGTGAACTATCCCTTTAAACTGTATGGGATTGACAGCTCGACTACCTGAGCTTGCGATACTCACAAGAGGGTACAGGAAGGATCACCGATGTGAAGTTAGGCATTGGGATATGCTCCGTCAGTATTCCTCTGGAGAGGACAGACTCTGTAGCTGTGCTGAATATAAGTGGCTCAGGATTCGACTCTACTGAAAGGCAGAAAAGTTATTGTTTAATTCCATTTCTAGCCTGTTCATACTTTAACTGCAGGTAAGTCAGAAAGAGCCTCAACTCCTCCAGAGCGCTAATGGTGGGTCTTATCTTAAGCTCGAGAGCTTAGACTGAGACAGATGGACTCTGGACTGAGATCTCCTGTGGAATTTTAACCAGCTCTGAGTTCAATGAAGTTTGTGCTGGAGAAAGTTTACAATAAGACTCCATGATGTCTCAGGACCAGCACTGCTCATCCAAGAGTTTATATACGGATCCTAAATCAGCAGTATGGCAACCCAGAGGAACATGTTATCATTCAGGAGAGTTTATGAAATTCTCAGATATCTTAGACTTTTGATTGAACTTTGTCTCAGATGTTTCTCCTAAAATTCCTTGAGAGAAATAAACATACACTATGAGTATGGTGGAAAAGTGGCATACTTTTAAAAAAGCACATATTATGGAAATAAATATACTTAAAGGAATATACTTAAGTGTGAACAGACTAATGCTTTCGGACACTTAATTGCAGTCAAATTAACATAGTTTATATTTATATTAAATGCAATTAGCGGAACTTTAGTGTGCTTTTTTGACCCACTTAAGTTCATTTTTATATGGAATTTCATAATTACTTCTATTGTCTTTGAACTGTGGTTAATGCGCACAAATGTACTGACAATTAGTAAACTAAAATATACTTGAATGTAATTTCTATTGAAACTTGTATGTCATATATTAAAAATATATTTGTATTTATACATTTCGTACTGTTAAATGAAATATTGAATAACACAGTACTTAACATGTGCTTTAGTATGCTAGTCAAAATAAGTGTACTTTTTTAAAGCATGACAAAAGATTATTATTGAAACTTAATGATTTAAAATGTACTTCAAAGTAACAAAGTAACTTCATTTGACTATTAAAACATGCACTTAAAATTATCCTTAAGTGTGTTATAAAAGTCTACTCTAAGTACACTTTTATTTCATTAATATTATATTATCTGCAAGTACAGTAAGTCTTAAAAATACACATTTAAGATTTAAAGTACACTACAATGCACATCAATACAATTAAGCACACTTCTTTTTCACAAGGGTTTCACAAGAAATTGATGAGATCTCTCTCAATGGAGACAAATCTGAGATTACTGGTGTATTTTTGTCAGGAGAAAGATCTGGGAAGCTTGAGAGTTCAGCAAGTGTCTTAATTTGTTCTTAATTTAATCTCACTGCTGGCTAGAAGATATAATTTAGATATTAAAGAGATCTCACTTGTGATCGTTCTTTCCTTCGGGACAAAGCACATTCATTTTATACCTGAGGCCGGCAGTGCTTCAGGTCCTCTGGTTGCTTCTTCTCCTAGGAGCATCTCCATCAACAGGCTGTCCACATTGGCTTTGCCCAAGAGACGCATCAGTTGCAGCTGCTCCACCATCTGCCAGGCCACACTCTGGAGTGTGGTCAGCAACAACAACAGCTCCCCAAACCGCCCTCGCTGCTCACTAGTGGCCTCATCCAGCAGCACCTGGGCCTGGAATCGCAGTCGGCGCACTGCCTGAGTGCACTGCAGTCCAGGGCAATCTGAAACACAGACGTGTTCAGGGACGTTGGTTACAAAACAAATGTCATTGTGAGATGTATTGTGTTTAGCTGAGAAAACATTTGTCAGTTAGTGCATGGAATGGATAACTGAAACTTGTATGTGTTGTATGGGTCGGTATTCCTGTGAAAATGTAAATTATATTTTTATAAGCAACAATCTCAGACAGATTGTTAAAGTCTTTGGACAAACGGCTGCAACTGGTTTAAGAGGGAAAAATCATGCATTCCAACTCATGAATTGAAAGTAAGCCAATTATTCAGTTCGGAATTTTGTCCAACTCTTTTGTGCAGTTATTTTCCAGCTAAAAGGGAACATTTTAAGAATGTTCTGGCAAGGTTCTCTCAAAGTTATGAACAAATGTTCTTCCAGTAGCGTTAATAGAACATTGTTAAAAAAAATGTTATTTATACATCAAGTGTAAATATTGTAAGATTCTATTTATATACATAGTATTAGCAAATAATACTTGCACCTCAGTGTATAGTAGTACATTGTGAAACAGTATGCAATAACAAAATGTTCAGTGTATTTGATTATATTTATTAAAATCATAAATGCTAACAGTGGGCGGAGCTATTTGCTCTTAGGTCTCACTTTATATTAGGTTTCTTTAAGTACTATGTACTAACATTTAAATTAATTATGTGTTATGGGTAGGTTTAAGGGTGGGTTAATGGGTAAGGGAAGGGTCAACAGTGTAATTATAGATGTACATAGATTACAGATGTAATTATGTGCAGGTATCTTTAAATATGTAATATGTGTCTTTAAGTACAATGTAAAAACATGTATGTACACAATAAGTGCACTGTATCAAATGATTAATTTAAATGTTAGTACATAGTAGTTAAAGACTCCTTATATAAAGTGTGATTGAAAAAAAATAAATAGACAAAACCTGTAATATTTCTTTAAAAATGTAGGTTTTTAGATTTTCATGTCAAACACGTGAAGATAAAAAGTTGGCTAACTCTGCTCAAACCGTAGTAAATTAAACAAAGCAATTCTTTCTGACCAACCTGGCTCCACTGTTATAATCAGACCTCTAGGCCAACAGGCAGGAAAGTCTAGAACTCAACAATCCACACCAGCGCGTTTCAGATATTAATAGATTCTCATAAAACATCATGAAACCAAAGAAGTCAGTACAACAAAACAGTGCCAGGAACAAGCACAGAAGCTCCTGGCACAGACAGTGTATTTGACTGGGAACAAAGCGATGATCCCTGACTAACCTGGGGCAAAGAAGACAATGGTTTTGAGACAGACAAATTCTGTGTCTGTGATGTTCAGCTCTTTCAGAGGTCTCACCAGCTCTTCCAAGATACGAGCTGCTACCTTGGACATCTCTTGCTCCGTGCCTCTAAAAGGAATGATGAAGTCGTTTCCTGTACAAACACAGTATAATGACAAATCAAGCTCACGCACAAGGTAACCATTTTTGGGTCATTCAAATGCATTACCTTGTGAGCTCTGTAACTTTTAATGTGTATTCCTATGTTGTCATTAAAGCAAATAGTTGTATATATCAGAAATAGCTCTGGTACTTAAAGCTGCAGTCCGTAAGTTTTGTCGGTGCGGCACCTCAGCGCGGATGAATCTAATGTTTTGAGGAGTGTGTGTGGCTGTCTTTCAGTCACTGCACCGGTGTGGATACTGTACTTCAGAATCACAGAATACGTCTTGGAGTATAACCTACATAAGAATTTTCACTGGAAAAGTTATGTCTGCCACTTTTGGGAACAAAACATTACAATAAATCACATTATATAAAATATAACGATCGCTCATATAACATCAAACCGTGCAAATTATTATTATTGTTATACTTCTCAAATGGTTAATGTTAACAGCATTAGCATTGCGTGAATATGTGTATTTAGTGTTTATTAGCGTTAGTAGATTTAAAGCCGGACTCTTTCTTTATGTATACAGATGTGACGTAATGACGCAAAGACATGCTTGAATTTCCCACGGAAATCCACCATACCACTCAAATTATAACACATTATTACAAGCTTACCGTTGTGAATGGGGCTAAGGTAAGGAGATAGTTTTGAACACTGGCTTGTTGTGTACTTGCTCAAAAATTGATTTTGGATCATTTTTAACCAAAAAATTTTATGGACTTCAACTTTAAAATGTGTTGATTATAACTAAATATAAATGATTTTTAATTAAACATGAATAATTTCCCCCAAAATATACAATATGATTGAGAGCTAAATTGTACTGCATAATATATATTAATTAATATTAATATGGCCCATTTACAAGTGACCCCGTCCCACACACACATTCTTTCTTTTTTTCTTTCTTTCTTTCTACCTTTCTATCTATCTTTCTTTCTTTCTCTCTCTCTCTCTCACTCATCCACAACTCACTCACTCACTCACTCACTCAACTCAATCCAAATCACTCACTCAACCAACGCAGCTCACTCACTCACTCACTCACTCACTCAACTCAACTCAACCCAACTCACTCACTCAACCAACGCAGCTCACTCACTCACTCACTCACTCACTCAACTCAACCCAACTCACTCACTCACTCAACCCAACTCACTCACTCACTCACTCACTCACTCAACCCAACTCACTCAACCCAACTCACTCACTCACTCAACCCAACTCACTCACTCACTCACTCACTCAACCCAGCTCACTCACTCACTCAACCCAACTCACTTACTCATCCCAACTCACTCAACCCAACTCACTCACTCACAACTCACTCACTCACTCACTCACTCACTCAACCCAACTCACTCACTCACTCACTCACTCACTCACTCAACCCAACTCACTCACTCACTCACTCACTCACCCCAACTCACTCACTCACTCACTCACTCAACCCAACTCACTCACCCACAACTCACTCAACCCCTCACTCACCCCAACTCACTCACTCACCCCAACTCACTCACTCACTCACCCCAACTCACTTACTCACTCAGTCAACCCAACTCACTCACTCACTCAACCCAGCTCACTCACTCACTCAACCCAACTCATTCACTCACTCACTCACTCACTCAACTCACTCACTCACTCACTCACCCCAACTCACTCACTCACTCACTCACTCACTCACTCACTCACCCCAACTTACTCAACCCAACTCACTCACTCACTCAACCCAGCTCACTCACTCAACCCAACTCACTCACTCAACCCAACTCACTCACCCACAACTCACTCACCCACAACTCACTCACTCAACCCAACTCACTCACTCACTCAACCCAACTCACTCACTCACTCACTCACTCACCCCAACTCACTCACTCACTCACTCACTCAACCCAACTCACTCACTCACTCACTCACTCACTCAACTCACTCAACCCAACTCACTCACTCACTCCCTCAACCCAACTCACTCCCTCAACCCAACTCACTCACTCAACCCAACTCACTCACCCACAACTCACTCACTCAGTCAACCCCTCACTCACCCCAACTCACTCACTCACCCCAACTCACTCACTCACTCAACCCAACTCACTTACTCACTCACTCACTCAACCCAGCTCACTCACTCACTCAACCCAACTCATTCACTCACAACTCACTCACTCACTCACTCACTCACTCACTCACTCAACCCAACTCACTCACTCACTCACTCAACCCAACTCACTCACTCAACCCAACTCACTCACTCACTCACTCAACCCAACTCACTCACTCACTCACTCACTCACTCACTCACTCACTCACCCCAACTCACTCACTCACTCACTCACTCACTCACTCACCCCAACTCACTCAACCCAACTCACTCACTCAACCCAGCTCACTCACTCAACCCAACTCACTCACTCAACCCAACTCACTCACTCAACCCAACTCACTCACCCACAACTCACTCACTCAACCCAACTCACTCACTCACTCAACCCAACTCACTCACTCACTCACTCACTCACTCACTCACTCACTCACTCACTCACTCACTCACTCACTCACTCACTCACCCCAACTCACTCACTCACTCACTCACTCACTCACTCACTCAACCCAACTCACTCACTCACTCACTCACTCACTCACTCACTCAACTCACTCAACCCAACTCACTCACTCACTCACCCCATCACTCACTCACTCACAACTCACTCACTCACTCACTCACTCACTCACTCACTCACTCAACCCAACTCACTCACTCACCGAGCAGAATGATGTCATTGTAGGGAAGTGAACGCCGTGCCACCCCTAAGATGAGGTGCTCTGCAGAGTGGGCTCTCAACAGCGCCACCTGCACACACACATCAACACACAGGACATTTGGTGTCAGCCATATACAAGTGATAGCTCATGATCAAACAAACACATTTGGGAACAGGCCTACCCTGTCATCCACCGATAGCTCACAGAATTCAGGGATACGTTTCGCCCACTCCACTAGGAGGAGGAGCTGCTGTTTCATGGATTCACACACATCACCCACGCAGGCGATCTTCTTGGTGTTGATGTCCCTCATGAGATTCTGGGAGGGGTTCTGTGGACGGAAGAATGAGTAGAGTTAGTGGATAAAACCATAAACTGAAGTTGGAACAGAATAAAAAATATTGTTTGAACTCAAGAAGCAAAATGTATGAGGTAAAGAAGTGGTTCTCAACCTTTTTGACTTTTTGTTGAGGCCTCCTAATGGTAGTCTCACTTAAATGGTTGGTAAGTTTTATAATTTTTTTTTATACATATAAGGTATTGTAAGGTATTAAAGTGTGTTTTGAAAGAAAGGAATATTGTTCACAAATGTGACTGTTTTGAAAGTAAGTTAATCAGAAAGCTCACCTGAGTGAAAGCCTCTGCCTGCATCAGCACATCAATAGTGAGAGTGCCTACGGCCTGGCCTTCTCTACGACAGCTGATACGATCGCGCTCATTCTGAACAGCTAAGAGACAAGCAAAGATATCAATTTACCTGTGTTTCTTATAGAAAACAGATAACAAAGCCAGCACATGCATATTAAATAAAAACAGTAACTGTCACAGTGTAACACCCTTGTGGAAAAGAACTTAAAGTCACTATGAAATCAAAATTGATCATTCTTATTTTTTGTCATATTGCAGTATTTATTATAAATGATTTATCTGTGCACATCATTATTTTTTTTCATTCACATGCCCTCATAATCTTTAAATAAAATACCTTCCCCTCCCTCTTGCACCGACATCTCTTCTCTTCTCTGCAGGGCGGGACAACCTGTCACTCACATGAGATCCACCAATAGCAAACCACAACCATCAAATCAATTCCCAATGAACAAAATGATGTCCCGCCCTACATTTTTTCTTGTGCGAGAAGCTGTTTCACTAAACATCACAATAGGGAAGAAAAGACTATTGCAACTTCTGTTTCACGCCGACTTTAATTGCTTAGTTGGAATATTTTTAAACTGTACTAGCAGAAAATATAATAATAATGAAGGAAAAGTTCACTTAAGTGTATGTAAAAAGAGTACACATTAGTGACTGTTTCTTAAGAAACTTAAGTACACTTTTAAAAAAGTAAAAAGGTTTAAAAAGTAATAATGTTAAATTAAAAGTACATTTTAGATCATGTTTTAATAATCTTTTGTTGTGCTTTAAAGAAGTAAAGTAGTTGACTAAATAAAGCACATGTAAAGTACTTGATTACAATTGACCTTTAAATATTAATAAATATTTTTATATTGTAATAAAATAAAAAATAAAAATTCACATTTAAACTTAAAAAATAAGTAGAAACAACATAAAGGGGGGATCTAACATGTAGGAAATATACAGAAATTAAATAAAGTTATCAAACACTTCACAGTCTTCACTGCATATATTATAAATTAAATATAGATACATTTTTATTAAAGCCACAAAAGTTATTCAGTCAAGAGTGATTTTCTCTTTTTCTCCTTATCGCACTTTAATGGTTTAAAAGCATTTGCATGAATAAGAATATAATCATTTAATGTACTGCTAGCTAAAGGATGACAGAAAAACGCGTTAATTACGTTAAATATTTTTGACATGTTAAAATAAAAAATAAAAAAATTATAAAGTGTACTTCCTTTTACAAGGACAGATAGCATGTTTATATACAGTTACATACACACCTATCAGGCATAACATTATGAGGTGAAGTGAATAACACTGATTATCTCTTCATTACGGCATTACGGCACCTGTTAGTGGGTGGGATATATTAGGCAGCAAGAGAACATTTTGTCCTCAAAGTTGGTGTGTTAGAAGCAGGGAAAATGGGCAAGCGTAAAGATTTGAACGAGTTTGACAAGGGCCAAATTGATGACTGGGTCAGAGCATCTCCAAAACTGCAGCTCTTGTGGGGTGTTCCCGGTCTGCAGTGGTCAGTATCTATCAAAAGTGGTCCAAGGAAGGAACAGTGGTGAACCGGCGACAGGGTCATGGGCGGCCAAAGCTCATTGATACACGTGGGGAGCGAAAGCTGGCCCGTGTGTTCCAATCAAACAGACGAGCTACTGTAGCTCAGATTGCTGGTTCTGATAGAAAGGTGTCAGAATACACAGTGCATTGCAGTTTGTTGCGTATGGGACTCGATAGCCGCAGACCAGTCAGGGTGCCCATACTGACACCTGTCCACCGCCGAAAGCGGCAACAGTGGGCACGTGAGCATCAGAACTGGACCACGGAGCAATGGTGGCCTGGTCTGATGAATCAAGTTATCTTTTACATCACGTAGATGGCTGGGTGCGTGTGTGTGGCTTACCTGGGGAACACATGGCACCAGGATGCACTATGGGAAGAAGGCAAGCCGGTGGAGGCAGTGTGATGCTTTGGGCAATGTTCTGCTAGGAAACCTTGGGTCCTGCCACCCATGTGGATGTTACTTTGATACATACCACCTACCTAGGCATTGTTGCAGACCATGTACACCCTTTTCTAGTGGAGTCCATGCCTCGACGGGTCAGGGCTGTTTTGGCAGCAAAAGGCGGACCACCACACTATATGGAATGTCATAATGTTATGCCTGATCGGTGTATACTATATACCTTTTTTCAATATTAATCTGAAGAACAGCCCTGTCCAGCACAAAAAAGAGTAATAAGTACAATAAGATAAATAAGTACAATTTATTTTATCTTTTCAGATACCATCAAGTAAATCACTGAAATGTATTGTTTCTCTGTGTTTCTTTTTTAAATGAACGCAGCTTCATCCTACTGACAGTACATGCTCTATCTATTCCAATAAATGGAAAGGACAGAGGACACTAGCCCTCACTGTGAAACTTGGCATCTTTAAAAGCAACTTTGACAAGATGGCTCATGCATGGAGCAGAGCAATACCTTTCTAAAGTTTTTAATCAGTGGCTCAGATACTTTTATATTGTTTCTTCGCTTTTCACCTTGAAGGTATATTAAAATTTATATGATGGCTTTGGGAATTGCCTTATTGTAATATATTCAGTTCACCCAATTGTTCAATATCTTGAATTCACAGAGGCATGCAGACATTCATAAGTATTGGGATAAGTCCAATAACTCAATTAGTTTATATGTAGGCCCAGTCCAGATCTGTGACCTTGAAGAAAGTCTTTAAACTCTGCATCATAAACTAAAATGAAATGACTTTTCTCATGCTTTTACCTTCTTTTCTCATTCCGGCTCTGAAACACTTTCGAAGTCTGCAGTATCGACACTGGTTCCTTTTGTCTTTATCCACCACACACTGCCTGCTGAACCTTACACACACAAATACAGAAATACATAGGCTACTATAATTCTCACATTTTAAGAGATTCAATGAAACACTTGGGGTCATACAACTTCTGATAAAGGTGGTCACATATCACAGTTTTTTATAGGACATAGACATTGTGGTAATTGATAGAAGGGCTCCTGAGTTGTCAGTCAACTCCTGTGGAGCTGTGAAATAACATTTGCATTATATAAACTGTGACATCAATCCTGTATAGGATTGTATAAAGTAACACTTTACAATAAGTTTGTATTAGTTAACATTAGTTAATTCATCAGCTAACATGAACTAACCATGAACAACACTTCTGTTCAGCATTAATCTGAACTCACACATATATTAATGCATCTATTCACGTTTACAGTGCAATTAGTTAAAGGGTTAGTTCACCAAAAAATGAAAATTAGCCCAAGATTTACTCACCGGGCTATCGCCTTCCTTATTCAATTTACGGAAAAAGTGTAAGTTCAAAATGCTTAGCGTCTGACGAGCGTAACTGGTGTGCAGTGTAACTGCAGTAACTGGTGTTTTCATTTTTGGGTGAACTGACCCTTTAACATTAGTTAATGCATTAGTTAACATGAACTAATCATGAACAATGCCTGTAGCTTTACTGTTTTTGTAAGGTTATCTTATATTTACATTAGTTTACGTAGCAGTTGACACACACTAAGGATGAACATTTCTAACTCACCATCTTACTCTAAAGGTACTTTATGATACTTTAAGTTACTTTAAGTTAAGATTAATGCTGAACAGAGGTGTTGTTCATGATTAGTTCATGTTAACTAATACAATCTTATTGTAAAGTGTTACTGAGAAATTTTATACATTCAAACTTAAGTAACTCTTTACAACAAGGTCTCATTTGTGAGCTAATATGAGCATGTGAGCAATATATATATATATATATTTACAACATTTTTTAATCTTCGTTAATGTTAGTTAATAAAAATACAATTGATCGTTTGTTCATGTAGTTCACAGTACAGTAACCAATGTTAACAAATTTTCCCCTGGTCTCACAGACAAGGCTTAAGCTTAGTTCCAGACTAAAATGCATTATTGAGCGGTTTTAACTGAAAGCAACTTATCTTAAAATATGCCAGTGTTATATTGTTTTGTCTCAAGATGTACACAAGTAATGTTTTTTTTCCTAATACTGGCTTATTCTAAGCCCTGTCAGCGAAACTGGGTAAGGGTTTTTCACATTTTAAAAAATATATCAGCCAGTGTGTAAATTAACATAAACTAAGAGTAATATATATGTTGTTGAAGTATTGGTTAGTTCATGTTAACTAATGGAGTTACTAAAATTAACAAATTAAACCTTATTGTAAAGTGTTACCCACATTTGTATTGGTCGCATTTCAATATTAATATAATGTATAATACAATGTTTCTGAAAATACTATAAAAATGCTAACTGTATTATTGTAAATGATATTTTGTGTATGATAAAATGTTACTTCAATATAAAGGTACACTATGTAACATTTTAGTAAATAATGAGTCAATACATCACCACTATTTTGTTAATAATATTGTTAATAATACTGTTTATATTTTTATACCAGATGGGATGGTTTTTGTGTGAAATTGCATACAACGAGCGAGAAAGGTCGACATGGAGAAAGTTAACTCTTGAACCGCTGGGAAATCACACGCTGTAAACGAACGCTGAACAGAGGAGAGTCAGCTGGCAAAGAGAGAACACAGAGCTCATTATAAAACGAGAATCAACAATGGCTTGGCTTTTCGGCGATGGCAAGAAATGCGACACGGAGATGCCGTTTTTATTACTCAACAGGTTAGTACGGTATTTTATTGAACAGAAAAATTGCCATATTCTCCAACACAGTTTGTTGTAAAGCGTACCTATTGTGAAGGGTCATTTCATTATGGTTCTAGGTTGTGCTGGAATTTATTTTCAAGGAAGTACCTTGTTTATAATGGGTAAAGCTTAGAGATGGTAAGATTCATGCATTGATTTGAAAAACTGTGCATGGGATACCAGTTGGCATTTGTGCATGTACATGCATTGTTATGCACAAACGTGCTTAGTTGGAAAAATAAACAATACAATGGAATGCTAATATTTATAATCCACTGTACTGCTTTGGCCGTGAGCGCGGGGTCTCTGCGGAACAAAAGTGTCCGTTTCTAAATTTGTGGGTGTTTTCAAACTGATGGGTGTTTATAAACCATGCAATGAAAATGATCCCCTTCAACCGACACCGCCCGTAAACCCTACCCACACTGTGACGTGGGAAAATCAGGTAACACAGTGGAAAATGCCCCTCTGTTTATGGCCTTGCCCACTGATCTAGTAACTCCTATTACTATCCTGCAGAGACCTATACTTGACGCGTTCGACGCATGCGCACTGTAGTGGACTTTTATTTTCAAGCTCAATTTACTCGCGCATGCGCTGTTGTACATAGAATATCAACGTGGCAGAGGTAGAGCTACACCTTCCATCAAATAATTACAAATCCAATGTTTGGAAACACACAAAGTCAGAGGGCACTTAAGTTAATTTTGCTGTCTGTCTGGACAAAGAAATAAAAGTAGAAACAAACTATCTATACCATATTTAATTGCATTGCATATTTTTCCATCGCATCGTATTCCATTGAATCGCATTGTGTTGAATCGAATTGAAATCACATCGCATCGGTAGCTGCTTCATATGTAGCTATCTTTAATTTATCGCATCGTCGGCCTCTGTTATGGAGATGCACATCCCTAGAAGGAGCTACAGTAACATCTTCAGCTAGTCAGCTTGATATCCTTTCCATCTAAACTGGTTATCAGCCTAGGACTAGTGAATGTTTTATGAGCAGTAGGACAACCATATTCATCCGCACAGTCACACAGAGCCTTCTGCAAAATGCATGCAGGTTTTTTTCTTTTCTTTTTTTTTAACCGCTAAAGGGCCATAGTGTACCTTTAAATTCAGTGAATGTCTATGGGATCCTACACTGGCTTTCATTGTGCTCTCAATGAGTATCAGGTAACAAACTATATCTGAAATCTTAATTACCCTTATTGGTTACTACTCTTTCTGCTTTGTACAGCAACAATTCACAGAGGCCACACTAGCATGTTTAACTAACCTAGATAAATTAAAAATGATTTGTAAGCATGTTAAGCACATGTAGTGTATAGTTATGAATCTGATGGCGAATTCTCACCTGCATGTGTAGGCATGGTTTTTGCGCACACTTCTTCTAAAGAAGCCCTTGCAGCCATCGCAGCTGGATGCACCATAGTGTTTTCCTGTAGCTCTGTCTGCGCAGATAGCACAGAGATTCATGCTGCTCTCCTGTGGCGCAGGCCCTGGGACTGATGCAGATGCATGGCCTGGTATTAGATGATCTTAGTTGGAAAAAGAGTGGAAAACAGATTTTAATGTATGTAATATCAGTTTAACAACCTTTACGTACCATTCAAAAGTTTAGGTCTTACCAAGTCCCTTACCAATCTTACCAAGGCTGCATTTGTTTGAAAAAAAAACCAAAACAAAACAGTAAAAACAGTAATATTGTGAAATATTATAACCATTTAAAATAACAATTTTCTATTTTAATATATTTTAAAAATGTGACGGCAAAGCTGAATTTTCAGCATCATTACTCCATTCTTCAGTCACACAATCTTTCAGAAATCATTTTAATATGCAGATTTGCTGCTCATTTCTTAAAGAAACATTTCTTATCATCATCATTGTTGAAAACAGTTGCGGTACTTAGGTTTTTTATTTGTGCCAACACCTGTAATACCAGTATCACCGGGATGGGAGAAGGAGTGACGTTGGAGTTTTCCCTCTTTTGCATCTTGCTTTTAAATCGTTAATTCGAAAGTAAATACACACGGCCGCACTGGCATTTATAAAGGTGCGGAGCAGAGCGAGTGTTTTCTATTAATTCCTTTGGAAGTTGAGCTTCCATAGGAATGAACTGAAAACACTCGCTCTGCTTGACTGAATGGTGGATTCATTATTATTCTTAATGAAAAACACAACAACAAAACATTACAATGACAAACTCGCTTAAATAGGCACTTTTACATTTTGCTTTGAAACCAAATCTTCCGCCATCGACTTGTTAAGCCCAACTTGATACACTGCATAATTTTAGCAATCCTATAAGATCATTACAAATCACACTGTGCGACATGGATCTATTAAACTTGGGTACGACATGCATGTAGACTGTACGATGATGTAGGCTACGATGCAAGTTTCTATAGAAGAATAAAATGTCATCAGCATGCGCTAGTGGTAAACAAAAAGACCATGATGAATCATACTTAGGCAGTTGTAGTTGTCATGTGTGCTGAAAAAAAAGAGGACGCGGTGAAAGAGGAAGGGAAAAGAGCTTGAGGTAAGCATTTTTAAGTTTTAGTGCCATGTCGTGTTGATTTCATGTCACATTTTTATTGGCTGGTCAGTAGACGTAGGTCGTAGCAGCAAACACACTGTGCTATGATCATGCTGAATTTCTGACACTGTTAGAAAATGATCGTAGGCTATCTTTGGTCTCAAGACTGTGACAACGGCCATCTTTGAACCTCTCTCACTGTACGACATAGGACCAACAATTAGGAGCCACGATCACAGAAATCGCGACGATTGTTTCACGATGACAGTCTTTCATCTGGGACACCCGAAAATCATGCAGTGTATCCCAGGCTTTAGTTAGCTCCTTACTCTCGTGATGAATGAAATCTGACTCCTGCTGCTGGTCTGTGCTGCGACTCTCATTCTGCTCACGCATTGAGCAAACACTTTTAGTTTTTAATTGTAGTGTCTGTTCTCTAACTGAACTAAATTATTTTTACTACTGTAAAAAATCTAAACGATGGTGGGGGGCTGTGCCACGGCTGAACACCGGTAACCCCGGCAACACCGACTATCGCAGCAAGCCTACTGTCTTTATGTAAATACTAGCCAAGACTGACATTTTAACATATTTTTGTGTATATTTGAACGTTTAGGCACGCACCTGAAACTAGTATATTTTGCTACTTAGTATACATTCCAAGTATCCTTTGCTCGTCTGTGTTCTGCTCCGTCTCGCAGTGCACACATGTGGGGATCAGTCTCTTTTGTAGTTCAATGCGCTTTTAATAACTCTTTTTAAAATAAAGCATGTCCTGCAGAAGACTGCCTTTTACAACAGTCCCGATTTGACTGATTTGGACATTAAGTTTAGGCTTTTAAGGAGGGGCGAAAGCACACCGCTTTATAGGAAAGGAATAGCATGTGGCACAATGATAATTTGTCTTGATTATAATGTTTTCATAATCGTTGGAAGCCAAAACCGAAACTAGGCTCATCATTGGCTGATGCTCTTCACATGAGCACCACGATGCATGCGTGTGATGCGGACGCAAGAGCTGGCCAATAATGAGCCGGCGTTCTGACGTAGAACCTGGAAGTGCTGGACTGTGTTTACTATGCAAATAGTGTAGGAGAATGATGTTGAAGAGAAGAGATTGTTGAATAAAGTCGTTATTTTTGTTTTTGTTTTTTGCGCACTAAAAATATTCTCTCACTTCATAACATTAGGGTTGAACCACTGTAGTCAAATGGACTATTTTAACAAAATAGCCCTTTTTGGGCCTTGAAAGTTGCAATGTTGTTGCTGCATATGGCTGGTTCAGAAAGCTCTCCGATTTCATCAAAAATATTTTAATTTGTGTTCCAGAGGTGAATGAAGGTATTACAGGTTTGGAATGACATGAGGGAGAGTAATTAATGACAGAATTTTTATTTTTGTGTGAACTATCCCTTGACATTATTACGAGGACATAAAGGATCACGATCTCTACGAGTCGCTTGAAAAGTAGATCGTAGATCGATCATGATATAAAATCATCAGATCGCCCACCCTTATTTCATGGTGTCTTTAACACATTTTAATGTGGGAGGGACAATAACACTGAATTTATCTGAATATAATTGGCAGTCCCCTTGTTTCAGAACCCTGATGTAAATGATTGCAATTTTTACTCAGCGGAGGAAATGTGTCCAATAACCCAGTGGGTTATCCGCTCGGAGTCAGAGTGTCTGTACTTATTACTTTGCGAAAGAGAAACTCCATTTAATTAAACAGGTCAGTGAAAAGACTCAGTCTACTGTTATTTCCTAGGTAATTTCGCAGTGTTAGCTAAAATTTAATTCAATTCCCTCATGTGTTGCATTAAATTGGGCTCTGAATTAGATTGCCACCAGTTTGCATCCCAAGCCAGTGAACGTCACATCTTCACTTAGGCGATGCAGGAATAGAGCCTAATGTATGCAAATAATACACTGCACTTTCAACCCACTCAGAGAGGTAATATCCTCTAACATACAGAACGCCTCTGGGTTCAAAGGCCAGTTATATTATATTAAGAGTCTACAATGCTTCTGGCACCCACGCATGTGTGCTTTGGTAAGATGGATCCAGTATATCTGAATCAGCAGTGCTTCTAATGATTATAGAAAATGAGATTATAATGGAAAGCAGGAACAGGTTGAAGTGGTGTGTGCAAAGGCTTTTGAAAACTCCTCTTATGGCTGGATAGTAATTGAAATAGCAGCATCTCATGCTATAGGACCTAATGTCATTGTGAAGTTACCTTTTAGTGCCCTGCTCTGTGAGCAAATGGCCTAAACACTCAAGTATGGAAGAGTTTAAAAATGAGAATGGTTAAACACATGCTCTACTTGGCTTGCATTTCGGTTCTCCATGTTCATTGGCAGCAGACATGCATACAAACTGCTGACAGACCACTTTTAAACATTTATCTTTGTGTTTATGTTTTAACTCAGCCGTGCATGTAGTGTATATGCAACTCAAATGCAATATCAATCATATTCAAACAAGCCTCCCCTGCTGAAAAGACCATCTTTGCTGGTCAACAGGATAAATTGTGTTTTGGAAGCTGTTCTTGAGAATGGGATGCTACTGGTGCACCAGGGTAGGTCAATGACAGGACACTTATGTTTTGTTTTATTTTGTTCTTTCAATTTATTTAAATTTAATTTCAAGATAAATGTCCTGATAGATAAGAAAGTTAATGCCTCATTAAAAGAATGATATTCTATTTTTTTCTGAAAAATAAAAAGTAGTATTTAATATAGTTTTAATATTTTAAATCAATCATGTGGTACATAAAACATAAAATGATGAATCATATAGAGAACCCTTGAAGACCCTTATGTGTGTCAAGGTCAATATGTCTTTTAATAAAATATGAGATAATTTTACCTTTTTACTAGATTTTTAAAAGAAGTGTCCTTTTCTTTGACATGGACGCTCTTATACAGTAAGTCAGTGACCCACCCAACTACCTAAACCAGCAAGACTTCCTTGGTCAGTCAGCTTTATTAGGAAGACCATTCTGGTTTATATGGCTAAGCTACCAGCACTAACCAGCATTAACTATCCCAGCTGGTCTTTTCAGCAGGGTCTTCAAGCATAGAACAAGGCTTGTCTTCAGAATTAATCACTGTCATTTTGCATCAGTAACTGGGTTATGAGTCAGCAGACCAAAGGTTAGACGTACCTGTTTGTACAGGGAGAACACGGAGACCGTCAAACTCTAGCAGGGTGAATGTAGGGTCCAGGGTTATTCCGTAGTCTGTTGCGCTCAGGTCGAGTGATGTCCCAGAGATCTTCATGGTAAAGTCTGGATTCGGCCTGTATCTGAGAATCAACAGCACACTGTAAAGCTCACCAGCGTTTCACTCAGCGGCTTTTTGAGTCCTTTCGAGCTTGTAAACACTTCAGCCTCAGCATATCAGTGTGTTCTTGGGTCTATTACTTTGCCCTTCCTTATAAATGGACTTCCAATGTTGGAATCACATAGATGTCTTCCAGCGATCGTTGTTCTGCCATACATTGCCTGGTTCCAGGGACTGAAGTGGAGCGCTTTGATTTACTAAGGATACAGTAATTAACGTCCAAGACTCATCAGAGCTAGACTGATAGACAGGCTGAGATTTTGCCAAATGTCTATGTGTTTGCTGTTCTCTTATCAGAGTAGAGTGAATCATAAAGGGGAGGGCTCTGGACCAGGTAAACATGACTCACTTTTTAGTGGGAAATAATGTCAAGCTCATATGTATCAGCATAGTTTTGTTACTTAATTTGCTTAAAAGTTTAAAAGATGTATCTTACCATGAGTAGCACAGAGACCAGCAGCAGGATCGCAGACATGGTGTGAAGTTGATAAGTCTACATAGTGTTTTTGGTGGCCCAATGGCCATCTTCTTTCTTCAAGAGAACAGCCAGTAGCTTTTATTTTCAAACTTTGCCCTTTTGGTACATTTGCTATCAGGTCAATGGTGCTATTGATCAAAGGCAGCATGATAACATGTTATTGAGTTACATTCATTCTCTTGTACCACATTAAAATTGGATCACATTGCTGGTGATACAATAAGATCAACTTGAGCTCTTTCGCCATTATTATCAACACAATCAACAAGAAAACTATTCAGTGCCCCCACAAAAGTATTTGGATATTTAAATGTGCAGTCAGTAAGTTTTTGTATGTTTATCTCTTATTCTTCTAAATAGTACCAGTGGTTTCAGACTATATTCTGACACCTATTGGTCCTGTTTAATAGTTGCTGCTAGTGTCGCCAGGTTTTGCTAGAAAATAACTGAACTGAAATCTTAAAAATAAAGGTTTCAAACGCGGGTTTTTGCAGTGATGTCATAGAAGTATCAATTTTGGTTCCCAGAAGAACCTTTCAGTAAACAGTTCTTAAAATAACCATTTTTTTTCTTAGTGTGAAAAACATTTTACAAATCTGAAGAACCTTTTTCCAGTACAAACCTTTATGCTAATGGTGGATTCTGTGGATGTTCTACATATCATAGATCAAATTATAAAAAGATTGTTTAAGAGAGTAGGGATCCTCTATACACGCCTTTCGATAGTGATTTTGTTCCAGTTTTCTATGTTCTGCCAAAAACATTTTGCTTTTGTTCCTTGAACCATTTCTAGTCCTTCAAAAAGTCTTCCAACTCCCCCATGCAAGTTATTCAAGAACCAAGCTACCGTCTTATCATGACATAAATGCACTGGTTTAGAAATGGTGATTTTTATTGTCTTTAACTCTTAAGACATCAATTCAGTCACTTTATTTTTTAGCAATTTTAGTGACTTCTTGAAAAAACAAGCCCAAATTTACTTACAATAAGTGGGCTTGGCAACTCTGGTTGCTGCCACTTCACACTGAAACAGTTAATCTTTTGTTTTATTTGCTTACATTTTTTTCTACACACATCCATATTAATGTATATTTTTGGATCAAATCTCAACAATATGCAGCAGCTGGGGTCATTGAATGTACATGCTCTGTGATATGTTGCAGTTGCAGCATTAAGTTTGTAATATATACATTACGTTTGGTTGTTATATTGTTTGTTTTTCTTTTTTTTTCTTGTGAATGGCAGTGAAGTGGCACAGCGGATGCTGGTAGATCACATGCCATATGTGAAGTGTCATAGCATTAATTATGAATATGTTTCACAGACGTTTGACAACCACAAAGTAGTTATATCAGTGTTTCACAACTGGTGGGTCGCAGAGTGTGTAGTCAAAGAAACAACAAAAACAAACGTAATTCTAAATGTTTTTTCTGATGCGAGTGTTATTTTGAAAGACATGCATGAACACTGTTGACATCTGTGTCAGACGCAGTTTAAGTAAAATTAGTATCTGCTGTCAGATGAGATGTTGTCAGACTATGTATAAGTGACATTATTTTTTTTGTAGCTTATTACAAAATAAAAATGTCTCTCACCTAAGAAAAACGAACTTTCCAGCCCTGTCAGATGTTATGCTTTAACATCGTAGTTACGTGTCAATTAGTAAGTCATGAAATTACCAAAAAGTACCAATAAATTATGTAACTGGACTGGTACATCGTGTGTTAGCTGGGGAGAATTGCCATGCATCCAGGTGTGATGTTCATTATGTTCATCAGGTTCAGAGTCTTATTAAAGGGTTATTAAATGTCTTATTAAAGGTATGGTTCACCCAAAAATGAAAATTCTGTCATGAATTACTCACCCTTATGTTGTTCCAAACCCGTAAGACCTTAAGATGTTTTTGATGAAATCTGAGAGGTTTCTGAACCAGCCATAGGCAGCAACGTCACTGCAACTTTCAAGGCCCAGAAAGGTAGTAAAGACATCGTTAAAATAGTCCATGTGACTACAGTGGTTTAACCTTAATGTTATGAAGCAACAAGTAACGATTTTATTTAACAATTTCTTCCGGTCTGTGTCAGTCTCCTACACTGTTGACGTAGTAAACACAGTACAGCGCTTACAGGTTCTACGTCAGAACGCCCATGAATGGTTCAGAAACCTCTTGGATTTCATTAAAAAGATCTTCATTTATGTTCTGAAGATGAACGAAGGTCTTACGGGTTTGGAACGACATGAGGGTGAGTAATTAATGACAGAATTTTCATTTTTGGGTGAACTAACCCTTTAAAAGTTCATGTTAGTGTTAGTGTTAATTTTCACTTTGTGCTTTTTTCTGTATTTTTGATACCTTTGGTGGCTCGTACCAACTTACCTTTATTTGATTAACATAAACTAGTTTGGGACTACTATTTAATAGCCTTACCTTACAGGCCTACTGATTATTTATCAGTGTTAGTGATAATCTTACAGTTTATGTATATGTTAAATAAAGAGGTAGGGAAGGTACTTGGTTGCTTGGTTCAAATTCCTCAAAATGTGGGTCCCATAGCCAAACCAGCTGAGAACCACTGGTCTACTCTATATCATGTGATCAAATGGTCAAAAAAAGATTAAAACAATTCTAGGTGAACTCTTTAAGGACAGCTGTGAGAACATTATATCAAGTGAATGGTGTAATGGTGTGTGCTATCCAGAAAATTGCAGGACATTTCTTATGAAATTTCCTAATTTTCCTCAAATAAATTAATTTTTTAATTTTAAATATTGTGCTCTATACAGTATCTTCCCTAAGAACAATCTGCAGATGTTTCTATTTAATCCCTTCACAAAATGACAATAATTCATTTATTTGGCTTACAAATAATTTATTACTGAAATTTGAATAATTGTTTTTTTAACAGGGAACAGATTATAAAATAAAAATAAATAGGAGTAGGATAGAATGTAGTCATTTTATTTTGACAAATTAGCTATAACAAATTATATGTCAGGCTGCATATTACATTGTTAGAAAAAAAAACTTAAAAAAAAAAGATCCATCATGCTTTGCTGTAATGGGATTTCCTCGGTGAGCATCGCTCCTTCTCTAAATGTCACGCTAGGCCGTGGGTCAGACCTCCCTCAGCACACAATAACACACACAGACCACGCTTTAGATGATTGATAGCTCATAAAAACCTGTCAGTCACAGCACAGCAGAGAAGTGTGCTGTAGTTCCCCAGAAAGTTATTGCTGCTGTGCACTGAAAAATTATTTCAGAGCAGTTTGAATTCTAGGTTATTTGCTGGACAAATCATTTTTATTTATTTATTTATTTGGGTAATTCTGAATAATCATGCATTTTATTTTATATTTTATTTAAGAAGTTGTTTTTGCATTTCATCACTAGGTGGAGACAAAGTACTGAGTATACATCAATATCTCACTTAGAATTTTGAAGGGCACTCACAGACCAAATGCCAGACCTAAAACCATATGCACCTTTTTATGAAGGAACAGCATGAAACATGTCTTACCATTACAAGAAAAGAAAGACTCCGCCAGATACCAAAGGTTTAGATTGCAGTGCTCTATTCTATGCCTTAAGTGACTAAAATAAGTGGCTCACCTGTCTTAAATCTGAATGCGTACAGCCAGTGTAAGGCTCTGTCAGTGCACCAGAATTTACTCCTCACAGGTGCACTCGAGGCAGCTCTACCTGTCTGCATGTGTGGACTGAAGAATGATTGATGGGCGAGAGCAGCTGTATTTCAGAGTTTCAGTGCCTGTGCAGTTTGGAAAGGTAAAGTGTGGAGAGCAGCAAAATTGGACTTGGCTGTTGCTCGGTGCTGTCACAACCTTGCCTGTAATGCGGCTAGGGCTATTAACCAAACATAAATAAATGATGTCTCTGGCGCTTCATATAGCAACCTAGAATCTGAAACTCCTTTTTCAAAAACCTTTTTCAAATCTTTTGTCATGGTGGAGTAATATGAAGTTATGCTTTTAGGTAAATACAGGCTTAGAATTCTATAGAATTCTGCAAAAATGAAAGTAATGCACTAGGATATATATATATATATATATTCCTGTGATCAGAGCTGAATTTTCAGCATTATTACTCCAGTCTTCAGTGTCACATGATCATTCAGAAATCATTCTAATTGCCATTCTACTAATTCTAATTCTAATATGCTGATTAGCTGCTCAAGAAACGTTTATTAATTATTATTATTATTATCAATGTTGGAAACAATTGTGTACACTTTTTTTCAGGATTCTTTGATGAATAGAAAGATAAAAAGAACAGCTTTTATCTAAAAAATTTACACAACTTGGGGCTGCACGATTATGACAAAAATCATAATTGTTAATTTATTTCATTGAAATTATAATTGCAATTATTAATTACGATTATCACAATTTACATTGAATGATGTTTTGAATAACTTTATACCATTGTTTGAAGCAACTGGATGCTATATTTTTATATGAAAATAAGCTGAAAACATTTTTTTGCTTTTCTATAGCTTTAGGCCTCAAATGTGAACCATACATTTGATTTCTTTTTTTTTTAAATAAAAAGTAAAAATATGCATGGTATTATAATGTTATACTAAAACTAAAATGAAAACAATGGAAAAAACCCTTGAACCCTTGAAAAAAAACAGATCTTAAGCATGCAGAATAATGTAAGTGGACAATTTTTTTTTGTAATTGCGCTTTTACAATTACGGATGCCACAATTAGGTAATCACTCAATCACGATTAGAAATTTGATTAATTGTGCTGCTCTAACATAACTGCTTTCTACATTGATAATAATCAGAAATGTTTCTTGAGCAGCAAATCCTCATATTATTATGATTTCTGAAGGATCATGTGACACTGAAGACTGGAGTAATGATGCTGAAAATACAGCTTTGATCACAGAAATAAATGACATTTTAAAATATATTCAAATAATAAACAGTTATTTGAAATTGTAATAATATATTCATTGTAATAATAATAATGTTTTGTATTTTCAATCAAATAAATGCAGCCTTGGTGAGCATTAGAGATTTCTTTTTAAAAAAACATTAAAAAAAGTACTGATCCCAAACTTCTGAACGGCAGTATATGTATATAGCATATACACAAAGCTCAGGTTCATGCAAACAATTGGAATGAGCAGAGCTAGAGGTAATCAGGCAGCAGAGAGTATGATTACACTATGGAGATGCATCATATCCATGCTACATATTTTATACAGACCTCAGTTAATTCTGCAAAAGCAATAGCTGAAATAATGCACTGTATCATTACTGAGGCAGTTTGCTAATGGGAAAAAATCTGAGCATAAAAATACATGACCAGGAGGTGTAGAATGTGAATTACTTTGTGGTATACATGGACGATGATGCATTGCACCATCTAGTCATTAAGCTCTGCACAATTGAATAATCAACAAAATTGAACCACTCCAAATATTCACTTTATTAGTTAGAGCATCAAGACTTTTAGTTGAAGGGACTTAATGGTTTTTGTGAGTTCCATTTGCTACCATTTCAGTAATGAAGCTGCAGATTTTTCAGACAGATCGTGTTTTGAGGCCCACTAATATCCACAGCAATTCCGACCGCACCTTTCCATGAAAGTGAATGTGGGCACATGCTTATTGGATGTTTGAAAAAGACAATCTGCATTAGAAGACTGCAAACTTCATGCAAAAAGTATGCATGTTCCTCATTAGAAAAAAAAGAGACGTCTGTAGTTTAATTCCAAAAAAATGGAGGAGGGATAAAAAAGCAGCAAAAATGGGTTATAAACACATGGCAGTTGTATGATTTAGTGGAGCAATAAAGAATAGAAAGGTGGCCATTCATCATGGGAGCAAGCTCACCAGGAGAGGACCTGTCACGGACACCGCCAAGTCCGGGAGGCAGTTCAGAGCGCACACTCCAAAAATGGGTTCGGACCAATGGCTTTTCCAGACATCTTCAGATGCAGACGAGCATGCTGAGCGTTCAGCACTGTCCGCCATTTCTAAGCAGACACGAGGGGAAGATTCCGGGCAGATGGACAAAAGCATAATATGGACAATATTCCACTGCAAAGCCATGACCTGCATGAAGAATGGGTTGTGACTAGAAATTTGAAGAAATAACATGTGATTGAAGTAATTACATTTGCTTACACAAGACTTTCAGCAGTGTTTTTGTAGAATTAGCCAGAAGTACAGCCATAGATGATGGGCTGTATAGTGCAAAGTGAAGGTTCATGGAGCTAGTTTGTAAATTGCTGACATGGAGAAAGAAAATATCCATTCTTCCTAGTTCACTGCTTTCACTGCAAAAGATAATAATAAAAAGTTAATAAATAAATGTATTAAAACACTAATTGTATATAATATAACAAAAATGTATTATTATATTCAGTGTTGGGGAAAGTTACTTTTAAAAGTAATGCGTTACAATATTGCGTTACTCTCTAAAAACGAATTGAGTTACTTAGTTACTTTTTATAGAAAGTAATCCGTTATGCTACTTTCTCTCACCTGGACTGGGTTTGCTTGTTTGGTTTTTAATGACAACAAAAAAAAAATATTTTGGGGAAATGTAAAGGCCCTTTCACACTAAGGGCCAGATTTACTAACAGCTTGTGCCAGCGCAAACCCTCTTTTGGCGCTAAAAACGACTTTCTGGATTCACTAAAGACACACAAATAGAGCTGAAAAGGTAGGGACACAGTTATTTTATATATGCATTTGGAGTTCCCCTTTCAGATGCAAAATTTAAATTTAAATGAATCATGCAACGTGATTTACTAAGTTTTGCGCTAGTCAATGATGTGGTTGCGTCTGTGTTCTTTAATTTGCGTGTCGTCAGTAGATCACGCGCAGAACTTTCTACTCCCATCGGTGCTTTTATGGGATTGCGCTCTCATGATAATTTGCCGTGTTCAGTAAATCTGGCCACAAAAGTTAAATGAATAACCCTAATGCTGAATAAAAATGCAAATTCACGACTGTACAATAGAGGGCACAGCTCAAACAAACCTTACAGCTGTGCTGCCATTCTATAATAGGAAGTTCTGTCCACCAGGTACAATGTGGCGCAAGGTGCGACGCAAGTGTCTTTTGTTAGTTTCAGCCCGACGCAGTTATTATTACCACAGTGTTTAAATAGCAAATGCATTTGCGCCCATTTGTGTGCCCAAATAGACTGTGCCACTGACCAACTGAAACCTGGTCTAAAATCAATAGCGCATAAATTTGTTATTTAAAAGCGTTAGTAATATGCGTCTATAGGCGTGTCCACAACGCGCGTACACTCTGCTTATTACACACACAGGGACGCGCAGCAGCACATACATTTTTTCTTAAATATCAACAATTAAAGGATTAAAATGTAAAATATTCTTGTGTAAATAAATATAAAAATGCCTACATGTCATAATGGATAGTCATTGCATGTATCAGAATTAGACTACCTATTTGCAGTATTGACGAGCAAGCAGGCGTCATTGGATGAGCAGATTTGTTTCCTCTCTAGAGAAGCGTTCCTCGTCTTTCCGTCTTCCGCTATGTAAATAGCGAATCCGCCATGGCGCAAACACAACTGGCTTTTAAAGGGAATGGGAGATGAAACTGATACATTGCACGTTACGCCCAAAACACACCCATTACTCATTAAGAGAATAGGGACAACCCTTTTAGACCATGCGCCGGGCGCGCAGACCATTTTTTCCTTTGTTAAACTAGCACAAGTGGATTTGGACACGGCCTAAGTGCACTTGCGCCGTGCGCTTTATGCTTTGTGTGTTATCGGACATTTTGTACTTCCCACTTCTGAAGTCGTGATTATAAGCTCATCGCATTCAAATTTTGATTTGAGAGGGCATTCATGTCCAAAGACAATTTGGTTAATACATTTATTTGTTATTCAACATATATAATTATTGCAGGTTTGCATAATATTCTGAGTTTGTATTTCACTGCTTTTATACATTTTGAGGAATACTGAATCTGGTCTTGTGCAAGTGAGATGAGTAAATGCTCACATCTAATCTAGAACTATACAATAAGCATCATGTTTACACAGTGCACACAATGCCTCTGCACTTACTCCTGATTTTTCTCAACATGTCATGGGAACAGGAGAGCTGTCAGTCAATAAATGGGAAAACAAAGTAACTTGCATTACTTATTTGAAAAAGTAACTTGCATATTTTGTTGTCATTTTAAAAGTAATGCATTACTTCACTAGTTACTTGAAAAATTACTGATCTGATTACGTAAAATGCATTACTTATTTTATTAGTTGTTTCTATTAGTTACTATTTACAATCAATAAAGTATTTACAATACAAAAAGGTTTGTAGAATCACAGAAGCGACACAAAATATAATGCTGTTATCAGCATAAAATAGTTTCATAGCCAAATCCAGTCCAATCAAACAAAGTCTCCAGTGATTAAAGTTAAAGGCGATACTCTTTCATATGCAATCTGTGGGATTTTAAGGCCATGACACGCAGTATATAGGCCATGATCTGGTTGTGTGATTACACCCATATGCAGTAGACTACCATGATTTTATAATGTGGGGTCAAAGTGTCACACACTTGCACTGAAAATCGGTATGGCAGAAGTGTTCATTAACTCTTATAAACTTGAGTTCACTACATGTGGGTGGAACAAACTGCTGTCAGCACAAGGTCATGAATGTTTCCCATGAAGATTCCAGCGGAGACCCTAACTATTTCCTCTGTCGGAAGCGGTAAAATGGATTTTTTTTTGTTTTATTTCTTTTTTTACTCCCATATCTATTCGATGTGCCACTCAGCATGTTTAAACAATTTTTTTAGTCTTCGCCCACAAGATGTTCTATTTTCTAAATATGGCTATTTGAACTCAGCTCCATCTTCATTCTATTTGCACCACTATTTACATCAACTTTCCCCTTCAGTCATTCTTCACTTTTTAGTCGCTAAAGAAATGTGGTTTAGATAGCAATGCTTGGCTTTTAAGTTTCTGCAGAAAATGTGCAACACCTTGTGTGGACCGAGTATGTCCATAACTGCTAATAAAAGGAAAAACACATGCTGGCTCCTCTGAAGAATTACAAAAAAAAAACTCCAGCCATTCAAGGCCTCTACGAAGCAGCTTTTAATTAAAACCACTTGTTCCTGAACTTGTACTTAATGTTTCCCATTAGTCATGTTTGAGGGATTACAGACAGCTCCAATGAAAGTCAAGGATTAAATGGAAAATGCAGATGTGCGAACAATGCAGCTTGTTTTATTGTGATCACCGTCGTTTAGTAAGTATAAAAAATTAACTAGGTTTGACAAGGTTTCCTAATTTCTTTCCAATTAATGTTGACTTTGCTTTTGATGGGTTTGCGAGAAGGGGGCTTGGGTTCAAAAGTGCTTTCATGTAATGAAAAGTTAAATTTTTTTATTTCTCTTTTATTCAGTTATAGGCCTGTTTTATTTAATAGCTGTGGTCTTAACTGAAATGAATATTTGTCTTGATGTTTTCATGTGTAAGATAAAGTAGAAGTTCTTTTATCTTATTTTATGTAAGACACTTTTTCAGGTTTTAATTGAATTAAATTATTATTTTATAATAAGTCCAAAAGGTGGTTTTCGTAGTGATGCTATAGAAGAATCTTTCTTGGTTCCCCAAAGAACCTTCCAGTGATCAGTTCTTAAAAGAATCTTTTTTTTTCTTTCTTAGTGTGAAGAACATTTGATTCATCTAAAGAACTTTTTTCCACTATAAAGAACCTTTAGTGCATTCCATGGACGTTAAAGTTTCTTCATGGAACCATAGATGCCAAAAAATAACCTTTATTTTTAAGAGTGAAGGGAAATGGTTTTGAATTGCTCAGGGGCTCGAATTGCATTCCTACTCTATTCACATTTGAGATGCTTGGTGACCTTTGACACTCGGGGTTTCCCTGTCGTGTGGATATCCCTGTTTCTCTGCAAATGTTTAAAGGGCAAGGTGAGTCTTGGAGGATGTCTTTGCTCCGTCCATCATTATGCCAATGCCCTTGGCTGGAGCATCATGTCCACACATGCTGAACTTGGCAGATGATCAGTGAGTTGGAAGCGCATGCCTGTACATTAATTATGCCTTTCACGTACCCACCACTGTGCTAGGTGTATGTCTTTAATTATATACCCTGAGTTTGACCTCTTAGCAACAGAGTACTTGTTTTCTTCTAAAGTTTTGAGCGGCTCCTCTGAGATTCATAGAACGCGTGTGAAGCGATGCATCAAGTGTGTGTTTTGCTGATTAAAATGCGGAGAGGTATTATTCAACATAAGCGTGTCGGGTGAACTCATCTCAGGAGTTTTTCTCAAAGGGAAAGTGAGTAAAATAAGTTGGAGATGAACTATAATTCATTTTTAGACTAGACTTGTCTGCCAGGCATGGGTAAAATACAAGTGATGTGTAATGGGTTACTTGTGAGCCTAGTATTATTATTATTATTATTATTATTATTATTATTATCATTATTATGAAACTTTACAGAAACCTTACAGAGAAATCTATGAGCAATTTCATTGCGCTGACAGTTCTAATTAATGTGTTGTTTGTGCTCTTTAAAGCATCCCAACTCTGCATTCACAGCGAAGGCTGATTTGTGAGGCTAGAAAAAAAAAAGTGTGTGTGTGTTGGTGGGGGGGGGGGGAGGGGTAAGAAGAGAAATGAATCTGTGCAACGGCCTCAGAACAAGGTATGAAAGTAATTATTTTTGCTTTTTGAGATTTGGGCATATTTATGGGGCATTACTGTAGAAGCGGGCTGTTTAATGTTATTTGCAGAGAGCACACATTGTTTTCATCAAGCACATGAGAAGCGGAGGGCATGGCTGAGAGAGATGTGACCTCAGCGATATAGTGTGCAGCTTGACTCATCCGATGGGGCCTCAACAGTTGTTATGCAAGCTACACATAATTAATAATGGAAGCAGTTTTGAAAGTTGACAACTCCTTGAATCGCTGCTTGTCTGAAATCTGTTTTGTGAAAGGCAGCCGGAGGCACGAGTACAACCCGGGGTTATTATCGTTAACTAAAACTAAAACCATAAAAATAAAAAACTCTTTAAAATAAAGGTTCTTTATTGGCATCAATGGTTCCATGAAAAATGTGTAACATTCGTGGTATCTTT
This sequence comes from Rhinogobio ventralis, assembly GCA_039654625.1. NCBI lineage: Eukaryota > Metazoa > Chordata > Actinopteri > Cypriniformes > Gobionidae > Rhinogobio > Rhinogobio ventralis. Next base: position 7,503,334 of record CM077193.1, on the reverse strand, counting down.
GTATTTCACAAAAGGTTATTAATTTCAATAATTCCACTATAAAGCAATAAAGATGTTCTTTAAACTAAGACAAAATGTTTATTTTAAGAACGGTTAGCTGAAAGGTTTTTTGAGGAACCAAAAGGTTTTTCTATGGCATTGCTATGAAAAAATATGAAACTTTATTTTTTAGAGTGTACTTGAAATAAAATTAACATTAGCTGAAATATAATAAACAACAACAACAACAACAACAATTCTCATATTTTAATTTAGTCTAAGTATTAAAATAACTAAAGCTAACTAAACTAAAACATAAAGGGTTAGTTCACCCAAATGAAACTTATGCCATAATTTACTCAACCTCAAGCCATCCTAGGTGTATATGACATTCTTCTTTTAGCCAAACACAATCGGAGTAATATAAAAAAATATCCTGGCTCTCCAAGCTTTATAATTGGAGTGAATGGTAACTTGGATTTTGAAGCCCAAAAAAGTGCATTCATCCATCATAAAAGTAATCCATATGACTCCAGAGGGGATAATAAAGGCCTTCTGAAGCGAAGCGATGTGTTTTTGTAAGAAAAATATCCATATTTATGACTTCATAAACTATAATCACTGGCTTCTGGTAACAGCCGTACGCGAGTCTAGTTCCGGTGGAAGAGTGACCTCTGACCTGATGCTTGACAGACTGATGATCACGGAAGCGCAGAGGGTAGAGCAAAACAAAACACCTGTCATGAATGAGAATTTTTAAAGAGAAATGTTGGAGGATTTCGATGTAAGGGAAGAGGAGCTTGAGCTTGTTGCCCAAACGCGACAGTCATCAAAGCTCTTCTCCTACGTAATGCGTTGGCTCTCTCGTCGGAACTAGTCGGAACTAGTCTCGCGTACGGCCATTACCGGAAGCCAGCTATTATAGTCTATAACGTTATAAATATGGATATTTTTCTTACAAAAACGCATCGCTTACACATATATAAATAGATATTATACATATTATAAAAAAAACCTAAAAATTCAAGATTTAAAAAAAAACAAAAAAAAACACCTAAGCAAAATTACAAAAGCTTTAATATTAAAATGAAAACATAATATATAAAATAAATTCCAATTCAAAATATTAACAAAAACTATAATAGTATATCAATAATACTAAAACAACACTGGTACAATCCATGGCTGTATGAAGAAAGAAAGAAAGAAAGAAAGAAAGAAAGAAAGAAAGAAAGAAATGCAGTGGTTACGTCATGCTGCAGCAGACAATGGATTGTGTGGAATGAAAATTAAACTTGGTATTACAATAAAAACAATTATTCCACATTCTTACGGAGCCAAGGCGTGCTGAGCGTTTGCAAAATGAGTGTGTCTTTTCACATCAGTGGCTCGTAAATTATTTAAATGCATTCTTCGAGAAGAATTTTGGAATGTATCATCAGATACTTGGACGGCACTGTGTGTTATGTCCCCCTGTCCTCGGCTCAGGTTGAAGGGGTTAGGTGTGTGGAACAGATTCGGATCCTTAAAAAAAAAAAATCGTATCATGTTATATTGGTCTGTACAATAGGCTGTGTAGATGACAGGGGTGGAAAAGCCGGGTTCTTTTTTGCCGGCTTGACTCCAGAGCAAAGAGTAAGTGCTGACTCGCGGGACCCACTTACAACTAAGACATGGTGTGCTTTCATCCCATCTGGCTGAATGGCGAAATAAATAAAAAGAATGGAAAATGGCTGCTCTCTGGGCTGTACCCCTGCTCCCCGGCTCTTTGTTAAAACCCTATCTCTGCTGCTCCATTGCCCCCAGCTACATTAAATCCCATTAAATTCACCTTCATTAAAGCAGCCCCTCTCTCCTCCTTGCTGCGGCCCCTAATGTGGGTCCTCTCAAGGACAGAGCCGTAATGAGGGTAGACTGGATTTAACCTTGAAGAGTACAGGTTTTCATTTCAAAATCAATAACTTATGCTTCAAACCACTACTAGATCCAGGCTATAATTTTCAGGCATTAATTGCACAGATTATGTTTCTCCTCCAAAACCGTAATGCCAAAATGCCATTTAACTTTAAACTGCACTGTGTTTGTGCTTTTTTTCTCTCTTACAAAATCCCACCGTCTCGCTCGTGACCGATGGCAGTTGACAGCTCGCACGTTTTCTTTATCAGCGAGTCTTTGTGTGTACACACAGCGTGCTTGTTCTGGCCGGACAGCGGGGCAGATGAGATTTCAAAGGGTCGCTACACTATGTATAAACAATTAGGCAACAGGAACGCTTTTCCAAAGCGAAGCCAGAAAAGTTGCAGCACGGACTTTGCTCGGGTCCTCGTGAAATTGCAGGGCAGTGTCGTCATACGCAGCAAATAGGTAAAAAGTGACTTCCATTTGAGTTATTTGATTCAGACTCAGTCAGTCGTCTCCTGGTGCGGGAGGTAGTGGAATATGGGGAATTATGAGAGGGGATTTGAACATGGAGCATGATGGAAAAGACAAGAGCGGAAAAAAGGCGGAACACCTGAGATAAAGGAAGAAGTTCACACTTAATTTTCCTTTTCTTTAACTTTCTATACATTCGTCTCCTCCGCATGGGGACGCGTGTCATCGCAGAGGTCCCGTGAAATGTATTAATTTGTCCTGCGGTGATAATTTCTGCTCGACATATTCATAATATGAAATATTGGATCTCATCCTAAGTTGGGGTGGGAGGAAGGGGTGATTGTGGCAGCTTAATTTTTTAATCAAATCCTCCCTTTAATGGAGCTTTATTAAATTACATAGCTCATACTTGGGGAGTGGAGCGGCGGCAGCGCTGCTATGGTGTAAAAAGAGCTTTTTAGGATAATTAAATAAAATTAATAAAAACCCAGAGCCGAGTGGGAAGGAAAAAGAATGGGAAGGAGGGAAACCCAGCGGCCACATCTACACTCAGATCCATTCTGTCTCGTTCGGGTCCTTGGGAATGCACCGTGACATATTAGCAGAGTGGGGGATGCTTCTTGAATTAAGAATATGTCACTTTTTCCATCATAAGAGTGAGCGATGTGTACGCCTATGCAAATCAGGGTTAGATTTTTTTACAGTATGCAAATGGAAGCCTGATGTATTGATATCTAAGATTTCATCGTGATTCATATCCTTGGGTAGAGGATGTTAAATGCTTATCAGTCTTATTTTTCAAAATCTTGATTATTGTATACTTATGTTAAAGACCTGTAATGTTGCCTAGAGGCAAAACAAAGCAGAGAATTCTGGACCTTTTTTATTGTCACAGAAAAGCACTGTGACACCACCATAAATATTGTTGTACAGCATGTCCTCATAATGTGTACTACTAATGTAATGTTTTAAAAGTCATTATGTGTTTTTTTTAATCCATCTACATGTGTTGACAGATATTTGGCACATATGATGCATGTGAACAGCTTAATTGAGCATGTAATAGGGCTAATTGGAGCAGTGATGTATTGCTATTGTTATAAAAGTCCCACAGGGCCTCTGATTGTCCTCTTTGGCATGACAGTAGATTGGCCTTGCCTCACTTTGTGAAGCAAGCTTTTTTTCTTAGCTTAGTGAGACTCTGTCCTTCATGTAACTGATATAATACAAAAAAAAATCAAGATACAGAAACATGAAAACTAAAAAAAAGTAAATCCTGAAAACATATAGTGAACCTGAATCTCATTTTATTAGGAAACAGGCTCATTGGAATAACGTGTCTCTACCTACATTTACCACACTAAAAACGTACCTATACAGGTAGGCCTACAGTTCCACATTCACACAGCAACAGAATATGGTTGTCAGTCCTGTATTTGAGTCCTTAAAGGAATAGTTCACCCAAAAATGACTTTTACTCACCCTCAAGCCATCCTAGGTGTATTCAAACAAACAATCTGAGCTGTATTAAAAAATATCATTGCTCTTCCAAGCTTTATAATGGTAGTGAATAGCGGTCCTGATTTTGAAGTCCAAAAAAGTCCAGGTGGTTAATAAAGGCCTTCTGAAGTGAAGCGATGCATTTGTATAAGAAAAATATCCATATTTAAAACTTTATACACTAAAATATATAGCTTTTGTGGCAGACGGCCTACGCATCGATTTACGTCAAAAGAGTAACCTCTGACGCGGTGTATGGAGTAGGATGTAGCAGTAGCGTAAGCTTTGATGCCTCTCATGGTTCAAACAAATAGGGCTGGGCAACAAACTAAAGCTCCTCCGACATTTCTCTTTAAAAATTCTTGTTTTAGACTTCTAAATCATGACCAGTGTTTTGTTTTGCTCTATCCTCTGCACTTCTGCATTCGTTAATACATCATGCGTCAGGTCAGGGGTTACTCTTTCGCTGTAAATCGATGTGTACAGCTGTCTGTCGGTATGTTTTAAATATGGATATTTTTCTTACACAAATGCATCGCTTCGCCTCAGAAGGCCTTTATTAATCCCCTGGAGCCGTATGGATTACTTTTTATGATGGATGGAAGCTTTTTTTGGACTTCAAAATCAAGACCACCATTCACTACCATTATAAAGTGTGGAAGAGCAAGTCCGATTGTGTTTGTCTGAAAGAAGATGTCATATACACCTAGGATGGCTTGAGGGTGAGTAAATCATGGGATAATTTAATTTTTGGGTAAACTATTCCTATAATATGGTTATGTTCACACACAGTTCAGTTATTTACGGGAGTGACACTTCATTCCATAACTGAACTCACCCCCATACATTTTCAGGACTCACAACTGCATTCTCGGAAAACACACGCTGTGTGAACGGAACCAGACTGGACAACTAGGGCTACGTTCACACTGTCAGTTTTTGGGACTGACAACCGCATTTACTTACACGTGTGAGTCCCGATCAAACAGCAACTTGCAGTAGCATCTCGAATACTGACTGTTTTATGGTGCAACAGGAGTCAAGCCTGTATTCTCTTGCAACCATAGCGACAGTGACCAAAGTAATTTCAAAGATGGTGACGTCTATAAAACTGAAAAGTCGTATCACTTTTGACACAATAAGAGCCCAATTGAGCCACGAGTTCATCCGTCAAATCTTCAAATTTGAGTCATGCGTAGAACACAAAACTGATAGGAGCAGCTCTGGTGGGGAATAGTGACAGGATCTAAAACCTTCAGATGACGCACAGCTCACGCTGTAAGTTACCGAAATCTAAACCACAAGAAAACCCGTGATACGTACAACATGCAATATTATAAAATGTTGACATTCATTTTCATCAGTTTCAGAGAAAATGTAATGCCTATTTAACACCATTCAATGAACTTTTCACTTTGAATATGCCATGAAACGTGCAAGAAGCAAATATCAGTTTGCAGAAATGTTGCTACAGGCTTGTAAAGTAAATGGGACATTCTGCAACAGAATAAATCTGGCAATGAAAATGAAGAAAGTGTAATAACTTTTTATAATTCAATTCATGGTACTTTTAATGTCACCTGGTAGACATTTCACCTATGAAATGCAGTAAGGCATAGCAAAATTGGACCAGGTAGGGCATTGACTAGTCAACTATTTTTCTAGATGACTGTTAGCTAGTTAAAATAAAAGTCGTGCAATCCCTACTGTGACATTAGAGCTGCACGATTCTGGATGGATTGAGAATCAAGATTTTTTTGTTTCAAAGAGAGATTACGATTCTCCCACGATTTTGAATAGACAAATTAACATGTAATTTATTAAAGGTTCTGACAAAATGTTAATTGCTGCAGTCTATTTAAAATGTATAATTACTCTGAATGAATTTGAATGAATGATTCACTCATAAATACTACGTATGTCGGACGTCACCGACGAATTGGGATCACTTCTGGGAGCCCCTATCAGCTTCGAGATATAGAGAACGGGCCAATGGCCATTGGCGTGCGAGATTTGCATCTCGCGCTCCGCCCCGCGCTGCGGGTATAAACAGGAGGCGAATGCAGCGCACTATTGTCATTCACTTCGGAGCCGAACACGGTGTTGACGAAGGAGACTGTTCCTGCTTCAGCAGAGAGAGAAAGAGAGAGAACGAGAGAAGACGCTTCTTTGAGTGCTGGGAGAGAAGGCATGATCAGCGGCGGCTGCGAGCTCACGGATACAGTGATAAACTGCTGTTTTTACAGCACTGTTGGTTTGGTGAGGGCGTTCCCAACGGTGAGTGCACACAGCACACAGGCTGCACTACTCTCCTGTGTTTTGCTGCGGTCGTTCCTGGGTGCTTCAGCACATTTAAAAGAGCTTTCTTCTAAAAAAGCAGCGCGGTGTGACACTGCGTCTTTTTCAAGACGTCATTCCACCCGTGCGTTTCTGGATGCGGTTGTTTCCCGTCCTTTGACGGCCACGATCCCTCTCGCATAAGCATGTTGAGATTGCGTTCGTGGGTGATCCATGTTCTCTCAGGAGAACGGGATCACGTCGGCACGTTGTTCATCTCGCCTTCCTCGTGAGGGTTTGAGTGTTCGGCGCGCCGTGTGCCGTCTAGCTGCCGGCTGACAGCGCGGGTTGTCACGGCAGCCCAGCGCGTCACTCGGCGCTTTAGATGCGCGGTCGAGACTTAAAGGTTGAGTCCCTTCGCCTATTCCCCGATCTAGTTTCTATTCCCCGATCTAGATCTAGTTCTTAGAATCATTGCTAAATTCTGTTCCGCCACTGGTGTTACAGCCAGTGGTACCCAAATTCTTAAGAGCAGTTCCAATACCTCTGGGTCTCGGGAGTTCAGGAATGGCAGCGTGTGATGCTATGAAGCCTCGCCGCTCTCATTCCCCTCCCCACAAGAGGACGAGAATGGCAGTGTGCGACGCCGGGGAGCCTCGCCACTCTCATTCCCCTCTTCTCAGCGGTGTGAGGACGGCAGTGCGCAACGCTATGCCTCGCCACTCTTGTTCCCCGCTGAGGAAGGAGGTGAGGTAGGCAGTGTGTGACGCCACAAAGCCTTGCCACTCTCTGCCCCCCTTCAGTCGCCAGTGGACCGCAGCATATGGCTTGAGAACGCTACCATGCCTTCTCTCATACCCTCTGTCCAACCGTGGTAGGTAGGTGCTGCGTGCGCACTCAGACCCCACTTCAGGACGCTGTGCCTCTTGGGTCGGGTCCCTGCCCTCCACTTCGCTGCCCTACTGCGGGTACATCTGTGGGGCGGGTGTGTTCATGGTACGGTTTCCGGAAGCCTAGCTAGCACTTCCAGGACGGTCCCGCTGACTCACCTGCACCACCAGGCTCGGCTATGCGATTCAGTTCGCACGGCATCCTCCCAAGTTAGGCAAGCACGTTCTGGTCCGTACGGACAACACTGCGGCCGTTGCGTACGTCAACAAACAGGGTGGTCTACGCTTCCGTCGCATGTCTCAACTCGCCCGACATGTCCTCCTATGGAGTCAGAAGCATCTGAGGTTGCTTCGTCTCATTCACATTCCGGGCCTGCTCAATCGTGCGGCCAACGAGCTCTTACGACAGCCAGTGCTCCCCGGAGAGTGGAGACTCTAATCATGACATGGTAGGTGGTAAGTCTCTAGGGAAGCACGATCTGATCGTCAGGTTCCTGAGGGGGGCGAGGAGACTAAATCCGCCTCGCCCTCCCTCTATACCCTCTTGGGACTTAACTCTGGTGCTAACCACACTGCAGAGGGTGCCCTTTGAGCCTTTGCAGTCAGCTGAGTTAAAAATACTGTCTTTGAAGACAGTACTCCTGACTGCATTGGCCTCTATCAAGAGGGTAGGGGACCTGCAGGCATTTTCGGTCGACAAATCGTGCCTGGAATTCGGGCCCGGTAACTCTCATGTAGTCCTGAGACCCCGGCCCGGATATGTGCCCAAGGTTCCCACCACTCCCTTCCGGGACCAGGTGGTGAGCCTGCAAGCGCTGCCTTCAGAGGAGGCAGACCCAGCCCTAGCTTTTGTCTGTCTAGTCCGCGCTCTGCGGACTTACATGGACAGAACGCAAGCTTCAGGACCTCAGAACAGCTCTTCGTCTGTTATGGAGGCGGGCAGAAGGGAAAGGCTGTCTCCAAGCAGAGGATGGCCCACTGGATAGTGGATGCCATCGTCTTGGCGTATCAAACCCAAGACGTGCCCTGCCCGCTCGGGTTAAGAGCCCACTCCACTAGGGGTGTAGCTTGTTCCTGGGCTTTGGCTCGTGGCGCCTCGCTGACAGATATTTGTAGAGCTGCGGGCTGGGCGACACCTAACACTTTCGCTAGATTTTATAGCCTCCGTGTAGAGACGGTATCTTCCTGTGTGCTCGCTTCCCATAGTCAGTAACACCGAAGTGCCCATTCTAAGTGTCGGCTTGCTGCGCCACTCCCTTATCTATGGAATGGATACATGCGCTTATATGCTCCAGTCGAGTTCCCCAGAACGGCGAACCCTGTTGAGTCCTCCGCAACCCGCGGCAGTCGGATGTGGCGGAGCGTCCAATGCCAGGTCTAACACTCGTATGCATTGGTGGAACTTGTGTTAGGCTGGGTTCCATATGTTGTGACCCCCACGGCGGTCCCATATGTGTATTCTTCCATGGTACGGCTCCCTACGGCGAGCCCGTGTCTTTCCCTCGGCAGAGCGCTCTGCCGTCTCAGTTAGGTGTTGTTCCTCCGCCTGTTTGGCCGGGGCCACCCCTGGGACTTCCGTATGTTGCGCTGCCCACGGCCAGTCCATACGTGTATTCTCCACATGGTAACTCCCTTCGGGCATGATGTGGGTTCCGCAGCGTCCCTCTGGGCACGCTTTCCCAGCGTTATCCAATAGTCTGCTGAAGTGGGTCTTGCGGAACAGCAGTGTGACTTCCCTGCGTGACTTTCCCCGCTAGGAACAGACGGGGTCTGAGGGGCTCTCGCTGGGCGCTGGAAGTGGTAGTAACTGTGGCGTTTTCCAAAGGGATCCCAATTCGTCGGTGACGTCCGACGTACGCCGAACGTGACCGACTGAAAGGGAACGTCTCGGTTACGTATGGTAACCCTCGTTCCCTGAAGGAGGGAACGGAGACGTACGTCTCGTCGCCACAGTTGCTGTATCATCACTGCATTCGCCTCCTGTTTATACCCGCAGCGCGGGGCGGAGCGCGAGATGCAAATCTCGCACGGCAATGGCCATTGGCCCGTTCTCTATATCTCGAAGCTGATAGGGGCTCCCAGAAGTGATCCCAATTCGTCGGTGACGTCCGACGTACGTCTCCGTTCCCTCCTTCAGGGAACGAGGGTTACCATACGTAACCAAGATGTTTTTTTTTATTAATCTCTTGAATGAACGATTCAGTGAAACTACTTTTTTTAATAGTCACTTGGTGCAACCTAGTGGTGTAACGATGTAATCAATACAATCGTTGTTTGATGCACCATGTTACTTTCAAAAGATGATTTGCTCTATTTTGATCACTTCTGTAGATATCAGTGTTTACATCCAAACTATAAAATTTATCCACTGTGATAATATGAATATTTGTTACACAGAAATAACGACACTGTGTGGTTGATGACAGGCAAATTGTTGTCATTCAGGAATAGGATCGCATGGGAGGTTAAATCGAGATTGCAGTCTTTTAACGATTAATCATGTGACATTGTCAAATTTTATTTTATAGGGCTTTAAGAACTGGGCATTGTTAAATTTAATGTCCCTAGATGAAACTTATGTGGGTCAGAAATAACAGTGAAAAACCCAAGAGGGGCTTTGATTATGTTGTGGAGATCTTGTGCAATTGCCCATATGATCACATCATCCCTGGTGATTAGGGCTGGAAGGCCATCATATTACACACACACAAATGGATGTGGCTGGCATCTATGTGCTTACGGTGTGTGCCAATGGTTCTCAACTAAATTTCTCTCTTTTTCTCTCTCACAGGAGTGATCCGGGATATGGGCAGCAGTGGGGTCTTGTTTTGAATTAGTTTACAGGCGGTATAAAATAAAGAGCACCCCGCTGTGATGCGGAGAACCTGGCCTGTAGGCCCTCTCAGACTCTTTCAGGTTGAAAGGCACATTTAAACCTTCCAGAGCAGTAAATAATGAAACATGGCTATAATAGGCTACTAGTGTTGCTTGGGCTGTGTGTTTCATACATGGGCTGTCTTTCCCTAAACTACTAAAGGCCCCTGTATGCTCACAGAAAAGTTATTTTTCTTTCTTTGCTTAGGGGTAAAACAAAGTTCGAAATACATGAGCAGCGATATACAGTACTATTGGCGAAAATCTGACGCCTCCCACACTGAGATTGAGAAAACAGCAATCATTAGATTGCTTAGATTGCTTAAAAGCTTGCAGCTTTACACTATTGACCATGTATAACAGTGTCAGTGTCTCGTTTAATCAAAAGTACAACTTCATTTTCTACTATAAAGCAGCTCTCCAGTGTGTTCATGTTTTCACTCGTGGACGTCTGACCAGAAAAGATTTCCATGTGAAAGAAGGCGGAGCCTCCGTGCACACCTACCTATTATGTAATCGCCATGGACCAATGGTAGTACAAAGGTGTTTACCAGCCGGAGCAAACTTTTACGGAAAACAGCTTTGGCATGCTGTTTCAAACTCCAAACTAACTTCATTTTGGCCTAATTTAATTCGAAATGACATCACATCAGTTTGTTCTTCAATTTCGCTTGAAGTAGGGGAGCGTGGGGCACAACCTAATGCGGGGTTAGTTGTAACACACATGGTTTAAAACTTTCCACACATGCCAGCATGACGAAACTTAGTGTATTTACGCCAAATTGCGGCAAAATTCAAATATCACTTAACATTTATTTAACCATAGCAAAAGTACATTTCTTACTTAAGTACATTTTTCATCTCTATTTTTTGTTTATTTTAAATGAGACAAATCTGATATTATTGTAATCTTATATCTGTTATTTAACAGTTAGCAGCAGAAGACACGAGCCGGGGTTAAATCCCATTTGTGCAGGTGGGGCATGTTGTAACACTGCGTTATAATGAGCCCCTATTAGAACTATGCTATTATATTCTATACTTTAATAAATTTTATTGAGAAACCATTAGGAAAAAGGTGAATAAAGACTGAGAGTCAATGTTCAAAAATTATTAATCATTATGTTTTTAACTATGCTGTATAGCTGTGTTTAGCGGTGTGTTTGTTATCAAACTCAAAAATTTGTTTATTTTTAATTATTAAAAAATGCCATTATTTTATATGAAAAAATGTATAATTGTATTTTATTGACAAAATATTTTAGTTTGTCTTGTATATTTGTTTTGATTATATCAGGTAACATTTTAAACTGTCGTATGTTAATGTTACATCGTGCCCCTCACATGTTACAATGTACCCCATCTAGCATGTTGTCACATTTCACTTCCATTCTTTCGGGGTAAATCAAGAAAAAAGTATACACTGTATTAATGAAACAAAACCACACAATTGTACTAAATGTGTGACATTAATGTGGGGAAAAATAAATACTCTGAACCACAAGTGGATTTACACAAACTGAGAAAGTCAAAAATCGTTAAAACAGATTCAGTTGAGGAAAAACAGGCACTAGATGATCATTGCAGGACATATTGCAGGCCTTTTTTTAAATAATATTTTCTGAACTCCCTTAAAGGTAGGGTAGGTCAATTTTGGCAGGGCTAGCAATAGTGAGCTAGCTTTGAAAGCATAAGATCCTGCAATCCCTTCAGAGCGTCTACAAAGCCACATCTCCTTTCAAAACACATGAACGAGTACAGCAAGGAGCAAACAAAAGCGCCACGAGAGATGGCGTTAAACTACCTCATGTCTTAAAGCACATAACATTACAATAATAATTAAAGCTGCAAGCAGCGATGAAAGGGCCCTCGCACCCGGGAGCACCGCCACCTGGTGGCCTCAGGAAAACAGCGACTAGTGGGTGACATGCATTTAAGTGGGTAAATATAGGAGAAATATGGCAAAGTCACTTCAATGTGCCACAATTCCTGCTGCCAGCAGGTGGTGCTTTGACTGTAACCGAATATTGGCATTTAGATGTCTTCAGGCCAGGATTATTATCAAACATGTGAAGTTTGGGGCAGATCGGACATTGTATGCCTGAGTTACAACAACTTCCTGTTTCGTGGCGCCAATCGCATACATTAGCACTTAGCCATGTTCTGCTTGATTTAATGTGTTTCTAGTATGTTTGGGACTTGATGGCATATTTAAATGTGTTTCTGGGAGGGAATTACAGTGTAAAGCATGCCATTTCCTGTTGAAAGCAGGTGGCGCTATGACTAACTAATATTGGCATGTAGATTTCTTCAGGACAGGACTCTTATCAAACATGTGATGTTTGGGGCGTATCGGACATTGTATGCCTGACTTACAACAGCTTCCTATGTCATGGCGAAACATCAGACTTTGACAGGCCGCCATGGACATGCCCTTAAGCGAAAACTCAAGATCTTCATAATTTAACATCACAAAGGCCTTAAGATTAGACTGACCAAACATGATGTTGTTCTGGTTAAATCTCAATGAGGATACTCGTCACAGTGTAAAACATGGCATTTCCTGTTGTCAGCAGGTGGTGCTATGACTGTAACTGAATATTGGCATGTAGATGTGTTCAGGCCAGGACTATAATAAAACATGTGAAGTTTGGGGCAGATCGGAAATTGTATGTCCGAGTTACAACAACTTCTTGTTTCATGGCGAAACATCGAAATTTGTCAGGCCGCCACGGACACGCCCTCCAGGGAAAACTCAAGATATTCACAATTTAACATCACAAAGGCCTTTAGATTAGACTGTGCAAATATGATGATGATCTGATTAAATCTCTAGGAGGAGTTCGTTATAGTACACCGTCTGGAAATGGTAAAATTTGCAACAATTTTGCAAAGAAAATAAAAAATATCTCACTTCCTGTTGGTTTTCAGATTTCATACCAGGATACTTTTTTGTAGGTATTGGGCTGTTACATGTGTCTACCGAATTTCATACCTGTACGTGAAACGTAGCGGGAGGGGCACTTCGTTGAAATGTTGCAGGTGGCGCTATCAAGCCATTTTGCCACGCCTAATTCTGAAACCCATATCAGACATACATTTTCACCACTTTTGACGCGTGTGCAAAGTTTCGTGAGTTTTCGAGCATGTTTAGGCCATCAAAAATGCGATTCATTTGGGAGAAGAATAATAATAGGCTGAGCAATTCCAATAGGGTCCTCACACCATCGGTGCTCGGGCCCTAATGAACATGAACAACTTAAATATCACTGACCTGTACCACCTGACTGCTGCAGATTCATTTCGGCGTTGATAGTGTTGCCATTGAAACGCATAAATTCGAGTCACGAGTATAACGTCACGGGTTTCCATCTCTTCCAAATTACGGTATTATTACTTTAATCAGTTTGCATGACATGCCTTTATCCTTGAACTAATCTAAGGTAAACTGCAACATTATGGATTGCGTTTGGTATTGTGTTGTGACACCACTTGATGTCCAATATAAAATCAAAACCAGTGGAAAAGCACTGATCTGTTCATGACCTCTTTTTACTGACTAACCTCCAGTCTTACATTATGCTTAAGTTTTCATTGCACAGCTCAGTGTCCCCAGGTTTGGATGAATTAACCCGAGGATGTTTTGTTCATCTGTTTCTCTGGTAAACATTACTAAAGTATTTTAAGTGTGATAACATTAAACCTTAGAGCAGCTGAGATCATCTTCCCCCTCTCTCAAAAAGACACGTTACGCTCATATTTCAGATCTCTGAGGATAATGTCATGGATTAACGTAAAACTCAACTGATCCTCCCTTAACTCAAGATGTTGCATCGAGTTATAGAGTTACAATGGCTCTCAAAGCTGAAGAAAGGATTTTATGCATCCCTTTTTCTTGAATGATGGAAAACCAAAGCACCCTGTGCTTGTTTAAACTGTTATGTGACTTTTAAAGGCAATTAAATAACACTGGATGTTGGGGATGAATTTGTAACCAGCAGTGCTGTAAATGGGTGTATGGTTACAGAAGTCGCAATGCAATAACTATATAGACCTCTATATTCTTGACTATTTTTGGTCTGGGTTTCTTGTTGCCTTGATGTACCAGACTATCCACTGCTTGTCATTCCTGGTAAGAGCTGTAAAGTTACAGATAGTGAACTTGATGATGGCTTTGGAGAAGAGTGCCAGACACTTTTATGTCTCTCTATCCATTGAACTTTTTAATGCACTGATATTTTTTTTCTCGCCATTACCCCACTGGCTGTGTGCTTTAATTAGATTACACTCAAGGAATCACTGTGGTTCAGAATGCCAATTTGTGTCCCAGACTGTGTAAAATTTGCTTTTCCACTTGCTGCCAAACAGAGCAGGTGAGAGCAGACGAGGTCCTCAGGCAGGAAGAAGAACAGACGATTCTTTATACGGTTCACTCTCGTTCTTTCAATCTCTGCCTCTCTCTCTTACTCATTTCTTTGGTCTCTTTGCTCTGTCCCTCTCTAACAACTTTTACATGAGAGGTTCAACTTATAATGCAGAAGTCTAAAATACAAATCAAACAAACACACATTTTATTGAAAAAAAAAAATTATATATGTATTATATAGGCTACACACACACGCGCGTACATATACACACATATAAATATGCATGTCATGTCACTGACCCATATATACACTATATTGCCAAAAGTTTAGGGACGTCTGCCTTTACATGCACATGAACTTTAATGACATCCCATTCTTAATCCGTAGGGTTTAATATGGAGTTGGCCCACCCTTTGCAGCTATAACAGCTTCAACTCTTCTGGGAAGGCTTTCCACAAGGTTTAGGAGTGTGTTTATTGGAATTTTTGACCATTCTTCTAGAAGCGAATTTGTGAGGTCAGGCACTGATGTTAGACGAGAAGGCCTGGCTCCAAGTCTCCGCTCTAATTCATCCCAAAGGTGTTCTATCGGGTTGAGGTTAGGACTCTGTGCAGGCCAGTCAAGTTCCTCCACACCAAACTCGCTCATCCATGTCTTTATGGACCTTGCTTTGTGCACTGGTGCGCCGTCATGTTGGAACAGTATCCATCGGATTGCCAGACAGAGAAGCGCGATTGGTCACTCCAGAGAACACGTCTCCACTGCTCTAGAGTCCAGTGACGGCGTGCTTTACACCACTGCATCCGACGCTTAAGGATGGAACGATTACCAGTTTCACGATAAACCACGAAAATGTACTGACGGTTAGTAATATCGTTTAAAAATGTAATTATCATTAAAAGCGTGTTTGATTATCGTGATTTTGAAAACTCGCGGTAAATCCTGTCCAGCCAGCGTCAGTCTGGCGCAGTGCAACGTTGTTTTTTGAATGAGAAGAAATGGCGGAAGGCAGTGAAAGCGCTGGGAGATTTTTCAGCCTTCTAAAAGGACCAAATCTGAGGTGTGGTCATATTTTGGCTTTTACAAAAGTCCTGAAGGAAACTTAATCGAGTATGGTCACCCTGTCTGCAGAACATGCAAAAAGAAAGTCGCTGCTATAGGGGCAAATAATACTTCAAATCTGCCGAGTCGTTTTTGTGACCACCCACTGTTGTATAGCGAACGCAAGGCAAGTGGACTTTGACCTCAATACCAAAACTATGTCTGGGAAATAATTGGACGCAAAGTTGAAAATATTGAGAA
Source organism: Rhinogobio ventralis (assembly GCA_039654625.1). Taxonomy (NCBI): domain Eukaryota; kingdom Metazoa; phylum Chordata; class Actinopteri; order Cypriniformes; family Gobionidae; genus Rhinogobio; species Rhinogobio ventralis. The sequence continues at coordinate 7,487,772 of CM077193.1, read as the reverse complement.
TATGAAAATATGAGTTGAAATATTTTATTTTACTCACTTGAAATTAACGTAAAGCTTCCGGGAAGAAAAGTTCGCAGCAAGTGTCTTTGAGCCAAAGACGAACGAACAAGTTCAGACAAGACTGACATTTAAAGGATAATGATGTATATTCATTGTACACTTATTACACAGATTTTCTTTACCACATACATAATTACGGGGACATATTGAATTGAGATTATTGTTTTGAATCTTACCTGTTTATAAATCCATTTGACAAGATGATCACAAGAAGTTATAGTAATAATTATAGTAGTACTAATGGTAAAGTCCTCTGATTTCATTTTCAATACAATCAAAAACAGAGACGCAAGCTGCATTTGAATGAAATGAGAGAGCGGTCCGTTGTGATAACTTACGTAAATGTGCGCTGTGTTATAATGCATTGCTATTGACAAAGGCCATTATAAGAAAGTAAATCCCACAGAATAGAATCTTGTTTAAAAAAGTGCATAGAGCTGCTTGTTTTTTTTGTTGTTTGTTCATTTTCAAATATAAAACTAGTGTGTGCATCTGTTTTTTTTTAACACTTTCATCTTTTTGAACAAAACCGTGATAATATTGATAATTGTGATAATTAGGGTCACTATAATCGTGATATGAAATGTTCATACCGTTTCATCCCTACCGACGCTTTGCATTGCACTTGGTGATGTAAGGCTTGGATGCAGCTGCTCTGCCATGGAAACCCATTCCATGAAGCTCTCTACGCACTGTTCTTCAGCTAATCTGAAGGCCACACAAAGTTTGGAGGTCTGAAGCTATTGACTTCTCCGTGTGCCTCAGCATGCGCTGACCCCGCTCTGTAATTTTACGTGGCCTACCACTTCGTGGCTGAGTGTCTGTTGTTCCCAATTGCTTCTGCTTTGTTATAATACCACTAACAGTTGACCGTGGAATATTTAGTAGTGAGGAAATTTCACGAATGGACTTATTGCACAGGTGGCAACCTCACGGTACCACGCTTGAATTCACTGAGCTCCTGAGAGCGACCCATTCTTTCACAAATGTTTGCAAAAGCGTCTGCATGCCTAGGTGCTTGATTTTATACACCTGTGGCCATGGAAGTGATTGGAACACCTGAATTCAATGATTTGGAGGGGTGTCCCAATACTTTTGGCAATATAGTGTATATATATGGGTCAGTGACATGACGTGCGTATTTTTGTGTCCAAGTGCATTATTTCCTTTTAAAATAATTTGATAAATTCATGACATATCACTTTATTCTATAAAACCTATTTAGTTTGAATTATTTATTTATTTATTTTTCATATTATTTTATGTTTTGTTATCTTAAACCATCAAAATATCAGGAGGTGCAACTGTCTGAATAAATGAACAGAATAAGAAAACTATTTAAAATGTGTCTTAATAATACACTATGGCATCATTTTAGGTTTAAACCATTTAATATAAACACATTTTATAAATATCAGTAGTTTTAAAGCTGTTGAGATAATTAAAAAAACTTTTGTCCAGCAATCTTTATATTCTCAAATGTCAGGGTAAAAAGGTGTGTAGATCTCTCTCAAAATACTGTTAAAAACTGCTAATTTCAAGTATGGGCAAGTTGGTACACTTTCCATGTCAGGTGGTACAACTACAGTATACATTCAACTATTTGGTTGCACCGCCTGACATAAAAACAGTCAAAAAATAAATTTAAACACTTTTACATGTTATTTAACAACTTGTTTAAACACATTGTTCATTACTCACAAATATGCATTACATCAGTTTTGAAAAGATTTAAAACACCATTAGGCCTAACACACAAACAAGGTAATTTTTAGCCAAGCTGATATTTAGAAGATAACTGCATGACTGAGAGTGTGAGCCTATTGCTATCTCACTATTTATAACTATTTATACAATAGTTTAATAAACAAGAAATTAATACTGAGAAGCTAAAGCCAAACACAGAATAGTGGTGTTTTGTTTCTAAATGAATCTGAATTGTAATTGAATGATTCAATGACCCAATAGGCTGCTGGCTGGATTATTATTATTGGGATGTCAACAGTGTCGCCATTTTGGAACGTTTAACAGAATGGAAGTCAATGGAGATGTTTTGTTGATAAACTGTCTATGTGAAAACACAGGAAAATTCATCTTACAATTGCCTGGGAACCAATTTTATTTGGATTTTACTATAAAAAAGTTGCTGTTTTATAAGTGAAGTTTTGCGTCAGGTAAGATTTATTTTTTCCATTACCCATATATTGTTGTAGTCCGTTGCCATAATCTCTGGAAAGCGCTTCATAGGCCTACTGTGTATTGTTGAACAGATAATCAACTCATTTTGAATTATGAAACGACAACTGTAACTGTTTAATATCTCTGTTTAATATCTTTCATTTTTTAGTGGTAGCTCTGTGTATTTTGATGGCATGTGAAGATTTTAAAACAAGTGGTTTATTTATAAAGATCATAAAGATCGTACCTTCATGCTGTGGAAATACAAACCGGAATACAGAACACAACGAGCGCAGCACTGAAAAGGGGAGGGGCTACAGAAGGTCTATATAACTTTAGAGAGAGAGAGAGAGACTATGGAGAAGAATAACTTCTCTGCTATCTGCCCTGAGAGTTCACCACAATACTTCTCAGAGTGATGCACAACATTAAAATAAAGCTGCCATTCTATTTTGGACAGATGCCAGGGAAGAAAATGTCCCGAAAAACATGAAATATCATTATTACTGTAGGACATGTTGCTTCCAATAACAATCTGACTTTTTATTTAGTCTGTCACAAATCTATAATTTACACTGAAAATATAGTCTGTGTGTTTGAAGAGATGGGCCAAGGAAAGCAAAGGAGAAGTGAACAGCTGTGGGTGATTAGAGGAGGCCTTGAAATGGCCAGGGATTCAAAGTAAACATGGACCTTTTCCACAGTCAACAACATTTACAAATGTAGAAGAAGGAAGCTACTGAATTTGTGAAGAATGTGCGGCAGAAATGGAAAGCATGGAGGCATGAAGGCAACAGATGGTGAAAATTAAATCCATGCAGCGGAGCGGCTAACAGGACTGAGAGTTTATTCTTCTGACGGTGGACCTTGCCGTGCTTTCAGGGCAAGGGAAGACCGTTCCGGGTCAACAATCATAGGTTTACATCTATCCTCGCTGTCCGCTGTTCTCTCCACATTCCACCCGGGGAAGAAAAAAAAAAAAGGCCATCCTGCTCGCCTCTGTAGACATGTACAAAAGTGTATTATAGCAAAACAAAATTCTTATTAAGAATGTATTCATTTTAAATGCGCCTTTTATTTGTGATTTATTGACTCATAGTTCATCTCTTAATTTTGAACTCGTATATCAATCATATTTATTATATATTTTGATATCAAATTTGCACTTAAACAGTATACACATAAAAACTGTTTATTATTTACGATTAACACATTTTTTTATCTAATTAATCACATTGTTTGCAATTGATCACACATATTTGTATATGGTGTGCAAAATATATATTATTCCAGAAAGATAATTAAATTATTACATTATTGTGCCAGGCGAGAATATCATTGAATAATCAAAAAGTGGTTTTGGAAGTCAATATATTCTATTTTAGAGATAGACAGTATTAATATATAATTGTATAAATTAATTAATATTAAGTAATATTCTAGTTTAAAATGTAGCCTTGAAGCATAACATCCTCTGAATTATTTCATTTTAAAGTCAGTTTTATTATTACTTTAAATATGTCTTTAGATATATTTCCCCCAACATTTTTGAGGACGATATTTCATGTGAATTGCTGGCTTAAGAAGATTTTAAGAGGCAGAAGTTTACTGTCTAAATCCTGGTTAGTACTGTAGCTCATGCCCTGGTTACACAGTTAGTTCTTGAATAAGTCTTAAATCTATCAAAGCTCTTTCATGCCTGACATGGCCTTGCACAAAGAAGAGTGGTAGGTGGATGACACATGTGGAAAATTCACAGTGAGGGTTTGAACGGTTCTGGAGCGCTTTGTCTGTTTCTCCCCATGTTCCTAGGGCACTAGCACTTGGAAACCTAAACTTTTTTTTACTCAAAAGACATGGGTGTGGAATTAGATATTCACTGGGTGAACTATTTTGTCTTCATGGATTGTCTTTATCCAGGATGCTACAAAAAAAAAAAACAAAAAAAAAAAACTGCCATAAATGTCACAATGTCTATGTCCTGATTTGAGATGGCATTTGATTTGACTTGTAAAATGGTGGGTTAGTCTGGGTGAGAGGAGTTGGGTATTGGTTTTCAAAGCCCGGCACAACTTCAGAGGATCAGGGCTTAACATTTGCTTTTTGTTTAACCCCACTGCTTGAAGAAACGAAATACTGCCTTTCACAAGAGACTGAAACACCTCGTTGATCAGATTTTAAAAAAGCATGGCACACCATTCACTGTCGGTTCATTTCACTCTCAATATTTCAACATCTTACTAATATGCATAGGTCTGTCTTTATAGCGAGTTCAGAGGCGGTTCTGGCCTGCTGTGCCACGCATGTTATCTTAATGCTTGTCTGAGTTCCTTGGATTCATATTTTGAAATATTTATGGATTATTATGTCAGAAAATGTGAAAGGCATTTTGGAGGTTTTCTGAATATCTGATGTGATTAATCACTGTTTTTCAAGAACCACACAATGCAGCCTTTTAAAGGGATAGTTCATCCAAAAATGAAAATGTTGTCATCATTTATTCACCCTCAAGTTGTTCCAAACCTGTATGAATTTCTTTTACACGACAACGGTGTTTTGGGGGCCTGAAAATGCAAACTTTTGAAAATGGGTTTCAAAGTGCCAGTTTTTGAAAACGATACCGTTATCGTTTCGGTGTAAACTACAAAAATGTGAATTTGTGAAAATGGTGACGTCATGCGCATACGTGTTCAGTCTATAGTTTCTTTACAAAGTGGCATTGCCAACTACTGGCCTGACATGCATAATACAGCGTTTTTTGTCATTTTCACGAATCTGTGTGAACAGGGGAAACAGTTTAATCACATAATGTTCTCTCTCTAAATGTAAATTAGTGTAAATGTGAATGTCAACATCATCATATATGTGTAAAGGATTAAAGTCTGTTTGTTAAAACAAGAGCTTATTGATGCAATTCAGTCAGTCTGCTATTTTATTCCAACCGTTACTCCTGGTCAGAGGATTCTGTAAATATTTTGTTTATATGTAGAGTTAAGTTTCAACTAAGTTTAAGGCTGCAATGAAAAAAACCCCCCAAAAACTGTACTGCCCCTTTATGTCAAAACTAGGCTAAGTTTTAACTTATGCATAACTGGTGCAACCGGCTCCAGCCTGTGTTATACTGTATGATTATCTAAGGACGAAGATTTTGTTTCTTTCAAAACAGCCTGTCCATCCTAAGACATTGATGGCTTTTATGATGCTTGGTGTTTTGGATTTTTCAGCTTTGTCCAGATGCATAACTCACCCGTGCTTTATATATGTCGTCCTCAATACCCTGAACCTCCAGTACAAGGCTCTCCCTGAGCCTCGCTGGGAAAAGAGGGGCCGACGTGGACCTCCCTCTCGACTCCGAGTGGCTGTTCTGTTCTCCTTTAGCTCATCTGGAGAGTGGGAGTTTCTGTGGTTTTTATGACTTAATGACTCCTGTCGGCTCTGATCAGGGAGCTGAGATGAATGTTGCCAGCTGTTGTAACCCTTCTTTCCCCTTTTCTCTCTGCCCTGCTTTTTCTGGCCTCACGGTGGGGATGGAGCCTCATTTTTAGAGGGGTTTCGAAAGTTTAACGTGCTTTGGGACGGTTGTCACCTATGGCAAACCAAGGGCTTTGCCCTGGAGGTGATAATGATTGGATTGACAAAGTGAAAATCAGCCATGAATAGATGCATCAGATTAGAGCCTCGTTTCTGTTCTGGGATTGACGGAAAGTGGTAAAATGTAGTCTTATTCTGTATTCTGTGTTAAAGACCAGAGTCAAGGGAACAGTTAAAATCTTAATTTAAAGACTGAAATCTTAGCTGGCCAGGATCTGAAGCTGGAACGACACTCCCTGGAGGTGGGCAAGGGTCATTAGTTTTAGTTTTTGAAGTGTTCGCCCTTTTGATGTTGAGCGTTCTCTTAAGGCGGCCTGGCCTGAAGGATATTTAATTTTGCTCCAGCAAATTTCCAGTTAGGAATAATTTGAACTGAGCATCTGTCAAAGGAGCAACCGTTTAAATACATTGGTCTCGGTTAAAGAGGCAGAAAATGAAGCAGATTAGTCCGAGTACCTTTCCCCAGCGCGAACGGGGCCCGGTCAGGGCCGGTTTCAAGGCTGCCGTGCGGAGGGCAGAGAAGAAAACGCTCCCACTCCCATTTCATTAACGCCCATGCCCAGCACCTCTGGAGTTCAATCACGCGTCTGCTGCCCACCTCCCTTTCCCGAGCTGTGCCGCACACCCCGGTGTATGCCGCTGCAGCTGAGGAGGGATTGTTTCAGGATTCTTCATGCCTTGATATTTTATTTACAAATCTTCAAGGAGAGACAAGGCCAGTACAGGGCCCTCATTGCTTTCTCAGACGCCCATAGTAACTTGGGAACGCAGCATCCCTGGTGTCTCTACATCAAAGATCTCCTTGTGTTCCTACAGGGTGAGCGGAGGGAACTTTTATCAGGGTACACAATCTGAGGCGATGTTTTATCACTAGGAGAGTGTTGAAAGAGCATGCATTAGAGTGTCTGACAGCTGCTGTCAGGCTTTATTGGAACTGACTGGGCTGGTCTGTTGGAAATCATCTTGGCTTGTTTTTTTGTCCAACAACAGTAAAGGGGGTTGGGTCGGAGCTCAAATCACCATGTGTACCCATCATCTATTCACTCGATAGAAGACAGAAAGTAACATGGCGTTGACACAGATGACACAGTAGACACAAGGTCTGACTGTCCTGTCACCTGTCGTTTTGCATATTCTCTATGCAGGTTTTATTATTGTTTCCTGACAGACCTTCATATTGATTTTGGGTATAATTTCACTTACCACGTATAAGGAAGGTGTGTAACGACAGTGATCCAGAGCTAAAATAGCTTGTGTAATTTATGAGTGTATGGGTCAATGCCATGTCAGTTTTTTTTCATACATGCATTTTTTTAAATTTCTGAATTAAAATTGATTTTGATATCTTTCTGGGGAGCATAACGTCAAAAATATCAGGGTTATACAACTGTCCTCATATAATGATATATAACTACTTATTATTTCAGTCATGACAACTCTCTGAATAGTTTTAGCATGTTAATGGTTATGGCAATGTTAATGTATCTGCATGGTCTTGGTGGACTAAATCTCTTGTACGCTGCTGCTGCAGAGCAAATATAGACTTGCTACTGCCAGTAGATACACAGACACGCTGCTGTGAGCATGTAAGATGTGATGCTGCTGCATCAATAGGCATACATAAATCCTGTAGCAGATCTAGACGGGTGGAGCATGGGGGAGGTGGAGGGTTTTAGAGGAACTCTGATAGCGCAATGCATGACCAGCTTACAGCGAACACTGAACCAGACTAGTTTGTTGTGCAAGCAATCTAATTGGCTGCAGATTCAGCAGAGTAGGGCTGGGCGATATGGCCAAAAAATCATATCTCTGTGTTTTTTGGTTGAATGGCGATACACTGTATATATCCCGGTATTTTCTACGTTTTTCTATTTGGATTTTTAAAAAAAAAACGGTATTTATTTTAATAATAATTTTATTTCACATCCTGCCCAGTGATGTCCTAAAAACAATGTTGATATTGAAGGCTATAAACAAATACAGTGAATGTAGGCTATGCAATATATTATGTGCCAAAAGGGTGTTTACAATCTAAAAACAAAATTAATAATTTTGTTTTTAAATTCACTAAACTAAAAATGAAAATATAAAAACAAAAGCATATTTGATTACCCCATTATAATGGTCACTTTCATAAAAATATACTTACTTGTAGGTTTAAAATTCCACATATGGCACATTTATTGTCCAACAACAAATATTTTAGAAATATGTATACTTTAGTCTGAATTATTGCGTTCCTAGTGCGCTCCGTCTGTTTGGCGTAAATGCGCGTGACGGCACTTATTCACGGAAGCCTGAATTTTAGCAGATATTCACTTGCAGAAGGCTCGTCCTCTCTGACAGCAAAATGGACATATTTGCATGACTTTCTAACATTTACAGATATACCTGTGAAATGTCAGTTATGCACTGAGGAAAGCACCACATTCCAAACGCATTAAACACTGCAAGTATTTATCTGTCTGTCGGCAAAAGTAGCCTATCTCTCAGAGCATCTGACAGGGCAAGCTGCTTTAAACTATACATGTTAACTATATCTTACCAGTTATTTTGAAGCCCTTAATATAAAGCATGTGTCATGTTTACGACAAATTGTATCATGCACTTTCCCTGCATCAGCTCATTCTGCGTCCTCCGCTATTTTTCAGATGCGTTAGTATCAATCTATTATATATCGATATAAACGGTATTGCCTCATTCCATATCGTTTCTAAAAAATATATCGATATAATGTACAAACTCGATATACCGCCCAGCCCTACAGCAGAGGCCAATCAGCTTGTGCTATGTAGTAAATGTCTGCTAGCGGATTGCATGTAAAGGACCTATCAGCCTGTGACATCTAAGGTTGATGCAAACTTGATGTATGTTGTGCAACCAACATGCAGAAAAAAACTAAACAGGAACAGAAAATTATGTCATAAAGATAACCTCTGCAGACTGGTAATGTCAGTAGGTGTCAAAAGTAAAGCATATGGAAAATATTATATATATATATATAGTTTTTTTTAAAGTAAAAAAACAAACAAAAAGCGATTAAGATGTACACAGGTCAATGACATGACGTGCATATTTTTGTGTCCAAGTGCATTGTATCCTTTTAAAATAATTTGATAAATTCATGACATATATCACTTTATTATATAAAACCTATTTTTAGTACATTTAAATAATACATATTATTTTATGTTTTGTTATCTTAAACCCCCAAAATGTCTGTCAAACTGTCCGAACAAATGAACTGACGTGAAAACTATTTAAAATGGTGTCTTAATAATAATAATAATAATAATAATAATAATAAAATAAATAAATAAACAAAATACGGCATCATTTTAGGTTTGAAACCTATAACCTAAATATAAACACATTTTATAAATATCAGTAGTTTTAAAGCTGTTGAGATAATTAAAAAAACTTTTGTTCAGCATTTTGTATATTCTCAAATGGCAGGGTGGCACAACTGCAAACATCGCTCTTTTATTATGAATTGACAGTGTATACAGTAAACATGATAAAGCATCATCCAGAGGACCCCAACTGATCCTTGTGGCAGGGTGAAAAGGTTTGTAGATCTCTCTCAAAAAATTGGTACACTTTCCATGTCAGGTGGTACAACTACAGTATATATACAACTATTTGGTTGCACCGCCTGACATAAAAACAGATTAAAAAAATGAATTTAAACACTTTGAAATGTTATTTAACAACTGAAACTTGCTTAAACACATTGTTATTTGTCAGTACCCACATACATGTATTCAGATTGTAAGGTTACACCACATGACATTATTATATTGAAACTTCTGTTAAGTTTTCAAAACTATATGAAATCAACACGAATACAAAGAGTACTATATATATATATAAATTCTGGATTTTGAATTCAGAGCAGTTTTGCGTAGGATTTGTTTGAGGCTGATCTCTATGAGTGAATGTATTACTTTAGCATTCTGCAAATTCAATCACATACTCTTGATATATCTTTCAGCTGAAAACTGGCTGAACAAAAGGTGTCATCAGAAACTGACGTATTATCAGCAGCAAGCATCCAGTGCAAGACACTGATTTCAGCACTTCCACTCTCATATAACTTTATAGTGGACAGCGATGATCTAAAATATTTAAATCCAACAAGGAACACAAGTATCCATCTAAATCCTATTCCTTTCCTATCTCCCCGTGTCATTTTCTCTCTCTCCATCCACCTGTGGGTGGATAAAGACAGGTTGCGTGAGCTGAGCAGCCCAGACGCTATCTTCTGGGAAAAATAAACAGCACATTAGTTCCAGATCATCTTGGAAGAATATGAAACAGAAGAGAGCAGTGGAGGGGTTAGTGGAAGTCCACTCCAGGGGGGAGGCCGGGGATTATTAGGGAGCTGGGAATCGTATTAAACTCAGAGCTTTCCCTTTCTCTCTTGCCTTCTTTCTATCCTCACTTCTCTGTTTTTGCCATGTGCTGTAAATTAACAGCACCCTTCAACTCAAAGTCCACCACTTTCTCTCTTCATTTTAGTAAGGCAGTGAAATATGTTTAAGGGCCGGGTTCACAAGCATTTTCCGCTTCGTCTTGGTTCCTCTGTCTAAAATGTCCTGCTGGCGTGATTCTCCCAGAGGTTGTGAAAAGGAATCCGTAAATCTTTCTCCGTTAGTGCTTTCTCCTCCCTTGTGAGATTTCATTGTTGCGTGTAATACTAGAGGAGTCGCACAATGAGATCCACACAATTAACCTTAAAGGCGCCATTCATTAGTATCCAAGATTAACTAGTCTTTAGTGTTCATCTTCTACAAATTACAACTACAGAAAGGTTTTTAAAGGTTATTATGTTGAAAACACTCTTTTATCTCTAGAGTCTGTAGTACGTTGATTAATCCATTTGCTTTCAGTACATTTCCAGATGTACAGTGTAGCGTTTCTCTCCCTATCCTAATCTCCCTAAGAACGGCTATTAGTCAGTATGCTAATGCCAGCATGTACGGTATCACTCTGTGCCCCTGGTACAAGTGATGGGTAGTTAGTGCTGAATTTTCATTGCAGGGATGAAGCCTCAAGCCCTGGTGGAAGGAACTAATTGTGCCACCTGAGAGCAGGATTGAATTAGAGAGAGAGGCAGTTGTTGAATGGGTGAAAGTGGGAGAGGAAGATCGGGAAGCGAGCGTGTTTGATGTTTCAGAGTCGTGTTGCTATTTCAGCCTTTGAAGTGAGATTGGGTGTTAAATAAGCAGGAAATGGGCAGCAGTTAGTTTCTCTAAAGTTCTTCCATTCCCTGTGCTCGTTGAGCGAAGCCGAGCCGGGGGCGGCGGCTGCATCCGGGCGGAATCTTCTCCTGTGCGGAGTTGCTCTGGAATGGGCTGTCAGGCTTCATTAGCTAAACTTGTCTCCCTTCGGAGCAGAGCAACTTGGCCAGTGATTTAAAACCAATCTCCAGTACCTGGTCGCTCTTTTATGAACTTCCGTGCCATTACCACCGACTCCTCCACAGTGTTTCACCTATAAGAATTCCTCTGGAGGGAGACAGCAGGAGATCATCTCCCGTTTAATGAACTCTGTGCCTGACCAAATGTACTTTTCTAAGCTGAGTATTTATATGTTTGTGAAAGTTATGACATGCACAGTTTCCTCTTTTCTTTATGTTATACTTAAAATTTAAAAGTGGTATATTGTTTGAGCTGTGGCTTAGTCCATATGAAAAGAAGTGTGCTTAATTGTATTGAATGTGCACTTGTAGTGTACCTCAAATACTAAAAGTATATATCAAAAACTGTTCTTGCTGATAATATAATATGAATGAATTAAAAGACCACTTAAGTGTAATTTAAAAGCACATGAAAAGTACTTGATTATAAAGTTAAACTAATTGCATTTTAATATAAATTGAAATTAATTTTTTTTTTATTTAAATAGCAGTAGTGTCTGGAAACATTACATTCAGTTTGCACTTAAGTGTATTCTTTTCAATTATATCATTTCTATAGAAAGTACTCTGTTTGATTTGATTAGTGAAATACACTCATTTGTCAAGGACAGCACAATAAAGTAAAACATTTATATTGCTGTCCTTGATGTAAAGCACAAACTTCACTCCTAGTGACATTGGCATTGAATATATTATAAGTGCAAAGCTACAATTGTTACACATTTGCAAAATGTACAATCACAATTAAACATTCACACAATACACTAATACAAATTCATCACTAAAACAACCTAATAGCCAACTTTTGACTTTCAAAATAAAACCAACCATATTTGAAATACTTTTAATATCCAACTTACTCCACTCTTGAGCCCCTGAGTATTCGAAAGTATTCGACCTACGACCATACATAGTTTTAAAACGATATAATGTAATATCCATAAAAGTATAAAGTTTAAAAGCATGCTAATGTGTATTTATTTTAGTTATGATATTTTTAGCAGTGGTGCTTTAACTAGTTTTAGCTTTTAGACTGTTTGCATGGTATTGTAAATCTGTGTTAGTGGCATTTTCCAAGAGGATTTAACTGTACAAACTGTCTAAATTAAAGCTAAAGCTAACACACTATTTAACACCACTGCTAAACAGTATAAACAGTTTACTGTATAGAAAAAAATGTGCAATGTAAAAATAGTCATACATGCAGATGAATGTCGATTTGTAAAATATGTAGTCAGAGAGAGAGAGAAAAATTGTGTGTTTCTAAAAATCTCTATTTGTGTTTGACAGAAGAAAGTATGTCATATTTATCTTGGACGTCTTGATAGTGAGTAAACTCAACTGGTTTGCTGTTTATAGCTGATTTTAAGAATTCAGTATAGGGGTTGAATGGCAAAAGGAAATACTGGTTTAATTCAGCCATATATGTTTGAACAAGAAAATGATTCAGAAGAAGAAGAGGAAGAGTAAAATATACAGGCTTGTCTACAAGTCGATGTATCAAAATAGTAATGCGTTTTATGTATCGCTCATACAACGGACGCATAGCGGTAATTGATATATTAGCATTTGTCTTGACTACGTTATCAAACAGATAATACCCAGCGAGCAATTTTGTGCTTAAAATACTTTTAATAGCCGTCCAAACACAGCCCTGAATTCTATGCTAAAACAAGGCAAAATTTGGGCTGTCAGTGAAAATTTAATAGACTTCTAACCATAGCCAAAGAATAGACTTGTCATCTAGAACATGAATATGTCAAAGAAATGAAACCAGACAACTTGTAATCACTGTTGACTTAGCTTACAAGATGGAATATCATACATCTCGCAAGTTAATTTGGCAAAAACGACATGTAACCAAATTCAATTATTTTGACTAGAAGTGGGTTACTCATAGCCGGTCTACAGTTAACCGGTTAACGTGCTGGTTAATGTGTTGCTAATGTTATACAAACCATGGTCCCGTTCGGCATCTCAGAGACATACAGCTGCCTTCTAAAAATCAGCATTCTCAGAAATGCTTTGAACAACTTTGAACATCTGTTGAGAAAGGCATATAGTTCATCATACCATCATAATATACATTATATACATAATTCACCTGTTATATTGGTAAATGTACCCAAATTTTCATATCAAAAGAAAAATACACTCACCTAAAGGATTATTAGGAACACCTGTTCAATTTCTCATTAATGCAATTATCTAATCAACCAATCACATGGCAGTTGCTTCAATGCATTTAGGGGTGTGGTCCTGGTCAAGACAATCTCCTGAACTCCAAACTGAATGTCAGAATGGGAAAGAAAGGTGATTTAAGCAATTTTGAGCGTGGCATGGTTGTTGGTGCCAGACAGGCCGGTCTGAGTATTTCACAATCTGCTCAGTTACTGGGATTTTCACGCACAACCATTTCTAGAGTTTACAAAGAATGGTGTGAAAAGGGAAAAACATCCAGTATGCGGCAGTCCTGTGGGCGAAAATGCCTTGTTGATGCTAGAGGTCAGAGGAGAATGGGCCGACTGATTCAAGCTGATAGAAGAGCGTTCTATCGTTACAACCGAAGTATGCAGCAAAGCATTTGTGAAGCCACAACACGCACAACCTTGAGGCGGATGGGCTACAACAGCAGAAGACCCCACCGGGTACCACTCATCTCCACTACAAATAGGAAAAAGAGGCTACAATTTGCACGAGCTCACCAAAATTGGACAGTTGAAGACTGGAAAAATGTTGCCTGGTCTGATGAGTCTCGATTTCTGTTGAGACATTCAGATGGTAGAGTCAGAATTTGGCGTAAACAGAAGGAGAACATGGATCCATCATGCCTTGTTACCACTGTGCAGGCTGGTGGTGGTGGTGTAATGGTGTGGGGGATGTTTTCTTGGCACACTTTAGGCCCCTTAGTGCCAATTGGGCATCGTTTAAATGCCACGGCCTACCTGAGCATTGTTTCTGACCATGTCCATCCCTTTATGACCACCATGTACCCATCCTCTGATGGCTACTTCCAGCAGGATAATGCACCATGTCACAAAGCTCGAATAATTTCAAATTGGTTTCTTGAACATGACAATGAGTTCACTGTACTAAAATGGCCCCCACAGTCATCAGATCTCAACCCAATAGAGCATCTTTGGGATGTGGTGAAACGGGAGCTTCGTGCCCTGGATGTGCATCCCACAAATCTCCATCAACTGCAAGATGCTATCCTATCAATATGGGCCAACATTTCTAAAGAATGCTTTCAGCACCTTGTTGAATCAATGCCACGTAGAATTAAGGCAGTTCTGAAGGCGAAAGGGGGTCAAATACAGTATTAGTATGGTGTTCCTAATAATCCTTTAGGTGAGTGTATAACGGGATAACCTGGCTTCCCTTGAGACTCACCTGCTTTGCAGCATAGTAAATGATATGCTAAAGCCCGCCCACATGTTGATGTGATTGGTTACAAGGTAGTTTGTGACTTAAGAAGCACCAGCGATTTCAAACCGCGTTCTGTCTTTGGTTCATTGCAGTTTTAATTTGCACATGGTTTGTCTTAACACATTAAAACACCACATAGATATATAAACAACATTAAAAACTTTATTTTCACCACAGGGGGTTGACATAACTGATTGTGTTTACATGGATACTCGTCAATACAGGAATTTTGACATAATTTTTTGTGTACTCAAGAAGACGCAAAAGATAACTCTATTCAGTACTTGTGTGCTGTTTGAGAGGCGGCTTTCTTTGAAACGATCTATCACAGTGTGCCAGTACTGCACTAAGTTCTCTTTCTCTTTTGAATGGCTTAAAATCATCAATGTTTAAACTGACTTAAAAACACGTGGAAATGAGAAACTTTCTGGAGGAAGCACCACTGGCCTGATCCTTCAGATAGGTGATTATAGTTTTTGGGGGGCTTAGATGACAGATAGGGCTGGGTCTGGTCGATATTTCCGGGCCCTTGATCAAGCATTTGTGTTTTTTTAATCATTAAATTAGCCTAACTGGGTGGGGAGAAAGCTATGCCATAATCAGGAATATTATATATATTTTTAGCAAAGTAGGCCTAAGAAATGTGTACAAAGTTACGTTTCTTCATTCGAATCCATTTGCGATCCATTCCATACTGAATAAACAAACAACGCAGTTTACATGCTTTGTCCTTGTTACATTATTCATTAAAGGGATAGTTCACCCTGAAATGAAAATAAAGCCATCTTTTACTCACCCTGCTGTTGTTCCAATGCCCTATGTCCTTCTATCTTCTATGGAAAGTGTTCAGGAGGCATACTATAAGGTTTTGCGAGAAAGAAACCTTATTATTAAGTCAAAATACTGAGCTCGGTCGTGAGTGCGTGCGAGCCGTCAGCAGCCGCTCACTCAATATTGTCATGACAACCGCGGTACACAACATTCACATCAGGAGGTTTACCTTATTATTAGTATTATTGTATTATTTCTTATCATATACCTTACCATGTTTCATGTTGTTTCTTTCTTGTGCGTGTGTGCTTATCGTGGGTACCATGACAACAGTGCGAGTTATAGTAAGCATGTGCGGCTGCTGATGGCTTGCATGTACTCACAGTAAACGCGCACAGAGTAACGGCCGAGCTCAGTATTTTAAATGAATAATAAGGGTTCTTTCTTGCAAAACCGTATAGTATGCCTCCTGAACACTTTCCATATATGGCACACGATTTACTGTATCATTGCGTAATACTTTTGTATCCTTTTCGTAAAGTTTTAGCCTGGTCACCATTCACTGCCATTATATGGAGGAGCGTGTGCAGGACGTTTTTTTTTTCTGCTTTTGAGGTCCGAAAAAATAGAAGGACATAGGGCATTGGAACAACAGCAGGGTGAGTAAAATATGACTTTATTTTCATTTCAGGGTGAACTGTCCCTTTAAGATAATTCTAAACTGATTTCTGTAGTTCAAACAACTCAGAATTGTAGTTGAGATCGTCATTTATAACGGCCCACGTATTGAAAAATGGTCGTGTTTAAATCGGGCTCGGGCTCATAATTACAGTTAATTACAACGTGCACAGGCTCGGGTAGGGTTGGGCTTGATTTTTTGGGCCCGATCTAAGCTCTAATGTGGACTAGTCAACAAGTCTGTGCAACCCCTAGTTCAGCGTCACAATCGTGCCACTATTTGAATACAGGCCAACATTAAAACTGGCTGGGGTTTCACTGTCCTCCTTTCAGATGAAGTACAGCTTTCCTCTGTGTAACTGCAGTTTAACTCCATCTGTGAAGTCGTCTCAGTGGGCAAAAAGACCAAGAGCGTTTCACTGCCTCACTTGAGTACCAGGAGGTGGAGAACACAGGGTGAAAGGGCAGGTGTCTGCTGTAGAATATAATTAGATAGAAGAAAAGCTTTGTCCTCAATATTGTTGCTTTGGGCATTCTTTAATTGCCCCCCTCCCCCTCTTCGTTTCCGACTTCCCCTCAGTCTCTCGAAGGCTCATTTGCATTAGTTCTGAAGGACTTTCACAGTGATCACGGATATATTCAACGACTTCTCGCACACACTTAAGCATGCACGCATTATCCGTGCCACCTGGTCACCCTGATTTCTTCTCGTTTGCACACAAGCGCTGTGGTTGTAGAGTGAACATTGGATTGTTATGAAGTCTGAGTGATCTAAGCACCACCAGAAGATAATTCATCTTTATCCCTTATTGCTTTTTCAAATGGCTTCGCTCTTTTTCTTATGCAAGCGCTTTCAGTGCATGTTCATGGGCCTCAGAAAAGTGCTTGCCCCATGTGGCAGTACATGCTGCTTTAGCCTGGCACAGCAGGAGATAAAGTGTAGAGTCTTTGCCCCCTCCCGAGGCACCACGGCTCCACACCCCCGGCTCACGCACAGAGTACATGTGTAATAAACAGGAAGTGGCCTTAGGCTCTCCCGCTGTGTCTTAGGAGCTCAGTCATATCAATATGTATTCAAAAGAGCTACCTCTCCAGGGATCAGCACTATGCCATAGCAGGCTCACATACAAAGAGGGGGATTTCACTGCGGATTTTACCTACTGCACCAGGGAACATGGTGCTTATGATAGATGCCTTTCATCTGTTTTTATCTAAGCCGTTACCTGGAAAAACTTTTTTTTTTAAATGGCTAAAAATATGAATCAACAAAATAGTCTGAAATAAATATTCCTGCGAGGAGTTAGGTTGATTCTTGCCTCCCAGATGAAAATTTTATTATTCAGAGGGTGCACTGGCTGCTATATTTAAAAAACGAACTTTGTTTTAGAAGAAATAAAAATAGAAGTAAATGTAACTATTGTTGATAATACCGTAAGCTATAAAGTTAAATTAATGTAGAGAGCATTATTGCTCAAATAGAATTTGGTTTTTGGAAGAATTAAATGAGAAATTGTTTGTGTTCTTTAAAATCTCAAATTTTTTATTGCAGACTTTTTCTCAGAAGACAAAGCAGGAGATTTAAACAGTGATCTCCATTTGTAGTACTTCAGATCCGAAAGTATATTTTTTAAAAACAGATAATATAATATTAATGAAATAAAAAGCCACTTAAGTGTACATAAAGAAAGTACACTTTCATGACTATGTTTAAGTACACTTTTAAAAAGTGCACGTTGTTATAATGTCAAATTAAGTTTTACTTTAAAGTACATTCTAATTTAATATAGTTTTAATAATCTTTTTTGTGCTTTAAAGTATATTTTAGTTTACCATAAATTCTTGGCAGTACACTTTAACCAAGACTATAGAATTAAATGAAATTAAATAAAGTCCTACTTAAGTGAGCCAAAAACCTCTAAAGTTCAGATAACTGCATTTAATATAAATGTGAAGTATGATCCATATGCCATTTAACATAAGTCCCCAAAAACATTACATAAATGTTTCACTATATTCTTTTAAAATGTATTTTATTTCTGTAATAAACACTCAAGCATACTTTCAAAAAGTATGCTAAAGTGTGGGCTAGTTGTTGGACTGTCCAGTCTGAAATTTATATATACGTTGAAATATAAAATATAAACTGTAACTATTTAGAAAAGATAAAATTTCAATTCTATACTTGTTTATTTCCATTTTAGTATTCTTTATATATTCAATAAAGGAACATTTTACATCTCTAAACTGCTTGAAGTGTAAAAGACTTGCTTAATATGCTGGCAATGCGTTGATTATGTAAGTTTTAGTGTCTATGCAAATGTACAAAAATGTATGTCTGCTAGAATCACACATTAGATGCAAATACCCATGATTACCATCAGTAGACATGTTGCATGGATTACAAAAACGTTCTGAGTTTTTCACTATATCCCTGAGAAAGTTTCTTAATGAAATCAACCACACACTAGGCCTTCAAAATTAGAACAGATAAAGTTTAGTTTAAACATTTGTTCAGTTTGCTGTGGCTGAAGAAAGTGGATGTGTTTTATAACTTGAATGTACTGCTCCATTGTGGAATGGGTTTTAAAGCGGATTGGTGTTTACAAAAGGAAGGCAATCTTAAATCCGTGAATAGAACAAGAGTGGTCATGTCCAGCTGGATGTCTTCGATGTTTGTGAGAACCTAGAGAACGAGCTCAGGCCTGCAAAGAACAGCACCGTATGTGAGAATTTCAGATCAATAATACATAGATGAATGTTTTATTGTAATTCAAATCTCACTCTTTGCAATTCATATTTATAACCCAGGCTAAGCAAATGGAAAATGTACCTGTGGCGACATTTCTGCAAAATGATATTACGTTGCTTCTTGCATGTTTCGCAACACTTTAAAGTGAAATCTCCAGTGAGTGGTCCTAAAAATCAACCCATTCTCACTCCCAAGGCGCCAAAATTTGAAGCATGGTCAAGTGCCTTCCGCGTCACAATAAGGACGCTAAAGGTACCCCTAGGCGTCACTATATACCCACTTCTAAACAATATAAAACACATAACAGGCAAATAAAACTTGACTTGACTTGAAAAACGGTATAAAAGTTTTAACTCATGTTGCATTCCAAGTCTTCTGAAGTCATACGATATCTTCATGTAAAGAACAGAGTTGATCTTAATGTTTTAATCGCTGAAATGATGATCGCACTCATTCATATCTCATTCAAATGATACACACGACTCTTTAGCGTGACACAATCGGTCACAAGACACACGAGAGCCAATGGTATTTCACTATGAAATCTAACGTAACGGGTGGCAATTTTTGAAATTTGATGTGTGCATGATTTTCGGCAGATGGAGACGCTGGTCGCTTTTGGGGATTTCCTTCACACAAATCAATCATTTGGCCTCGGAACACTTTGAATATTTTTACTTTTTGAATAAATTGTGCATGCAGTCGTATCTGCCTGTTAGGCTATATCTTGTATTTTATATCATATAATACACAAATGGGTAGGTTTATTGATGGGATGGGGTTGGGTTACATGTTAAAACGTGTCTAAATAGTGTAAATAAAATAGATGTACATAAAATTATGCTGGCTGATTAAATTGAGAATTACACTCCAACATGTCATAATGGCAAAATCATAACCCAATAGAGCTCCGGAGGTCACGTGACCCATTCTGTTTACGAACGCCATTTGGAGCCGGCGCCAGCATGAGTTTCCAGGCAACAGAGTTCATTGCGCACTTTAATTCAAAAGAAATAGACCTGTACATAGCACAACTTAGAAGATTAAACATAACAGATCCCTATAATGCCTCCAGGGTGCTTTTCACGTGTATCGATAAATGAACGGATAGCTTTCCTGTCATGACACCTGTTGCACCAGTTACAACTAGCCTAGTTTTAACGTAAATGGGCACTAAGTTACAACTTATGCACTACTAAATATTTCTGTGTTGCACCATTAAACTTAGTTGAAGCCTAAATCTACGTATAAACTAAATATTTACGGAAGCCTCCGATCAGGAGTAACATTAACAGCAGACATCCCAACCTGCAAAAAGTCATTTCAGGGAGGTATCCCATCCTCGCTCTTGCTCACTCACTCTAGATTCCGGGAGATTTTAACTAATGTGCGGGCATCAGGGAGCCGCTATCAATATGAGGGAGACTCCCGGAGCTTCCGGGAGACTTGGGATGTCTGTAACAGATAGAATAGCAGGCAGAAATGCATCAATAAGCTCGTTTTACATGACAGACTTCAATTCTTTACATGTATATGATAATGCTGACATATACACGCGCTTACATTTTAAGAGAGAAAACATGTGAATAGATTACTGTTAGCGGTTAACACAAACCCGTCCAAAACAGCGCCGCTGTGTGCATCTGTCCCATCGGTCCGTGTTGTGCATGTCAAATAAAATCAGTCATAATCAATAAATGTAATTTCTTATTTTTTTTCAGTATTTATTTATTGATTCTTAATTTGGTTTCAAACAGCCTACAGTTTCTGAATGTTACTTATACATAAAAGCACTTATGTTATTCATGATTAAGTATCGTATTTAATGGGAAATTATTTTTATCATTAGTTACGTGAGGCAAAAGTAGTTAGAATGAAGAATAAACTGAAATTCACGGCATTTCAACAACTTAGTACGATAAAATGATTTCCCCTTTGCTTTCCCCCGCCT
Organism: Rhinogobio ventralis; assembly: GCA_039654625.1. Classification (NCBI taxonomy): domain Eukaryota; kingdom Metazoa; phylum Chordata; class Actinopteri; order Cypriniformes; family Gobionidae; genus Rhinogobio; species Rhinogobio ventralis. The sequence continues at coordinate 7,466,943 of CM077193.1, read as the reverse complement.
GTTCTGGCATCCTGGCGCACAGCAGCTGTCCACCATGTTGAAACAGTAAAGTCTGGGTTTAAATTATTTTTCGACCACTATAGATACCAATGCTACAGCCGCTCTAGCGCTCCCCTGATTGCCTGCCAATATGGCGGAGTTTAGGCTGCACTAAAACCTACCCGAAACCTAACAGATAGTGTTGATAAAAACGCATTTGCTAATGCAACTATGCCATATTATTTTGCTTTTACAAATGTCTTTTACTTTTCACTGGATTTGTACACGAGTGCTTCGCATCGCAGGTGCAGTGCTGTACCAGGTGAACTACTGAGCAAGATTGTAATTAAAACATCAAATGTATTAGTTTACAAATGATGCACTATGATAAGTGTTTTGAGGTCATAACATAGTATTGTGCAAGGAAGCAGGTAAACATAAGTCTTTATTAATTGATAACCTGCATCTGTAAACAAAACTTCTGTGAAAAGATATAAAAGTTGCTGTTTTACTGTCATTAGTGTTCAGTCCAACTGATAACTGCAGTGAATTGTAGGTATTAGGTACGTTTTCAGAGTTTTGCAAAAATGTTGGTATTCTAATGAGCCTATGTTGCATATTTACATCACAATCTACATCACAAGTCAAGGTTTATTCAAGAGAGTAAGGATATAAGGTTCTGTCACAGAACAGCAGATACAGATTGACATATAAAAACGGGAATTCATTTAAAAATTTGTCCTCCTCTATGTCTGTGGTGGTTATGCACCTGACCTAAGTGTTCCGAATATTGCCTTTAAGAAGCAAACATATTACTTTTAGCAAAAATGCATTTGTTAAAATCCAGGCTTTAGCTTTATCAGCCCCGTTTAGGCTAGCTAGCAGCACTGAAGAATAGGTTGTCTAGATTAAACCCAGCATTAATGCTGCCCATCTCTCATTAAAACCTTAATCGTGCGTAAAATGAGAGTGATGGAAATTTATCCAAAAGGTCAGGGAGAAGGGATTTCTAACGCCTACAGAGGATTTAATGGACAGGATTTTAATTTAGCCGCCTCTCCAAACACCAGAAGCTGCAAAAGATCTTACGAAACCCCTTTCCAGTGGCCGTCTCTCTACATGTTATGCATGTCTCCTCCCCTTCCCTCTTATCCTCTCGTTCTCACTCCTCTGAATGTCTGATGAATAGATGAAAGGCAGGAGAGTCGGCTGGGTAGCTCTGTTTTAGTCATAAGGGCAGGAAGGGGCAGCAGATTGCTGTGCCAATAGTTCCTCGATGAAACACAAGGTCTGTGGCCTTTACTGCCCCCTCTCAGAGTTACTTTCTTAGTTGTGCAAAGTAGATGCTGGGCAGAAGATTCTCTTCTAGGATTAGCATATATTCCATATGCCAAGCATTGCTTAAATAATGTGCATTGAGCCGGTCATTATCACAAAATAAACCCTGACAGTGTGTTCAGGTCTTGTAACACCCTGAAAGGCTTCATTTTGCAATAATGACCGGCTGAATATACATTATCCTGCTTATTACATGACAATTTACCCAATAAAAAATTAACACAAACTGTAGATTAGTTTCAAAATTAGCTTCTTTGGGCTGAGAAATACAGTCCATTACAATGTTGAAAACAGACACACAGACATTGCAACAATATTACAATATTAATTTAAACATTAATAACCATATAAAGCCTAATATATCGTTTTATATGCAAATTATCAACATGATCAAAACTTTGCTGTAAAACCTGTTGTACACAATGTACTACATGCCTTCTGTCATGTAGTTTATACTTTTTTACATGTAAAAGGCCTTTTAGTTTTAAAAACACCCCACCTTCATGTTTTTTATAAAGTAAATGTAATGACTTTTATATTGTTAGAAATTATTCATAAAGAACCCTGGACTGAAACAACTTATGTTTATCAGGCTTTTGAAGAATGTTTCTTTGTTTATCTCAATCATCACTATATTGCACTGCATTATATATTTTGCCCAACACAATGAAAACTACAGAGGTTTGATCATAAAACTAAGCATTTAAATATCATCTTACTAAGACATTTTATTGGGAAATATAGAGTGGCAACTGATATTTACATGCATTTTACGTCGTCATACTAAAGATCTTTTTCTTTATAAAGAGGTTTTCAGTTAGATCACTCACTCACTCACCCAACCTCACTCACCCGCTCACTCACTCACTCACTCACTCACTCACTCACTCACCCAACCAAACCCACTCACCCACTCACTCACTCACTCACTCACTCACCCAACCAAACCCACTCACCCACTCACTCACCCACACACCAACTCACTCACCCCCTCACTCCCTTGTTCGCTTACCCACCCCCCACTCACCCAACTAGCCACCCAATCTCTCACTCACTCACTCACTCAACCCAACTCACTCATTCACTCACTCACCACACACTCACTCACTCACTCAACCCAACTCACTCACTACTCACTCACTCACTCACTCACTCACTCAACCCAACTCACTCACTACTCACTCACTCACTCACTCACTCACTCAACCCAACTCACTCACTTACTCACTCACTCACTCACTCACTACTCACTCACTCACTCACTCACTCAACCCAACCCAACTCACTCACTCATTCATTCACTCACTCGCCACTCAACCCAACTCACTCACCACTCACTCACTCACTCACCACTCACCACTCACCACTCAACCCAACTCACTCACTCACTCACTCACTCACCACTCACTCACTCACTCACTCACTCACTCACTCACTCACTCACTCACTCACTCACCACCCAACCCAACCCAACTCACTCACTCACCACTCACTCACTCACTCACTCACTCACTCACCACTCAACTCACTCACTCACTCACTCACTCACTCACTCACTATTCTAACTTAGTAACACTGATATGAAAAATAGCACTGGTATGTCCTGGACCAGCAGTAAACTACACTTTAGAATCATTATACATAAATTTTTGAACATGCAATATCACGATTGGCCAATCAGAATTATGTATTCCAAATATCCATGTATTAATAGGATATATTCCAGTCCAGAGTTTCCCCCTTTCTTCCACAGAAAAGGTTATGGCAAGTGTTTTGAAACGCAGGCCACTCATCCCCAGCTCGTACAGTGAATCGAATGTATTTATTTCTGATAAGCATGCCGTGTTGCATTGAGCCCAATAAGACCAATGTGCAGTAACAGGATTAAAAAAGCACAGTGGGTGAAATTAAGGCCATGCACGCACATCCTCACATCACAACTGCTCGGCAAAGTTGTGTTCTTTAAACTCTCCTGTGCGTCTGGCTTATTTTAGGAGCCATGAGACCACAGAACAAGTATAAGCGCTACACTTCCATCCTCTGCCGTATGCATTCCTGTGCGTGAATGTATGTGTGTGTGCTTGTCTTTTAGGTCGAGGAATATTTTGGCAGCGCAGCGGAGAGAGCGATGAATGTTGTTAACCATTGAATCATTCTGCAGTTTAGTAGCTCGCCTCCGCACGGCACGCAGAGGTATGGAGCAAAAGCCTGCTGTTTTAAAGGTTCATTTCACATCTCCTCCTGAGCGAGGCGGCTTAGTAGCCCGGCCGTTGATTGATTGTTGAGACCATTGATCTAATTTTGAAGCCTTTTGAATTTTGTCTCCCCTGTCCCTCCTCTTTGTAAGGAGTTGAATAAACCTAATTTCCCCACGCCACATGCAGAGGCAGTGTGGGGGAAAACAGAGGGAATAAATAAATAAAGAAATCCCTAGAACCAGGCCCTTCACAGCAGAGTGGGATTTTTATAGACTGGATCAATTAAATTTGTCTTATTTGGAACGGTGGGGCTCCGTAACTCGATAAGAGGTAATGTGGTTGAAAATGCCTCTCGCTGGGCAGCCATTAGGCGGGAGAATGTTACTGTGGGAGTATTAACATGCAAGGATTACACAGAAACAAGCCTGGTCTGAACCAATTAGAGTCAGGAATGGCCTCAGAAAGACGAGAAGAGGGCATTTGCACAGCGAGAGGCCCGGGCTGCTCCGGCCTGCTGCGGGGTCAGTGAGAGAAAGATGGAGATCTAGAGATGCAGGGGACGGGGGGAGGGAGTGGGTGAGCGAGGGCAAGGGCGAAGGCTCGGTGCTCCTCTTTCTCCCCCGTCTATATACATCTCCTGCCCCCTGTGGACTGGTGAAGAGGTCTGAGGAAGAGTAGTGTATATCTCAGTGTGGTACTCGCCCTACAAATCCTTCCCTCCTTCCAAAGCATATTTTTTCTTTTTTTTTTTCTTTTTTTATTTGCCTGGACATTCTGTGATCATTTACTCACCCTCATGTTAATCATTTTCTTCTTTTCCTTACACAGGAACCCTTGGCATAATGTTCCTGCTGCTCTTTTCTTTACAATGTAAGTACAAAAAAAGTGTACCACATTTTTTGGAAAATAAGTCACACCTGCGACTGAAAAAACACATTTTACTATTACATTCAGATATAATGTAAAATGCAGATAAATAAAACAAAATATTTACAAATACTAATAAAACATTATAAAAATGCATTTTCATCCTCCTCACTTTTTCAAAATTCCTTTATATTTAACAGTATTCAGAGCAGAACAGGAATTAAAAATGTAAGTTTAAAACAAAAAAATGATTGTGACATTCATTATAAACAACATTTATCATAAACGCCAAGCCTATTAAATTTATTTAAAGCAAAACTGAAATTACTGGCGTGTTGGAGATGCGCTATACAAATACACTTGGGCTCACGTACCGCTCTCATTTAGCATGAATCCAAATGTGTGCACTTTGCACATGTTTTGTAGCCTGACGTCGTCATACTCAGATTCTAGTCAGAATATGAGTCTGATACTGCTCCATTGGGCTGTGAGTATGGGTGTGTTTCAACTGAACCAGGAAAGAAAATGCCTCTGCACTCAATTGGATAGACCTTTAACCAATCAGAGCAACGGAGTAAGTGACGTATGTTGAGCAATGCATAGTTGTCAACAGAACTCAACTGCACGCACGCTGGAAGAAGTAGAAGAAGAAGATGAGTGTAAACGATCTTTGCCAGTGTTGTAAAAAAAGAATACACGGACTACTTGCCAACACAATCATTGTTTTTGAGAGAAATAGTAAAGGAGAATGCATATACAAACAAGTTCTCCTTTTAGGATTAGAATGAATTCAACCCAAGCGCTCTTTGTGACGTGGATGATTACGTTATCTGTTCATCATCGTATAAAGCCCGCCCTGACAATTTGATTGGTCCGAACAGCTCTGGTTCGAGCATAGTTGCTCCACAACGGTTTAAGTCCAGACAGAACTTCCCGACCTCAAATGTTCGGCTGGCATCCAGGCTACATGTTTTGCACACTTGCCATTAATCGCATTATGCTGCATTCACACGGGGCGTCGCCGTTAACGCTTCTCATTTACTTTGAATGGGTGACATCTTGCGTTGCCGAACTGAATTGTGGGTTCTGTTCCGTTGCATCACTGGCATTGCTCTTGGCTCTTGGAAAACTTTGCGTCAGCCAGATCGCCTATGCAAATACCCTAATGCAGACGCTAGCCAATTGTGTTCATGCAACATCGGAACAGGAATGTGATTGGCTGTTGTCACTATGACGGTCGCGTCAGCACCAGCTTCGAACATGCCCACCACCAAGCGTTATATACACATTGTATACATGCAAGCACGTTTCAGAGGATAAAATTGAAAACTTGAAGTTGTTCAACTTAAAGGGGTCCTATAATGCCCCTTTTTACAAGATGTAAAATAAGTCTCTGATGTCCCCAGAGTGTGTACGTGAAGTTTTAGCTCAAAATACCCCACAGATAATTTTTTATAGCATGTTAAAATGTTCGATTAGCATTTTCTGTCATTGTAATCTATAAATCGCTCATGTGGAAACTGTTGTAAGATGCCTACAGAGCCAGAGAATATATGCTGCATGAAGATAGAACAGGTATAGTTTAGTTTAATTACAGTTATAACTTATGTTGTCATCTTGCTTTTATGACATGCTCTTGCATTTGTGTTATGTACTGTATTGCAATAAACGTGAAAAGACGGATGCGACAGCTTGAGCAGACTCCTAAATGTGCTCTACTACAACAACTCCTCTTCTCAACATGGCCTTTGTTGTGTTTTCCCGGGGGTAGTGTTTATGTAAATCTTAGGGTTAGTGATGTCACTAACCCGGGAAGAAGCTCGTTGTAGTCCCTACCAGCCGTTTGTTGTATAGTCCTTAAAAAGCAATTTCTTAAAAGACATTATCTCCCTTTGCTTTGAACTTTGAGTATTGTAACTTTGCAGATGCTCAAACAGCAACATTACACACTAACTAAAGTTAAAAAAGTGAAATCATAATAAAAAAAATACACCATTGTACCATCATAAAAGCAGTTCATATGTTTTCAATTCATCTTTGTCAGTCCAATTCATATTTGTCTTTATTGCCATCACAGCAGGTTTGATGTCAATGATGACAAGAAGTTTTCTGTGAAAAACTACCGAATTTTGAGTAAAGCGTCAGAAGACCTGGAATATAATACATGGGTCATATGGATCACATTTATGATTCTTTATTGTCCTTTTTGTAGCTTGACAGCCCCTGATCACTTTCATTGTGTGAAAAAGAGCAGCGTGAACACCCTGAACATCTCTGCTTGCAGTTTACAGAAGAAAGAAGTTTGGAGTTTGGAACAAGTATTCAAATGATGACATCATTTACATTTTTGGGTGAATTATTCCTTTAATATTTGCATGTTTTGGTTTGGTTTTTGAGAGATAATGAAGGGAAATTTGAGACAGGAGGTTGCTTTCTTTACTTTTAAAATGTAACTTTGTAGGGTTTTGAATTAGGTTAGTTCGCACCTTTAAAAATATTGTTTTTCAGTACTAGCACTTGTTAGCTATGCTGACTTTACTTTAATAGCATTGCATCAATACAAAACCCTTTGTTATTGCTTTTAAATGAACTCTTTTTATGTTTCTAGTGTTAAAATCTTTAGTTGCACTGCCTTCCCTTATGCCCTCAATTTCTCCACCACCCTCTTCAATCTCAATTGCCCCTATTTGATCATCCTTCTATTAAGAGTGTGTGTGTGTTGTACTATCTGTCTGAGTACATTAGCGAGTACAGGCCTGTCGTTTAATAAGTATTAAAATGGGCAGAGACGCAAGGCTGCCTGAGGACATGTAACAGGGTCCCTCATGCCACCAGCCCCTCCTCTGATGAAATTACCCACTCCTGTTTAATTGGGATTGCTAGCTTCTCTGCTTGATTGCTCATGCCCACATTGGCATGAAGTGGCAGGCCAGTGTTCCACTAAAGCTGTGACTATAGCTGGTGCCACGCTCACTTACTCAGTTACCCCCCATCTCGCTGCTCTGCTCCGCTCTGCTTCCAGCCGATTACATAATCCACTAATACAAATTTGCCCTGACTAATTAGCATCATCAGCTCGTGGCATAATTTGATCGGACGAGCCACGTTTCTCTCTTTCTGTGCTGTGCTTAGTGTGTGGCCTGGGCACAGCATCAGCGTTTCCTCTGCCGGGTGGCTGATTCCATTCCAAGGGGTTATTATACACAGAACGGTTGAGGTGGGGAAAAAGGAGTATTGAGGAAAAAGGAGAGGAGAAAGTATTTACTAAACTGCAGAAAATAAAACTGTTAGACAATGTTACAACAGCAGAATCTGGATGCTAATCTTATGTGAATAGGATATTAGACATGACCATGTTCTAGCAATCTAAATTCTCATTTATATCTGTGGCAGAAATTTGTCATCTTTGTTCCTTGGCATTCACCTCTACAGCCTAGAAGCTTGGAAGAGTTTCTATATATATATACACTCACCTAAAGGATTATTAGAAACACCTGTTCAATTTCTCATTAATGCAATTATCTAATCAACCAATCACATGGCAGTTGCTTCAATGCATTTAGGGGTGTGGTCCTGGTCAAGACAATCTCCTGAACTCCAAACTGAATGTCAGAATGGGAAAGAAAGGTGATTTAAGCAATTTTGAGCGTGGCATGGTTGTTGGTGCCAGGCGGGCCGGTCTGAGTATTTCACAATCTGCTCAGTTACTGGGATTTTCACGCACAACCATTTCTAGAGTTTACAAAGAATGGTGTGAAAAGGGAAAAACATCCAGTATGCGGCAGTCCTGTGGGCGAAAATGCCTTGTTGATGCTAGAGGTCAGAGGAGAATGGACCGACTGATTCAAGCTGATAGAAGAGCAACTTTGACTGAAATAACCACTCGTTACAACCGAGGTATGCAGCAAAGCATTTGTGAAGCCACAACACGCACAACCTTGAGGCGGATGGGCTACAACAGCAGAAGACCCCACCGGGTACCACTCATCTCCACTACAAATAGGAAAAAGAGGCTACAATTTGCACAAGCTCACCAAAATTGGACAGTTGAAGACTGGAAAAATGTTGCCTGGTCTGATGAGTCTCGATTTCTGTTGAGACATTCAGATGGTAGAGTCAGAATTTGGCGTAAACAGAATGAGAACATGGATCCATCATGCCTTGTTACCACTGCGCAGGCTGGTGGTGGTGGTGTAATGGTGTGGGGGATGTTTTCTTGGCACACTTTAGGCCCCTTAGTGCTAATTGGGCATCGTTTAAATGCCACGGCCTACCTGAGCATTGTTTCTGACCATGTACCCATCCTCTGATGGCTACTTCCAGCAGGATAATGCACCATGTCACAAAGCTCGAATCATTTCAAATTGGTTTCTTGAACATGACAATGAGTTCACTGTACTAAAATGGCCCCCACAGTCACCAGATCTCAACCCAATAGAGCATCTTTGGGATGTGGTGGAACGGCAGCTTCGTGCCCTGGATGTGCATCCCACAAATCTCCATCAACTGCAAGATGCTATCCTATCAATATGGGCCAACATTTCTAAAGAATGCTTTCAGCACCTTGTTGAATCAATGCCACGTAGAATTAAGGCAGTTCTGAAGGCGAAAGGGGGTCAAACACAGTATTAGTATGGTGTTCCTAATAATCCTTTAGGTGAGTGTATATATATATATATATATATATATATATATATATAGACACATACACACATACACTGGGCCTCATTGATTAAACTTTCGTAAATATATGCGTAAATTTGGAGTAATTTGCACCTAAAATGGACCTTGCTGAAAACTCTCCTCCGGATTTACAAATGCTTCTTAAACATCCGATTTGAAAGTTAAATGTGTGTATGTTAGTGAATTCCAAATCATTTGTAAATAGGGCACGCATGCACATTTACCATAATCCCCGCCCATGAGTTACAATTATGTAAATTACATGTCCACTAACGCTGTGGAACCTTCTGGACTCCCTTCTCATGTTTGGCTCCAGTATATTGCATAAATGTCATATTGCTAACAGTAAATATTCAATTGACGTCTGTCCACCTCCACCAAAACATTTTTAGCCAGCTAAAAAATGCCAGGTGATCTTCTGAAAATGGCCAGCTGGTGGTGCTTGTTAGCGCTTTGGAGGTGCAGCGTTTTTGATATGGAATATACCAGGCAGTAATGTAAAAATGTAAAATATAAAAATGCAGTAACCATCAACAATAAAGGGGTCATGAACTGCATTTTTTTATCGTTTTATGATGTTTCCTGGGGTGCACTTATAATGTTAGAATGCTTTTTACATCAAAAATTGGCATAATTTATAAATAAAAGGCATTTTTCCTACCCTGATTTTAGCCTTCTGCTCTGAATGTTCCGTTTTAAGGGCCGTGTCCGCTGGGAGACTTCAGTGTAAATACCCACTGCTGTGATTGGCTAACGTCTTTGCATTTGAAATAGTGTTCCTCTCTCTTTTAGCGCATTTTTACTATTACAGTTCTCATGGTTAACTAATCGTGAAAAGTGTTGCATCACATTTAGATCTATGGCATATATATTTTCATCCTACTAAGAGAAACAACGCAAGTTGATGTTTAGTCACTGGTTTGATTTACTGACACACAGTCAAAGAACATCTGACTACATGAATCATCACATTTCAGATCAGGCATTAGAATGAACACAGTTACTTACATGTTGCATTACTGTTGAACCCAGTCACTGCACAATGTTTTGTAATCCTCAACGGCATGTTTATTGCTTTGTAGCTCGATGGTTTAACACTAGGCCTATGTTACATGCGCAAATCGGTGGGCGGGGCTAAACAGGCAGTGATGAAGTAGGCGTTGATATTCTTCTGCAGAGGCAGTGCTTGCCTTCCTTTGACGTCATAGATCCCCAACCTGTCGTTTGCTGGGCCTGGTGTCTATAAAAGCTTTTCTTTGACTAACAAGGAACTTTTCAGCTCTGAAAATATTCTTATATTATCATGACCTTTTATATATCAAAAGCTCAAGGGAAAGTGGATTTCTCAATTCATCACCCCTTTAACTACTCCATTTTTTTTCAGTCGTTGTACAAGTAGTATGGTTGGTCAGTGTAGTATTTGTCCCGCCCCTCCTCCACTGTGATTGGACGGCTGGGCTAAAAGTGACAGTGACAAGCATTGCGTTTTACCCAAATCTGAACGCTTAGCTACAAAATAAATAAATAAAAATAAAAAGACAGGACAAATGAACTCATGAAATATTATCAAAATTCAGTGTCTTTTAGGCAAAATTCAGTTTGCCTAAAAGAACACAGAACATTTGAATGTTGTATGCACCATTTACACATGGTAGGGAGCAGGTGTAAATCTCTTCCATACCAACTAACATTTTGAAAATACGAATATTTTCATGAATTCGAAAATTTACGTCAGAACAACTTTACAAACGATTTACACAAAACTTCGTTCTCCTCGTGTTTCATGAATAAGGCCCAATGTTCAAATGTTTGGGGCCGGTAAGATTTTGTTGGCTCACCAGTTTATTTGAACAAAAATACAGTAAAAACAGTAATATTATAAAATATTGTTACAATTTAAACAAATTCTATTTTAATGTAAATCATTCTAATATGTTGATTTGGTGCTTAGGAAACATGTCTTATTATCAGTGTTGAAAAAAGTTATATTTTTGTGTGAAACCGTGATATATATATTTTTTTAATGAATAGAAAGTTTAAAAGTACAACACAACATTTATTTTTAAATAGATCTTTTCTAACAATGTAAATGTCTTTACTGTCACTATTGATCAATTTAATGCGTAATTGCTGAATAAAGTATTAATTTCTTTTAAAAAAATAAATAAAGTTAAATATTTTGTGTATATCTTGCTTTCCAAAATGTTATTCCATCAGAATACATGACTACTTTTGAATGTCCATCAATGAAGAAAGATGCTCTTTGCCAAAAAAAGCCCCATAAAGTAGTCCATATGACACTTGCGCTATGTTCCAAGTCTCTTATAGCTATACAACTGCATTCACATGAGGATTAGAGGTGTGAGTAAATGGTCTTGGGACGTACTATTCCTTTAATGAATGGCAAGCATGAGGAATATTGATTTGTTAACCTTCAGAGCGCTGTGACTGTGTGTAACAGCATGATTAGCGGTTAATGAATGTCTGGGGAATTCTTCTGAGCAGCTTGTTGGCTTTTTGAAATTTGAGATTTTGACCCTTATGTTTTTAGCATGTCAGTTTACATCTTTCTGCCTCGACTACCCTTTCTCTTCCACCTTTGTTCTCCTCTCTTACAGAGACTTCAGTAGTTCAGTCTGTGCGAAAAGGGCTTTAGCATCAGTGGAATTGAGGTGGACGCCACCCCTGCTCAGATGGGCTGGAGTGTGATGAGATCAGACGATTGTGTGTGCGTGATGGTGGCAGGTTCAGTGAGCATGGCGCTTCCCATTGTTGTCTCGGGGTCTACAGGCTAATCAGGACAGTGACACTATATGAAATGGGGATGACAATTGGATTTACACACAAAGCAAGGCATAAGAATATCTAATGCGGTCATTAGTGAGGACATGAGTTCATGGGGGAGAAAGTGAAGAAATTAAGTTTGAGTGCATCCAATTTAGCTTGATTGCACGCATTCATTTACATTCGATTATGCTGATACTGACAGGCTCCTAAATGCAAGAAGAGTGTTTTGCCTGAGCTGGGAAGTGCAATACCTTCAAATAAATGACGTGACTTCTAATTTGACATCCTTCCAAACTCCCTTCCAAGTGCTTGCTTTATTTTTTGCCCATCCCAAGGTTGTTCTTTCATAGCTCGGGAGACTAAATCAAGTTCTTGATTGTATTTAAATTTCATGAACAAATTTGCCTCAGGTATTTCTTTCAAAAATTAGCAGGAGAAAAATAGAAATTATAATTCAGTTGTGTAACATTAAAATATATGAAATTGAATGCCTGAATCATGTCAGGGAGCCATATAAAATTCACTTTGAGACTACTTAATTGAGTCACTTAAAATGTATTCATTCCATGATGTTGAAGTTCCATGAACAAATTATGTTTGTTTAACTTAATTGATTCATGTGGGACTGATGTACACAATTAAATCATGTAAATCCAACACACTTTTTTTTTCAGTGTACTTTTAAGTTAAACTTGGCCTTTTAAGATCTTAAATACACTACAAATAAATACACAAGTGCACATTCAGTACAATTAAACACACTTTTTCATTATTTCAGCTTTTCTTTACTAAAACACTACTCATGCAATATGTATACAAAATAGAATAACACCAAGCATGTCTGATATGTTATTTCAGCAAAAATCAGTGCCGGTATCATGGCCTGTCCCGTGCTGGTGATTTGTGTACACATTGCTCTTATATCTCAAAAGCAACAGTTCGGGATTTGTGTTGGGACAGCAAGCAGCAGTCTGGGAGAGTGAGAGTGAAATTAGAGGAGGGGTGATGTGAAATATTGATGGTCTCTCTCTGTGTCCATCGCAAGTCCATTCATTATTCATCCCACCTTGAAGGTAGAATTGCCGCCCTCTCATGCAGGGTCCTGCCCACTCATGTGTTTGCTCTTTCTGGGCTGCTGGAGACTCTGTGTAGCTCTGCTGACATTTGGCTCTGCTCTGGCTTTGGTCATTCGCATGCTGCCGCTTTCTATTTCTGACTTATTTTTTCTTTCTGAAAAAGAGTCAACAGTCGCCTGAGTGGTAAAGATGGATGCTGTCTGTCAGTGTATTTTGGATCCATGAAATCAGGGGTAGCTTTTGGATTCCTGACCTTAGAGAACACAAACAGCATTAATATTCTGTCTCCCTCTTTTCCAACTTTTTTAAAATTGTACACAAAAAACAAAAAAACTAAACAAAAAAACAAATAGACCTTTAGTGGGGTCTGAAAGTCTGAAGCCACTAGTAAAACTGCTTTCATTTCTCTTCTATGTTGCCTATATACACTATATATGCTTATATACACACTACCAGTCAAAAGTTTGAAATAATTAAGATTTTTCCCCCCATGTTTTTGAAAAAAGTCTCATATGCTCACCAAAGCTGTGTGATCAAAAACAGTGAAAACAGTAAGATTGTGAAATATTATTACATTTTTAAAGGACTGTTTTCTATTTTAATATACTTTTAAATGTATTATTTTCCTGTGATGCAAAGAATCTTCATTCTTCAGTGTCACATGATCAATATGAGAAATCAATATGCTGATTTGTTTCTGATGCAGTGCCTAATTATCATCATCAGTTATTATTGGTTCTTGAATGATGATTCTTATTATTATCATCAACAGTGAATTTTTTTTTTGCTGCTTAATATATTTGGAGAGTCTGGAGTGATGCATTCTTACCATGATAGATTATTTGGTGAACAGAAAGTTCAAAAGAACAGCATTTATATGAAAGAATTTGCAACATTTAATTATCTTTAATACCTTTTTTGATAAATTTTATGTGTAAAAGTATTAATTTCTAAAATCTTGCTGACCCTAAACTTTTGAATGATTTACACCGATCAGGCGGAAGGAAGTGGAAGGGAAAGTGAATAACACTGATTATCTCTTCATCACGGCACCTGTTAGTGGGTGGGATATATTAGGCAGCAAGTGAACATTTTGTCCTCAAAGTTGATGTTTTGGAAGCAGGAAAAATTGGTAAACGTAAGGATTTGAGCGAGTTTGACAAGGTCCAAATTGTGATGGCTAGACAACTGGGTCAGAGCATCTCCAAAACTGCAGCTCTTGTGGGGTGTTCCCGGTCTGCAGTGGTCAGTATCTATCAAAAGTGGTCCAAGGAAGGAACAGTGGTGAACCGGCGACAGGGTCATGGGTGGCCAAGGCTCATTGATGCACGTGGGGAGCGAAGGCTGGCCCGTGTGGTCCGATCAAACAGACGAGCTACTGTAGCTCAAATTGCTCAAGTAGTTAATGCTGGTTCTGATAGAAAGGTGTCAGAATACACAGTGCATCGCAGTTTGCTGCATATGGGGCTGCATAGCCGCAGACCGGTCAGGGTGCCCATGCTGACCCTGTCCACCACCGAAAGCGCCAACAGTGGGCACGTGAGCATCAGAACTGGACCACAGAGCAATGGAAGAAGGTGGCCTGGTCTGATGAATCACGTTTTCTTTTACATCACGTGGATGGCCGGGTGCGTGTGTGTCGCTTACCTGGGGAACACATGGCACCAGGATGCACTATGGGAAGAAGGCAAGCCAGCGGGGGCAGTGTGATGCTTTGGGCAATGTTCTGCTGGGAAACCATGGGTCCTGCCATCCATGTGGATGTTACTTTGACACGTAGCACCTACCTAAGCATTGTTACAGACCATGTACACCCTTTCATGGAAACGGTATTCCCTGGTGGCTGTGGCCTCTTTTAGCAGGATAGTGCGCCCTGCCACAAAGCAAAAATGGTTCAGGAACGGTTTGAGGAGCACAACAGCGAGTTTAAGGTGTTGACTTGGCCTCCAAATTCCCCAGATCTCAATCCAGTCGAGCATCTGTGGGATGTTCTGAACAAACAAGTCCGATCCATGGAGGCCCCACCTTGCAACTTACAGGACTTAAAGGATCTGCTGCTAACATCTTGGTGCCAGATACCACAGCACACCTTCAGGGGTCTAGTGGAGTCCATGCCACGACTGGTCAGGGGTGTTTGGGCAGCAAAAGGAGGGCCAACACAATATTAGGAATATTGTTATGCCTGATCGGTGTATATTGCAATAGAAAACAGTCCTTTTTAAATTGTAATCATTTTCCACAATAGCACTGTTTTTACTGTATTTTTGATCAAATAAATGTAGCTATGGTGAGCATAAGAGACTTCTTTCAAAAACATCAATAAATCTTAATAGATGAAATCTAGAAATCAGAACTTGGGTTGCCCGCTCACAAGTGCCACCATGCACCATGTCTCCCCCAAAAGCATATATATATTTTAGTTAGTGTGTCATTTGCTACATGGGTTATTTGGTGTCACACACAAGAGTCCCGCTAAAACGAAGCTCCTCTCCTGAGCTGCTCTCATCCAATGGGAACAGACGAGCAGTGGTGTGGAGATTGGACCAGGTGGGTTTTGGGGCTTCAAAGTTCTTCTTGTAATCCCGTGAAAAAGCAGAGAGGTGCACTGAGACGTGAAGAACATCTCTCCAGATACTGCACACAAAGGCACGGCTCACAGCCAGGTCTGGTTTAACGTCAGACCCCTTTGATGCCATGCGATCCTAAAACTTTTGTTAGTTTATTTGGCTGCATTTTTATGTTTAATGTGTATTTGGACTGTTAAGAGTCTTTCTGAAAAGAAATCCTGCTGAAATAACCCTGGAGTCTGAGCGGTCTTGCTAAAGGCATCAGTCGACTCAAAGGGCTCAGCTGCCAGGTGTTCAATAACACAGGCGCAGAAAGCACCAGGTCAATCTCAGGATAAATCTTGAGAGGAAAGAAAGAGCCAACGTAAGCAAAGAAGATCCTATCAAATTCATATATTTTTCTGAGCTGAATGGTAATTTCTGATGATAGTGATCGATAGATGAACTTTTAGATAACTGGTTAGAAATGATTTAAATGCATGGAGAGCTTGAGCTGGAGATGAAAAAGCTCCTCTCAGCCCCTCTGAAGTCCTTGTTTGTGAATCTATCAAACCTGCTTTTGACTGTGTGATTTCTCATTTCTCTCTCCCAAAGAAAAAAGAGAGAGAGACAAACTGTAAAAATCTATGGAATTGCATCTGTGTAATGCTCATTACAATAGATGAGATTCTATATATGTATAGCATCCCATATGTATATATATATATATATATATATATATATATATATATATATATATACACTACCGGTCAAAAGTTTATGAATGGTAAGATTTTTTTCTTGTTTTTAAAGAAGTCTCTTCGGCTCACCAAGGCTGCATTTATGTTATTAAAAATACAAAAAAAGCTGTAATATTGTGAAATATTATTAAAATGTAAAACAATACATTGAATACATTTTAAAATGTAATTTATTCCTGTGATGCAAAGCTGAATTTCGAGCATCATTACTCCAGTCTTCAGAGTCACATGATCCTTCAGAAATCATTCTAATATGAGGATTTGCTGCTCAAGAAACATTTATGATTATTATCAATGTTCAAAGCAGTTGTGTAGAAAATATATATGTTTGGATTCTTTGATAAATAGAAAATTCAAAAGAACAAAGAAAGCTTTGTAACATTGTACTACCATTCAAAAGGTTTGGGTCGGTAAGATTTTTTTTTTTTTTTTTTTTTTTTTTTGGAAAAGAACTTAAAGAAATGTATACATTTATTCAGCAAGGATGCATTAAATTGATCAAGTGACAGTATAGACATTTATAAAGTTGCAAAAGCTTTCTATTTCAGATAAATGCTGTTCTTTTGAACTTTCTATTCATTAAATAATCCTGAAGAAAAAAAATTTACACAACTGTTTTCAGTTTTCAGTGCGGTCCATATAAGCTGCGAATGCTCTGCATACCTAAGCCATTTGCGGACTCACTGAGTAGTATTAAAGCCACAATATGTAATTTTGCTTATTTAAAACAAAGGCGTAGCTTGACGACACCTGGATTTCGTGGACCTTTTATTATGCCACAGACGACTGCTTCCGCTTTTTCAGGTCATGCGTACGGTGCGCTGTTTTATCATATTAGATACATTATTTGAGTGTGTTGAAAGTTATGTTATAATGCTACTCTGTGCGTTTGCTCTGCGGCTACAATGAGACACTTGTTGCACACTGCAGTAAAGCTAGATCGATATTAGGCATGGTAAAACATGGTACTCGCGGTAAATCAAGAAAACAAGATTTAAACAAAAAGACTAACTGTGTTGAGCTATATAACAATGATTCGTTTTCTGTCGATGAATGTTTCCAAACTCTGTTGCTCAGCTGTCTAATAAAACACATAATATATTAATTTTTACTGTAAATTAAAGTACAGTCTGTAAAAATTATAATGTTACTATTATATTTTTTATGGTAAAACTACTTAAAAAACTACTTAATAAGGATTTTTTTTAATAACAATATTATTCTTTTAACGAGGCTTTTTATGATACCAGGACAGACAAAAATCTAAATTAATTTTAATAGATACATACAGTACATAAAAAATAACTAATATGTAAATTAGTATGTTTTTGTTAAATGTAGTGGCAGAAATGATCTATTTACATTAGTCAGTCCAGTTCAGTCTATGTGGCCATTTGACAGATAACATTTTCGACTAAAAATGGAAAAAAATGTATGCATTTTAGCCGTTTATTTACACGACAACAACGTTTTGGGGGCCTGAAAACGTAAACTTTTGAAAATGGGATAAAATACGAATTTGTGAAAACAGTGACATCATGAGCATGCATATTACATGTTCAGTCTATAGGTGCATAGTGTTTCTTTACAAAATGATCGCCAACTAATGGCCTGACAGCAGAATACAGCGTTTTTAGTCATTTTCTCGGAACCCTGTGTGAACTGGGATCGTTGTACGCGAAAAACAAAAAGGAAAAACTTTTCAGTTTTTAGTACATCGTTGTCGTAAACGTACCCTGATGTGTGTCAGGTCGGGATTAAACCTAGGTCTGTTTACACACTAAACAAAAAAGTTCCAGCAAACTAATGCATGACATTCCTGCGTATCACTGTTGCATCTCGAAAACTTGCTGGGGAGGAAAATAACGTGAAAAGAAGCCTCTAATATTCTCTGTGCCTGCTCAGAAGAAAGAGAGCTTGGTTGTCAAGTTTCAAGGGTATTCACCCCAGTGTGTAAAGTGTTGTTCTGGTAAACTAAAGTGAAGGAAATGTTCACAGACATGAAAGGACACATGGCGCTATCAAAGGGCTTGCTTCAGACCCAATCTAGTCAAGCTGATTTCTGGAATTTTCTGTAATGCGACACATGAAACAGAGGAGCAGGTGATGGAGGAGATCTTTCAAATCCAACCCCCCTGTGTCTTTGCGGGTCAGTAGGCTGCTCTACGGGGAGGAAGCCATTTTGTGCGATGGGAGATAATGGAACGGTTGCATGGAGAGCATGAGGATGATTGTTAATGTTGAGACGTGTGGTCTGTGGTAATTCTTACAGCTGGAAGCTGTCTCATACATAGATGATGATGATGATGATGCTGATGATTGCGTGCTTATATTTGAATGAAAATTAGAGCAATTCTGAATGCAGTGGCAAAAAGTAGTCCAGAGTCGCACTAACAACTATCCCGTTTTGCTCTCGCTCGCTCCCTGCCCCCCTGCATTAAGATGGATGAGTGCTGTGCCTTTCCGACTTATTTGAATCTGTGCCGCAGACGTCCAATTTTTATCACCTTAGAGGTGGAGATTCACAGCAGACCTGCAAATATGAAAAGTACATTTGTGCTCCATTCTGGTTTATTCCCATCTGCCTGGAGTGCAGGCAATATTAGAAAGCACAGCAATTTTGGGCTGTATTTTCTGACCGAGCCGTTTGAATCTGGCCCATCTGCAGCCCATTAAATTATATGAAATCACTGGTATTTTTCAAATACATGCAAGGTTGAAAACTGTTAATAAATCTGCGGATGAGCAGCAGTGGTTACGTAAAAATGAGTGTTTCGTCAAGGTGATTTCAGCCTGTCAGTGGAAATTGCTCTCGTCCAATAATGATAAGGTAAAGTGGGCGGAATTAGGGTTGAATTAGACAAGGTAGAGGACTTTTTGCTTTTGCTTGCTTATTTTGGGGGGTTTTAGGTTTCACCAGGTTGTATCTCAGCTGCTGCTGCAAGCATCTCAAATATTTCTTCTAATATATGAATGTCTACATCTCCTCTAGCTCTTGTCCTTTTAGTTTATCTTCCTTTATAATGAATTGTTATAGAAATCCATAAGAGATGGAGATTGTGCAGATGGCTTCTTTGTGATTGTATGTCCTATAGCACCGTCTGCTCAGGATTCTGTCCTCCACCTGCAGAGGGCGATGTTGTCTTTAACATAAACCTACTCATCTCTCCATACATACACCTTTGCTATGTTCAGAATAGTGTATGGTCATGCTATTACTATTTCTGCAGTGTATAGTACGTATACACAGTATGCAAATTGTTTTCATGGAATGACCTACTACATCTGACTAAATTTGCAGTGTACAACAGAGCTATATTGATTGCAACATTTTGGCAATGTGTTTGACTGGAAGTAATATCAGCTGCTGTCTCTCTGTCTTCTTTTTACTTGACCACACTGCCAAATGTGTCAATTAAAAGTAATTGAATCTGCAATTTGACAACTGAGCAGCACTCACATAAAACAAGGTCATGTTGACAACAAGATACTGTTTGAAACATTCATTGTTGCATAATGTGTTCTGTTTCACATACTGTTTCAACTTACAGTCTACAGCCCTCATTTAATAGTTAGCTACTAGCTAGAATTCAATTCAAAGTCGAATGTAGGATATTCCAATTGATATCTCAGATTTTTGAGGCTTTCGTTGTCTGATGCTTGAAAAATTACGGATAAGAAAACCAAATGCTACTGTTAGCTTTGCAGGTCAAAAAAGAATCTCACCTGACAACCAAATTGCAGAATATAAACAATTCAACACTCTAGGTTTTGAACCAATTCAGCTACTGTACCAGACATTATTCCTTGTGCAAAACCTTTTGAAGAACAGCTCAAATGTTGAACTGATTTTTTTTCCCTAGGAATGGTTTTCATTTTCATATGTATATAAAAATGATATTTTTAGTCCTGACAATTGCAAGTAATCACACTATGTTCTCAAAATAAAACTGTTTTATTGTCAGTGGTAGTCAGGCACTATTGTGCCTCTTACTGTTGTGATGTTCTGTGAGCTCATGTGTTTGATTGAGAGTATGTGTTGATGAGACAGCTGATGGTGGTTCTGGTGGTCTGTAGTTTGGGTGTGTGTGGAAGCGAGATGGTTAACACCCTGCCACAACACAACCTTAGGCTCTGCTCTTCTCCCTCTCTCTCTCTTTTGCTCGCCTGCTCAACTATGAAGACACTTCATCTTCTTTGACAGTCTGACCACTGCTGCCTGTTCTGATGCGTTCAACATGCCTTTATTGCATCATAAATAAATTTAAGAAATGCATTTTTTCTTTCTTGTTTTTTCTTCTTCTGTTTTTCCTTTTTCTGCTTCATTTATCTGGGTAGAAACGCGCAAATGGCGTACCGACAGTGTTCCCGTGTGCTCCGCCTCTTCGGCTGCTACCACTTTGACCACATTTTACTCTTTGATATTGTTCAGCTTCTTATTATGGCATAATCTGGAGAGATTTTAATTTAATATCATGTATGTGAGTTTCAACTAATGCATGATGGGTATACCAAACAAGCTGTAAATGAAGGAAAGAAACAAAATTCTGCCATTTCCTTGCTCCCCTTTCTTGCGGTGGTTGCGGTGTGACACACATCATTACTGAAGCCGAGGAGCCTCAGACACATTCAGGGTACAGCAGGGGCTGTACATTATACAGAGAGAGGGAGGGGCCGTCGGTTGGTGGGGGAGGGGGGGGGGGGGTGTATTGGAGGGGTTGTCAAGACACCTCTTCTTTCTCCCTCCCTACCCTCTCCACTCCGCCATGGGTAGTCTCATACCTTGTGTTCATCCACTGCCAACCAATTATCTGGCAACCCTGCCCTTCTCTCCAGTGCAAGCAGGCTGCAGTGGCATGATGGGATTTTTGTATATTGAAGTCCATCTCTTGAAGAGATAAAGGGTCTAGGAACAGGCCTCTACCACTACGTTAGATTAGTGTTTCTTGCAAACCGCTTTTCGCTGACACTGATTGTGGGGAAAAGAGACATTGGGGTTGGCAGCAAAAGAACAGGAAACGAAGCATGCACGGCACTGGCAAATTTAATTTACCTTTTTTTTGTTTTTTTGTTTTTTTTTGTTTACCCTACTCTCAAACTCACTTTTGCCTCAGATCTGCCAGTTGCTAATAGATTAACCTGTGTTACATCAACGAGGGCTGCAGTGATTGAGGTTTGTGTTATTTGTGTGGCATTCCCCAAGTCTTTGTCTGAGGCCCGCTCTAGTTCTCTACTTTCACTCTCTCCAGTGCTGATTGACTCTCTTTAATGCTAGAGCAGCTGGGCTGCAATGACAGTTAGTGGATGAGAGAGGCTCAATAGAACATCAGCATTTATTCAGGTTGAGCTCCTCACTCTCAGCCCTATTTGTAACCTGTCCAGAGCAGAGTCCCCTGCTCCCCCTCACCACATTCAGCTAGAACTATCAGTCTCTGTCTGCTCATGGCGGGGAGGCTGCATACCCACACAACTCATTGGCTCTGGCAGGAGGGGATCTTTGTGATGGACCGATGTTCATATATCAAACGTGGGCTGTGTGTGACAGTCCGGTCCCCGAACGGGTGAAATAATGAGTCTAGCAAAAAAGTAACAAAGCTGAAAAATGGGATGGGTTGCTTCGACCTGCCATCACTTATCTGAAATTTTATCAGCCCTTGTAAGGAGCCGCGGAGCTTGATTGTGGGTATGTGTGTGGCCTGATTGGTTCAGGATTGAGATTCCATGAAAAATGTTCTTCTAAAAGATGATTTGATTTCTATCTGTTTCGCTGCCAGTCTTCATGCCACTGCCGTCTACACCCTCACAATGATTTGTGAGGGTCCAAAAATTGACTTTTCACCACCATTCGAAACTATACGCCAGTAGTTAATTAATGGCACCCACTATGTGTGTGG
The DNA here is from genome assembly GCA_039654625.1 of Rhinogobio ventralis. NCBI lineage: Eukaryota > Metazoa > Chordata > Actinopteri > Cypriniformes > Gobionidae > Rhinogobio > Rhinogobio ventralis. Next base: position 7,444,814 of record CM077193.1, on the reverse strand, counting down.
AAAAAAACTACACAAAATGTTATATAATGCACTTTTGAGAAGTTTATTAATATTTTTGTGATATTATTAAAAACAATTTAAAATAATTGTTTACATTATACAATGTATATACACTATATTGCCAAAAGTATTGGGACACCCCTCGTTGAATTCAGGTGTTCCAATCACTTCCATGGCCACAGGAGTATAAAATCAAGTACCTAGGCATGCAGACGCTTCTACAAACATTTGTGAAAGAATGGGTCGCTCTCAGGAGCTCAGTGAATTCAAGCGTAGTACTGTGATAGGTTGCCACCTGTGCAATAAGTCCATTTGTGAAATTTCCTCAATACTAAATATTCTACGGTCAACTGTTAGTGGTATTATAACAAAGTGGGAAGCATTTGGGAACAACAGCAACTCAGCCACGAAGTGGTAGGCCACGTAAAATCACAGAGCGGGGTCAGCACATCCTGAGGCGCACAGTGTTGGAGAAGTCTCCAACTTTCTGCAGTGTCAATAGCTACAGACCTCCAAACTTCGTGTGACCTTCAAATTAGCTCAAAAGCAGTGCATAGAGCACTTCATGGAATGGGTTTCCATGGCCAAGCAGCTGCATCCAAGCCTTACATCACCAAGTGCAATGCAAAGCGTGGGATGCAGTGATGTAAAGCACGCCGCCACTGGACACTACTGGACTAGAGTAGTGGAGACGTGTTCTCTGGAGTGACAAATCACACTTCTCTGTCTGGCGATCCGATGGACGGGTCTGGGTTTGGTGGTTGCCAGGAGAACGGTACTTGTCTGACTGCATTGTGCCAAGTGTAAAGTTTGGTGGAGGGGGGATTATGGTGTGGGGTTGTTTTTCAGGGGTTGGGCTTGGCCCCTTAGTTCCAGTGAAAGGAACTCTTAATGCTTCAGCATACCAGATATTTTGGACAATTTCATGCTCCCAACTTTGTGGAAACAGTTTGGGGATGGCCCCTTTCTGTTCCAACATGACTGCGCACCAGTGCACAAAGCAAGGTCCATAAAGACATGGATGAGCGAGTTTGGTGTGGAGGAACTTGACTGGCCTGCACAAGTCCTGACCTCAACTGATAGAACACCTTTGGGATGAATTAGAGCGGAGACTGCGAGCCAGGCCTTCTCGTCCAACATCAGTGCCTGACCTAACAAATGCGTTTCTAGAAGAATGATCAAACATTCCCATAAACACACTCCTAAACCTTGTGGAAAACCTTCCCAGAAGAGTTGAAGCTGTTATAGCTGCAAAGGGTGGGCCAACTCCATATTAAACCCTATGGATTAAGAATGGGATGTCATTAAAGTTCATGTGCATGTAAAGGCAGGCTTCCCAAAACACACACACACACCAAGAAACAGGCCCCTGTGAAACTCTTTCTTTCAGTTTGTAAATGAACACACACGCATACATTATGAGGACATTCCATAGGCGTAATGTTTTTTATACTACCCCTAAACCTACCCATCACACACTGCAACACCCTAAATACACATCGCAACATAAGGACTTTTGGTCCTCATAATGTAGGTCAAACCAGTACACACACACACACACACACACACTAACGAGATGTGATTGCTCACACACCTGGAACAAATAAAGGCCCTTTCATGTTTGTGGGTCTCTACTGAGGTCAGTGTGAGCTGGTGCACAGAGAGAGTTTTACAAGGCAAAGCTAGAGAAAAAATGAAATGTAACCGTACACTGCTAGAGATTTCCAGGTGCCACAGAGAGAGTAGAGAGATAGACAAAGAAAGAGAGAGAAAAAGATTTTTATTAGTCAGCCAACTCTGAGCTGTCCCTCTGGCTCACTCAGCATGTCTTACGGGCCTTTGTTTCCTTCTGCATTCACTCAAAAGGAACAAAAATAAGACTTGTCAATGTTTTATGTCATTCTACTTATCAACGGAATATATGTAAAATCTACACATGTCAAGTTCTCTCCAGCTTCATCTTGTTTATCACATTAAAGAGACACAGCAGCCGCTTTTTCCCCTCCCTGAATTAACCTCTATCCTCAGGGCTTTTGCCTCACACAATTTTTGACGTGACACACGCCCTGTAAACGGCGCTTCAGAGCTCGGATCAAACGCCCTCCCCAGACGTAAATAAAATCAGAAAATCAGACATTAGCAGCACTACGATACAATGTGTCAACAGATCTAACGGCAACCTGTACTACATGCGTATTAGGATTGCAGAATGTTTGTTTCTTGTCTTCTTGGGAGGTGGGGTTGCGAAAGGCCTTCATCTAAAGCCTAGCGATCAATGGGAGGGTGACCTGATTACTGTACATCTTATGATGCAGATAAAGCTTTTACCAGGCTTATGGGAAACACATTCGTTTTTTGTGTCCATATTTCTCATATGGCCACCATTATGTGCACATCTGCTGTTGAAACCTTCCAAAAAGGGTGTGGAAGATGGGATGTTGACAAGTGCCAGTGGACTCCTGCCTACTCTAACTTGCTTTAAGGTGAAGCGTGTATTTTTTTATGTTAAAATACTCCAATAGGTGGTTAAATAATAAAAAAAATTAGAATTCTGCTAGCATTTGCTTTCATTTGCCCTCATGCCATTCCTAAACCTTTCTTCTGTGGAACACAAACATAGATATTTTGAAGAATGTCCAGGCTTTCTGTGAAAACATACACTGACCAGGACCAAGCTCCAAAAAGGACAGACAAACAAACATACAAATAAACGTGGTCCATATACGTCTCGTTTCTCACGTTTCTCTCACTCGCTAACCCATAGGATAGCTTTGTGTGAGAGACGGACTAAAATTTAAGTCAGGGAAAATGTAGTACATAATGTGTTTCAAATATATAAACTACATGTTAGAAATTTTAATCATTTTTGCGGAGTACAAACATAACTTTGTGGTGCTTTTCACATTACTCTATTGTTAATTAATTTAAATAATTATTTTAATTTTATTACGACATTACCCATATTTCTACCTATATTTTAAAGTTGTTTCATTGACCCAACATAGCAATTTTTGTGAATACCTGTAATAAGTTGTTTAGTGTTTAGTAAACTTGTTTATCTGAATGGATGGGAGGGGATTTTAGAAACCTGTTTGGAAGAACCATTTCGAAAATTAAGTACACTTCAGCATACTTTTTAAAAAGAGTACTTATTACAAAAATTAATATACTTAAGTGCGAACTACATGTAATTTACATTTACATTTAAAATGTAAATTTAATAATTTAAATAACAGAAGTAATACTTATTTAAAGTACACTTTTACTTATTTAACAACAAATAATTGTTAAAACAATCATTTAAATAAAATGTACTTTAAAATAAAACATTTAATTTTACATTATTGCAAACTGCACTTTTTAAAAAGTGTACTTAAGTGTGTTAAAAGCAGTCATGAACGGCCTTTTATTTCATTAATATTATATTATTTGCATGTACAGTTTTTAATATATATATATATACTTTTAAGTAGTACTGGGCAATCGATTAATACAATAAAGAGTTAGCAGATATTAAGCAGACAGTCTACTCTAATGAGAGTTAGTTAACATGTAGTTGCTATATTATAGTCAACAGAAGAAAAGTCATATAGTCATTTTTGACCGCCATGCGAGGAGCACCAGAGGGTTAAGTGCACTTCTTTTTCACAAGGGTAATTGTTATTATTACAACTGGTTGCTGCTAGTGGCACAAATGTGAATTGATTCACTAACTTTATTATGTTTACTATTTGATGCTGCTGGACTGATGACTGCAGTGTTCATGTCTGGAAGATCTGTCATCTCCACTAGAGGTTGGATAGAGTTGCTGTTTTCAGGGCCTGTACTGTGACTGATCCCTGACACACATATCTCTGTAAAGTTTCCAGCGCTGGTGTAATTCCCTGTAAAATATCCTGTAATTCAGTGGCCTTTGGGGGCGCGGCGTCTCTGGGCGTGAAAATCAATAAGACGGTGGAGAAGTATTCAGTGTGGCCTTTCTGTTGAGTCATGGTGAGGCAGCAGTTAGGCTAATTCTGTAATGGCGGTGTGGACAGGAGGATTGGGGATATCTAACTCTGGATCTGAGGCAGATCAATGTGTTACGGCAGAATCGTTTAACCTCTCTCTTATAACGCCCCGCTCCGGCTGCATTCCTGCACCCTGTCCAAAGACCTGCTGCACATCTGCTGGAAAGGAAGGACTTGGTAGTGGGGCATATGGGGATCACATGCTCACAACTTTAATTCCATGGACGTCTTTATGTTGCCCGGGAGGATGACACCTCAGTACTTTGAATTCGCTCGCCCGGAAGCAAAGCCATGTGTAATGAAGCATGCAGTACAAAATATTTGGCCATGAATAATTATAATCTCATGATGAAATGCTGGCTGACTGGCTTCACCATTCACATGCTGTGCATTTTTTTTAATGTATATTATTGTATTGATGCAAGTGAATTTTCACCCTTTGAACTTAATCAGAACCCACTATCCGTATGAAGCAGCAGTCAGCAACACGAGAGAGGAGAACGAGAAAAAAAGCCAGGGGCAAGCCAGTCTTAACCAGTGTCGAACAGAGAGGGAGATTTCATTGTGTCCATCTGGATTGACATCAACAGCAATCACTTGTTTCTGATTTATTAGATAGTCACGGAAATTAATTTTGCTCAGAAATGCATGGTTGGGAATTGGATGGAGAAATTGTGTGAGAGAATCCGCAATTGTTTTTCTCTCACTGTCCCTCCAGAGGTGACGATAACCGCTGATCTCCACACTATAAATGAAAACGTATTGTATACAGACAAAGGAAGGGTCGCTCCAACCAGGCTGTAATTAACTTTTCTATCTTTCTCATCAATCCTGAGAGCAGCCCCGAACACACATTAACAATATCCCCAGAACTGCCCCGAGCCTCCTACAATCTAGTCCTAATGCCTATCAGTATATATGATAGAGATTACTGGCTTATATCTGTATATATGTTTCTTCGAAACTTTGTAGTAGAAAATGCAATATGTACATCCCAAATTTTACAAATACAAGTCATTGTACTTTAAGCTCACAAAAAAAAAGAAGAAAAAGTCATGCCCTCGACAAGAATATTTTCATGGCTGTTTAATGATATATAATACCACCATATACCGGGTTAATTACTTCTTATGTATGTATGTTCTAATTTTTATTTATTTATTTATTTTTAACTATTTTTATTTATTTGAATTATTTTGAATTATTTATTTATCTTTATTTATCTTTTTATTTATCTTGGGATTGATTGACACTATAATATATTAAACCTGTAGTTTTATGAGACAGAAAAATCCTAGCACTTTTAATTGGTCACATTTGCATAATATGATTGTTTTAATAATTAATATAATTTTTTAAAAATCTAAATTTACTTTAATATACTGTATGACTATTTTTCACCATTTTGTCTTTAAAATGCACTTTTTTAATTACTAAAACAATCAGTAGAATTAACTTCCCAATTCAAGCCTTATATCAAAGCATGAATATGTTAAAATAATCATATTTATAGTATAATATGCATATGTTAAACATCAATCAATCAATCAATCAATCAATCAATTTTAGCTGGGGAGGTTATAGGCTATTTTCATTTTTAACATCAATGCTTTTATTTTTGATTATTTATTATATCAATGAGTGTAAATCAAGGAGACAAACATTTAGAGTTTTGTGGAATCGGTGACAAACAAACGTCAGCTCCCCTACTTTGGTACTGAATGATGACCATATTCATATATTTATTTACATATTTACCTGTCCAAAAGCCCATGGTAGTTTTTATTTGTTGCTTGTGTATGTAACATTTTTTCAAATCGGTGTATGTTTGTGACTGTTTCTTACATGTCTGTGTGTGGCATGTAAGTTCTTTTCTAACACCGTATTATAAATGTGTTTAATGGCTACAGCCAATGGGTGATGTTGATTTTTTTCACAGGTAGACTGGACCTCATGAGCTGGAGGTCTGTCGATCACATATTCACACGTCTCCCCTCCTGCTCAGTACAGCTGTTTGATTGGATTTGAATAAGCAAATAGTACAATGAGCTTTCCTGACATTCCAGCAGCCTTACAGAGGGAACGGACAAACACACCTGCGCATGCGCAGCCGGGGACACACGCAAACAAACACATGCACACCACACCCTCTATTCCAACACACACTCATTCAATCGGATATTTGATTGTTTTGTCTCTCTCTTTCTCTCTCTCTCTCCTCACTATCTCTTTCCATTTTCTCCCTCATCAGGGATGTTCCTCCATTTCCTCAGTAGAATGTAAATTGGTAGAAACACTGATCAGAACTTATTACAAAATGGAGCCTTGCTCAGAGGAAAAAAGAGGGGTGCGTGGTATAAGAGGAAGGTGGTGGTGGGGGAGCCTGCGGGAGGGGAATGACGCTTGGTGGCGGAGATGGGAAAATTAGATTTATTTTTTTCATGGGGTCTAGCGTGGGGGATGGTGAGGGGTTCAGTAATGTTGCCTTGCTATATATATTTTATATTAATATTTCATATATATATATATATTTAGAATTGATATATTATAAATATATATTTATATATATATATTTTTATATTATGCAATATATATATATATATATATATATATATATATATATATATATATATATATATATATATATATATATATATATATATATATATATATTTTTTTTTTATATTATGCAATATATATATATATATATATAATTTGTGAATAGCTTTAGCCCCACGCAGCTCCCATCTTTGGTCGTGTCCTAGTCTGGCTCCATCTTCTTCGGCACCTCCTTGGGCACATTTTATCCGCTCTAGCCCAAGGTTATCCCGCGTCTGGACATCTAATCATCTAGGCTGGGTTCAGAAAGGGTGGGGAGGCTGTATCTTGTTGTGCCCCCTTCATCCTCACCTCCAAACACTGCCTGTCCTCTGTCATTATGCATTCAAGCCTTCGTCTGGACTCCCAGCACACCCTACTGTGATGAATGAGTCTGACCTTGGCAAATAGAGAGGTTGAAATACAATAATTTTTAGATTTTTTCACAAAATTTCATTCTCTATTTTGACCCTCCACTGGATTGACGGATGACCAAGTATTTTCCCCGCACCTAATGTAGGCACGAATCTGAACGTTTTAGATTGATTCACGTAAAATGGAGGCGGCTGCCACATATGTGTGCCATTATGGGTAATTGAGGCAGTTATGTCTCTTGTCCCTCTGACCTAAATGGATCATTTTTTTGCACCTTGTCAAAAATAATAAAAAAGGAGCATGTAGCGGAGGAATTCAGCTGCTCTGTTCTGTCTTTGCGGATTTTCTTCACTTTTAGACAATTTACTTTGCAATTAAGCTTTTTGAGAAGAAATACTTGCTTTAATAGGGCTGTGTTTCCTTGCAGGATGTGCAGGCACACTGATGTACTGGTGTGATGTTGCACTAATGAACATGGTGAGTACACATCCTGTAACAGATGAAATTCTGAGAAAATAATCATCTGCATCCTGTCTTACCTACGATGATATGTTTAATAATATTAAAATTATTAGGCTATGCACACACACACACACACACACACACACACACACACACACACACACACACACACACACACACACACACACACACACACATGTGGGTTTTCATGTTTTATGGAGACTTTCCATAGACATAATGGTTTTTATACTGTATAAACTGTATATTTTAGCCCCTTACACTAACCCTACCCCTAAACCTACCCATCACAGGAAACATTCAGCATTTTTACATTTTCAAAAAACATCACTTAGTATGAATTATAAGCTGTTTTCCTCATGGGGACCAAAAAATGTCCCCACAAGGACAAGGATTTCGGATATTGCCATCTTTGTGGGGACATTTTGTCCCCATAAAGTAGGTTTTCCAGGCCACACACACACACATACTTATACATATACATATATGCATGTATGTAGTATGCGTGTGTGTGCTGTGCAAGCACAAACATTAAAACCTGACTAGATCTTATTCAGTGTACATATATAATCAATTAATAGGACACAATTTAACTGAAGCAGCATAAACATAAAGCAGCATAAACATAAAGCCTCTCATCCTGATGTTAGCCTTTGTGTTTGGCTGTATGATTCAGTTCCAGTGTTTTATCAGTAGATGGCATGCCCTGCTCAGCAATCCCTCCTACTCTGGCTGGGATCTGTGCTTGTTCACCCCTGGCTTGTGACAACGTTCTTGGCGAGGCCTCCCTAACCCTCAGCATCTTCTCCTTCTCCATCCTCTCTCTCTCTCTCTCTCTCTCTCTCTCTCTCTCTCTCTCGATCCAGGGGGCCCGGTCTGTGAGGTGGCAGTTCTAACAAGCTGCCGGGGACAGCACAGCTCAAATGAAGCAAATCAAAGAGAAAAGGGGGAAGAGTGGGATAGGTAGTGCAGCGAGTCCCCTGCAGTGAACAGCCATTCCACTGAATATGAAATGAATTTGTATGGCCTGACATGATAAGCCCAAGGATAACCCTCCACTCAGCCTCCATGTTTATATCCTGTTTCTCTTCTCAACACCAGGCAAGAACAGACCACAATACAACAGCTGTAGTGGTCCAGTATTTATCACAGTATGATCATTTAGTCCAATACATATTTCAAAAAAGTCTTAGAGAGTATTTTTGTCTTGGTCCCAGTACAACTAACCTCTATCTATCTATCTATCTATCTATCTATCTATCTATCTATCTATCTATCTATCTATCTATCTATCTATCTATCTATCTTTGCACTCATGATTTAGAGTAAACTATAATTCTCAATATAAAAGTATAAGTGTTAAAATAGTATAAGAACGTATTGTTTACATTTAAAATGCTGCCCAGGTAAATAAAATAATTATTAGATACATTTATCATCATCATCATCATCATCATTAATAATTTAAAAAATAAGTTCGATTTGAATAAAATGTATTAATGTGCATGTTACCAAATGAAGTACATCTATTTATCTATCTGTTGTTTTTTCTTCTGCACTCATCTGTTATTTCTCTCATTTTGGACTCAGACAACTCATCTTTTCTTTTGCATTCTGTCTGTCTTCCTGGCTGTACTTGTCCCTCTGGGTCCAGGTCACCTCAGAAGTACACACACACACACATACACACACACACGCACGCACGCACACACACACATACACACTTCTATATATACCATAGGCTTCACCCTATATCTGGCAGCTTTAGTCTGTCACCATCTCAATGCACAATCACATTAGATACATACTGACCCACAAACAAGCACACACACACACACACACACATTGAGATGCAGGGGCTTTGTGCAGCCCTTCAACCGAGAGACACGGAGTCTACGAAGGGAAAATAAAAGCAGGGTTATCATCTACAGCCGCAAATGTGTCTGGTGTGAAGAGAAAGGCCATTTTGATTGCCCGTCCAAGAGAGTGAGTGCAAAATATTGTAAATAATAATGTATGGTAATGCAGCTGTTTTTATAGCCCTGTTTGGTCCCTATCTGTCCCATCTCGGCGCTCCGAAATGCTCCCATTTACTCTCATCTCCACAATTTAGAGAATTCCTGCAAAGCCGGCACAAAAACGCGAGATGAGAAAGGCTCCTTTCTTCTATTCTCTCTCTCCAGAACAGTTTGTGTTTTTCAGCTCCACTGAACTTAAAGAATTGCAGAGTTAACATGGCTTCACCCCAGGCCCTCAGTCTATTCTGCAGGATGCTTTTACACTAGATGCCAGTTTGAGAAGACCGCTGCATGCCTATTTCAAGGTAATAGCACTACAGTCCTCTATCTCTACCCCTATCGTGGAGGACACTATTACCTCTGCGGTTCATTTTTAATAAACCTTATTCTCTTTTCCGCAGCAATTTTTATCGGCCTCGTTGTTATGAGCGTGGTGTTAAAATGTGAATACATGCAGTTTTTTCCTTATGGTGCTGTTTTTGCATGACCCTTGAAAATAATCGGTGTAACCTAATCATGTCAAGTAATATTTTTGATTTAAATATCACGTCAGTTTAGATTTTACATGCAGTTTTATTTAGCTTTTTGGTAACACTTTACAAAAAGGTTTCATTTATTAACATTAGTTAACTACATTAGTTAAGTAAGCATGAACAAAACTTCTACAGATTTATTAATCTTAGTTAATGTTAATTTTAACATTTACTAATACATTTTTAAAATCAGTTGTATTTGTTGACATTAATTAATGCACTATGAACTAACATGAACAATTATATTTTTTACCTAACATTAACAAATATTAATACATGTTATAAATGTATTGCTCATTGTTAGTTCATGTAGGTTTTCTAATGGGACCTTATTTACCTTATTCTATAGAACAATATATTAGTAACTAATACATTATCAAAATCAAAAGTTGAATTGGTTAATATTAGTTAATGGACTTGAGCTAACATGAAAAATTGCATACATATAAATGTTGTAAAAAATGTTTTGCTTATTCATTGTTAGATAATGCATTAGAGATTTATTGCAAAATGTTACCAGTTGCTTTTTCCTCCCCTTATATTCAGTCACTTTTTCAGTAAAAATGGTCAAACATGCTTTCAGTTATTGTATTATAGAATAGAAAAGGAATGGGTTTTTTTGTATTTATCTGTTAATTAACGATATTTAAATTATTCATTTACTAATACATTTATAGTCTGGTTGTTTCGTTTCTTAGAAACTGTTTTGGATGAGCCTCACCGCTGTTAATTGGACCGATGATAGCAGGGATGAAGCGTTCTGACAGGGTTTTTCTGCACACACGAGCAGGGCGCTCAAATGTTCACACAGAGTAAAGCCGGCGATGTCACCGCTGGGCCTTGTATTCCTTTTTTTTTTTTTTTTACATATAAGCTATTCTTTGTGTTCAACTGCATTTTTCTAAATTTTTCTCTCACAGGGTGATGCTACTTCTACCTTGCACTTGACTAACAGCGACTGTTTCCGTCAATGTCATACATGCAGAGGGGCTCTTTGAAAGTTTTCTTCTGTTCGACAATGTGTTCTCAGGTGCTTGTTATGGACAAGGCTGAATGTAGAATACCTGAGATGAGGACATTGTGGCTTGTGTTGGTGCCGGACTGTAAGTCATTTCTAAATGCTTTTGTGAGCCCTGCTGGAGGTGTTTTTCGCTTTGGTTTTCCTGGTTGAGCACAATAGGAGTAATCTAGGCAGAGAGCTGCTCCCAATTGCTGAAAACCGACAAAAGGGGAGTTGGGGGGGGGGGGGGGGGGGGCAATTCTGAGTCCGACCTACCCCTAATCTCTAACACCTCCCTTAAACAGGCAGCAGTGTGGACCTCACTGAAACACCGCTGACCACAGTGTACATGATGTTTGCTTCTAACCCACATCCATTAGTTATTTAAACGGATATTTTTGCTTTTTTTATAAGAAAGTTGTTACAGGGGATCGTGTAAAATCATGAATATGAAACTGTATTTATGAATAGAAATGATTAGGTATAATCGATCACAAAATATGCTGAAAGCATAGGGTTAATTCTAAGCTATTATTGTGAGAGAAAAAAAATGGACAATTAAGAGAATTAACATTTTTATTCAAATATTCAAATTAATGTAATAATTAAATTTGTATTGTTCAGGTTTTTCCTCAATAATATTTGACCTCAATAAGAATGAACTTAATTATTTTTAAGGGTATAAAACTTTGTCATTAAATGCTTGTAAATATAGCTTTTTTTAAATGCTTGTAAAAAAAAGATCAAATGGCATTTCTCTGAAATATAATATAATGTAAATCAAGGTGGAGCTGTTCTAAGCGGTCCTGTAGGGATATAGAGAGGAAAGGGCTTTTTATTTTTTTGACATGAGTATTTTGACCAAACCACTGAATCCGAGTCTGCAAAACGGAATCCACAGCAGAATCCACGGTTAAAACTGTGGAGACTAGACCACCCCTCAATATTTCTAATATTTTATTCCATTTCAATTGGAAAAGATACTGTTTTATGCCAGTTTTGAGGATGTGTTGTTTGGGTAAGCTTGAATATTTAAAAAATTGTTATGCTTTTTTTTTTCCATTTATTTATTTGCTCATTCATGCTATTCACATAATCTGCCAAAATAAAAGAGGATATTTTATTAAATCTTTATTAATAATATATATATATATATATATATATATATATATATATATATATATATAAAATCAAATATATTTACCACTAGAGCAAAATCTCTTCAGCTCATCTTACATTGTTGCCGAGAGATTGTGAGGGACGGGGGGAGGGGGTTGCGTATGGCCAGTTGCCCCTTATTTATTTTTCATTTTTACTTGTGCCTGCTGATATATCAGGACCATCCATGTTCTGCCTCTTCTTTGAATAATAATCAGAAATAGAGTGGGCCCCATGTTTTACCGTCCTCTTGCCCTTCCATCTCATCAGCTGCTCTGATAGCCATGAATCTTGTCACTCAATTTTTTCATCAGGATGTGCATAGTAGGGGTGTGTGAGAGGGGCCGCAAGATGACCGCTGAACCTACAGCACCACACACACACACATAACACACACATCACAGCCCATCTTGTTCTTATACACTTTCACAAAACTCTGCAGCGGTTTTACCAAAATGCCTATTGCATTAACATTATTGTGAACTCCGACAAGAAGTTATGCATAAATGCAAGTGTTTGCAATGTATAACACAATAAAAAAAAGCCTGCACAGAATAGCACTTCTTCACAGCATGGTTTTGGTTGTAAATTGTTTTCTCACTCCATCTGGTTTTTGCTGGTTGTCAGGTTTCCTCTTCCTGAGTTCCCATATGTGCTCAGTATGTCTTTTGTTGTAATTGTGCAGCCTTCTGTACTTTGTTCCTTCAACTTGAACTTGACACTGTTTTCTTTTTTGCAGTTTTTTCTTCTCTCTTTTGACTTTATACAAGGCTAGAGTGATTAACTTTGACAATGGGCATTTTTTCCCTATCTTCAGGCAGATATTTGCAGTCCCTTTGACAGCTGTCATTTACCATTATCCCTGTGCTGTTCGCTGGAAATAATTTGATTTCTTATTCCTGTTTGAAACGCTGCCAGTGGTATCGGTCGTGCCTTGATGGGGAAAAGCTGCGGCTCACATACGCTCGCACAGTCACACTTGCATATAGCGCTTACACCCGTTTCAATGTAATCGCTCCCTCTCCTGAGAGTGTTAATTGGCTTTTAATTACTCTTAATTGCAGCAGCTAATTAAGATGATGTTCTCAGTGTTAAATACTCGCAGAAGTTAAGTGGGGGGAAATAATTAAGCTTAATTAGTTAAAGAGATTAATTATCATTAGTCATATGGCAGGTATAATTGTAAAAAATTCCCACCTGCAATTAATGCTGTCACATATTTAATGAAATACGATGTATATCAAACGTGTTAATTCTGACTTTCTCTGATAATTAATTAGTGAGTCAGATCATACCAACAGTTCACATTTGAGATGTGAATAACAGGTTCTTTATGTTGTATCAATTAATACAGACTGTCTTGATGAGTTTTACAGTACAGAGCTGAGCCATTTAGATTATGCTGTCTGTTTAATTACACATTGCTCATTAAAAGAAAAAAAGGTAACATGTTATTTTATGGTGACGTAGTTACACGTTACATGTAACAGTGCATTATGCATAATTACAAGTAACTAACCCTAAACAAAACCCTAACTCTATAGTACATGTAAGTAAGTTGACTAATATTACTTTATCTCCTTAAAATGAAGTGTAACCGAAAAAATATATTTATTAAAGATGCACGGTGCATGTTCATTTTTCTTAAAAAATGTAATGTTTAAAGTTTTAGCAATAGTTTTTTTGAATCAAATTTAAGTAATGGTATATAAAATGATTAAAATAAAATAAGGGATGAAATAAATTAGACATGGTTCACCCAAAAATGGAAATTCTGTCATCATTTACTCATCTTCATGTCGTTCCAAGCCTTTATGGCATTCTTTCTTCTGCGGAACACAAAAGAAGATAGACTTACAGTTTTCAAATGACATGATTTAGATTTTTTTAGTGAACAGTCCTTTTAATATGACAGAATCAATCTGAATATGTTAGATTACATCAACAAATCTGATTTTAAAACAAATTTGTACATCTTTAAAGTAACTACATCCACATTTTACACTACACATACTGTGTAGCCATCTGTAATGTGGTCTAAAATGATTCCATGCATGGTGAGGACAGCATTAAATTCAGCAATGGTTGTAGATTGACCCTGTGTCTTTTATCACACTGATGAAGTCTTTGAAGGGTACGTGCTCTCTGGATGTGCCCTGGCCATGCACAGAATAGAATAGCACCAATCACATCACTTAAGTTTTATAGGGAATGTACTATTTTACTACATCAAATGTTACATTTGTAATGTGGCTGGATCTAGCTGGCAAAGTGGTGCAGCACATTACATTGCTTTAGGCTTTGTTAGCTCTCTGTTTTTCTCTCCGTCTATATCTTTCATTCGTCCACACGCAATGTTCCCTCTCTCTCTGTCTGCGTTCAATTGGAGGACTCGGTCTCTGTCACATTCTGTGAAATTGTATTTCAGGAAGATGGATCCTTTTCCTTATATACATGACACGCAGGGAAGCATGACCACACCATCCCCCCAATACGAGACCCGTAGCTTACCTATCCGCTTGCTAATACACATACATGTCACACGTGTGCGCAAACTACACACTCTCCTCTTTGCCCTCGAGACGTTTTGGTGGTTTTTGCCGTCTGATGACGTTCAACTGACCTGACTGTTTTGCTTCCAGAGCTGTGATGCGATACAATGCAACATTTCTGTGTTATGTACATTTTTAAAGTGAACAAATACCACTGATACTATTTCACAGTAAAATCCAACCACATTAAGGGGCTGTTTACATGCATTTTCAGCTAAAAACGTGGCCTTTCATTTACATGACGACAGTGTTTTAGGGGCCTGAAAATGCAAGTTTTTGAAAACAATACCGTTATCGTCTCCACTACAAAAACTCAAAACTTGTGAAACCGGTGACGTTATGCCCACTGAGTGGCAAAAAGACTGAGCGGCAGCATTGGTTTTCAGCATGAATGCTGCGAAAAACACACAAAACTCAGCTAAAACGGGAAAGAGCTTTGAGATTGACTGTACAAATAGATTTGACAAGAAAGACTTTACAGACTGCTGAAAGCTACAGAAAAGAGAAGCAAATGGATTGCTGCAATTCACAGAAACAACTGAACTCCAGGCAGTGAAACGTGGATTTGTAGTTCATTTTTGGGCCAAGATGCTGAGTAAATTTTGGAGTAAAATCATACCCTATATATTGTATTGTTATATATTGTATTGACAACTCATCAATTAAATATTTACCATCTTATATTCTGCATAATTGGATGTTTTTAAATAAACACTGAAAAAAACTATGCAAGTTTTAGGACTGGACGATATATATAACATTAATAAAAGTGATCACCCACACTGTATTTTTTTGGAGGAGGGATTTAGTTATTTTAACAATTTTTTTTGTGTGTAGAGTACTACATTTTTATAGTTTGTCCAGACAAGAAATTTTAAGTTTCTTTGTCCTTAACTAGACTGAAAGTTGATTGAACAAGTATAAAGTATACATGTTGTTGTACCCTCAAAAACACAGGTTGAAACAACTGTACTAGATTTTCTGTTGAATAAACAAGTATAAATGCTGTTTTAACTCAAAAATGTAGGTTGAAACAACCTATATTGTATTTATATAAAGCGTTCACAGGCAAATTTGCTTCATGTAAAAAATCAGGCACATATAAATGTCAGGAAACACGATTCCTGGCTGTATGTCAATATCCATGGATCACTGGATCTTTGGTTAGTTAATATTGAGTCCAACCTTTACTCTTAACTGATAATCGTTTCTTTTTACTCACGTTTTCGCAGTTTCTCCTATTAAATCCATTCATGCAGCGGACTCTTTTGCCACTCAGTTCGGCTGAGGGGGCGTGTTCCTGGAGGGAAAGTGACGTCAGTGCATACCCTCAATAGACACGTAGTGTTTCTTTACAAAGTGTCATCGCCAACTACTGGCCTGGCATGCAGAATACAGCGTTTTTAATATTTTCCGCGGATCCGTGTGAACGAGGATAGTTTTGACAATGATGTCGTCTGTATGCGAAAAATGCAAAAGGAAAAAGCTTCTGTTTTTAGTACATCGTTGTCATGTATATGTACATGTTTCTCTCACACCAAGAACTTTAAATATAAAGGGGTCATGGACTGCATTGTTTTATTGTTTTATAATGTTTCCTGTGGTGCACTTATAATGTGATTTTTACATCAAAAATTTTCATAATTTAGTATGACAATGCCCTGATTTTAGCCTCTGATTTGAATGCTCTGTTTTAAGGGGCTTGTCTGCTGCGGGTAAACGCCCACTGCTGTGATTGGCTAACATCTTTGCATATGAAATAACTAAGTATTACATGTGGAACTCTCTTGAAAAATTGTAGCATGTTTTTACTATTACAGCCCTCAAGGTTAACTAATCGTGAAAAGTGTTGATTATAGCATTATATTTAGATCTATGGGAGCGTTCTTTGATTGCTTTCTATATATAATTTAATCACAGTTTAAATAACAGTTTATTTTCATCCTACTTAGAGAAACAATGTAAAGTTGACCGTTAAGTCACTGGTTTGATTTACTGACACATAAAAAAAGAACATCTGACTGTACATGAATCATCAGAAATCACTTTGTCACAGATCAGGCATTAGAATTAATAGTTACTTACATGTTGTTGCATTACTGTCGAGTCCATTTGTAAAAGTTTGTTTGCAAAACCTGCGAATCCAGTCAAATGTACTGAATACAAATAAATAATGCTCAACTAAGACATTCACATTGTTGAAAATAAATAAATACCTAGGATCCTTTGGAAGGTAATGTTATTTGTAGTCCATCCTGTATCATTTTTCTCTCCTCATCATCTCACTAACACGCCAGTGGGCGGGGCCAAAGTTGCAATGATGAAGTATGCGTAGATTTTCTTCTGTAGAGGCAGTCTTTCACCTTTCACCATCTGGGCTTGGTTACAATAAAAGCTGTTTTTGGACTAACACAGAAGTTTTCAGTTCTGAAACTAGTATGATGACCTCTTATATGTCAAAAGCTCAAGGGAAATTTGATTTCTCAGTTCATGACCCCTTAAAGATAACTACTAGCGTCCACATCAATGCACGATAATGTTCTGTTTATTATAAGCACGTGCTCTATTTTGTCTGTCACTTTAAATACTTGAGTTTTTTAAAGTAGGATTCTGGTTGGTGGTCAATGTTTTTAGCGTTCATCAGCTGAAAAAAAGCTGTGCCGTTATCATTAGTTGTGGTGTGGACGATTTTTAAAACTAGATTTTTATCGTTATAGTTATCATCATTGGTGTGAACAGACCATTATTGCTGTGCCGTACGTGATAAACCTGTGGGGGTTTGCTTGTAGAGGCCATAGACGGAGGGATTTACGGGGTGTGTGTTGTTGTTTGTCTCCTCTGGGCACTATAGGGAGTACATGTGCTCCGCAGGTGGAGTCAGACTTCGCCAGGCCTTGCGTTCACCAAACTCAAATCGTAGAGCTGGAGAACGGTGCCTAGAGAATCTCCACCGGATGTGTGCATGTGCAGCTGTGTGTGGGTCAGAGGGCCAGCAGAGACTCCTGGATGAGCCGAGCTGGTAGGCAGCAGCACCAATAGAAATATAAACTAGATTAATAAAACAACAGTGCAGGACTCAAAGGAGCCAACAGACCCCCCTCAGCTCCCCTCCATCCTTGTTACCGGCGCTCCCTAATATCAGCGGGAGACCGGGCTTCATGGGCCCGCAGAGGCAGCGCCGTGTTTGATTCCGCCTGTGTTTTCCCTCTTGTAACACACTCCTACTTAACCAGGACAAAGATCATGTGTGGATGAGGAGCAGCGGGCCCTGCTCTATCTCTACGCTCCTTCTTGTTATCCGCCCAGCTTGCCTCTTCTCATATGCTCCAGTGACCCCAAACACCCCAAACACACATTCATTTGCACAGCACTGGCTCACCTGACTTTTGCTGGAGAGTTTGAGAATTGGATTGAGAATTAAGCATCATTCTCATTCACACTGAGGAGGCACGTGAAGTAAAGTGAATGTACATTTTAAATGCAAACAATACAAACTAACAAATCATTGAAAATTAAGTTGCATGATTATTGTACAAAGAGGCAGAAATCCTACATTTGCATGTGTAAATGTGGCCATTATACATGAATTGTACTTTCTGCAGATCGTGCTCATCCTCATATTTTTTTCATTTCCATGGAACAAATGTCAAATCTGGTAAATTGCAATTTTGCTTGGTTTATTAAGACTATAGACTGAAAACCTGCAAATTTTCTACTTGATCTAACCCATAAAAATGTCTTTTGTTGTTGGTAACCTAATTTGGCAGGTTGATTTTAGTCAGATTAAATAATGTTTTGTTCTTGAATAAATCCAGTTAGTTTACATGTGGAGCACATGTTTTAAAGTTACCTGGGAAAAAGCGTAAAATGTGATTTGTAGTGTAGTAGTACAATTTTGGTTTGGGTTCAAATCTCAACCCAAATCTGTAAAAAAAAAAACCCTACTTAAGAGTGTGCTTGATGTGGACACATCTAAATTAACTGGTTTTAAGTCAAAATGTTCTTTAATCTGACTAAATCAATCTGTTAAACTTGGTGTACATATAAACTAACTGATTTAAATTAATTCAGAAATGTTATTTAATCTTATTATAGGGTTATGGTTAGTTGCTTGTAATAATGCATAATTTACTTTTATTACTTATTTATTACTACTATAGTCATTACATGTAACGTGTACACACTAGATTACACTGACAAAAGTATTTTTATGGGTTAGATCAAGAAGAAAATTTGCAGATTTTCAAATAAATGCATGCAGTCAGTTAGTTTAGAGGTACACCAAGCTTAACAGGTTGGTTTATTCATATTAAATTTTGACTATGTTACCACATGAAGCATACTTTTAAGTAGTTTTAAAGAACTGGGTTAAGATTTTAACCTAGGCTAATTTTCATACTAAACCAAACTTGTACGACTACCCTACAAATCACGTTTTACACATCTTTTTTTCAGGTAACCTAAAAAAATGTGCTTTACATGTAACATTTAAACTAAATGTTTTGGTTACACTTTTATTTCAATAATCCACTTTAGACATCCTACTAACTATAAGTAACTTTGCAACTACGTCAACTAATTCTTAGAGTATCAGTAGACTATAGTAGACTGTTAGGTGTTAGGGTTAGTAGAATAAGGGTGTGTTCACACTTGGCATGTTTAGTTTGATTAAAATGAACCCTGGTGTGATTTTCTCTGTTAGTGCGGTTCATTTGAATAAGTGTGAAAGCTGCCATCTGAACCCTGGTGCGCAACGAACACCCTGAAAAGATGGGTCTCTCGCACCGCTTTCAAACGAACTCTAGTGCGGTTAAAATAAATTATGAAAGCAACAAGGACCAAAGACATGTAAACAAACCAAAAACAAGACATGATTTCACAAGATGTGACCCTAAAAAGGACAGAATGCTCAAGCATATCGGCTTTTCTCATCATAGTCACGATGTTGACCATCAAAGTTCGGTACAGGCATCAAAACCACGTCTCCTTGCAGCAGATCTTCGTTTGTGTGTGTGACGGAGGGATTCCTGCCGCTGTTTTGACTCCTTTAAACATTTTATAAGCTCTTAACAAGTTCTCAGCTGGTCAAAATACCACCATATAAAGGCTACGCACATACAGCAAACGCATTTAGCCTGGCACACAGCAATGTTTTGGATGTTCAGTACAGGTGATGATACACGAGGCAACTTTTTTGAGCAGTGTTGCCGATCGATGTTGCTTGAGCGCTTTCCCATTGAGAATGGTTAACAAATTTCTGTCTGGATACTTTAGATCAGTCGTGGGCCCTGTGTCTCACCTGGTTACCCGTTGACGGCAACATTGCCCAGCAACATTGCTCAAAAAGTTGCCCTGTGTATCATCACCCTAAGTTCCGTTGCAAAATA
Source organism: Rhinogobio ventralis (assembly GCA_039654625.1). NCBI lineage: Eukaryota > Metazoa > Chordata > Actinopteri > Cypriniformes > Gobionidae > Rhinogobio > Rhinogobio ventralis. The sequence continues at coordinate 7,424,703 of CM077193.1, read as the reverse complement.
TACATCATAAAAGCCGACCAATCAGGTTGTGAACATATCCCTATAGGTTTAGTATCTTTAGGATCGGTGTTAAACTGTAAACGCTAAGCGGACCAGGACTAAATGTCAATGTTACTAAATGTTACTTATAGTCAATGTCAGTGGGGGAGCATCAAAATTAAGTGTTAGCAGATATTAAGCAGAATGTCTACTAATACTCTAATAAGAGTTAGTTGACATGAAGTTACTTATAGTTAGTAAAATGTCTGAAGTGGACCATTGAAATAGTGTTACCAATGTTTTGGTTTGTACAACATTTTAAATTCAACATTTTATACGACTAAATCAACCTGACAAATTAGGTTATACCAAAAAAATTAAAGTCATTTCTACAGGTTAGATCAACCAGAAATAGATTATTGAGGTAACAATCGCAGGTTACCACTTTCCCAGTCTATCTCGCCCATGGCTTCAAGTGAGCCAGGACTACCATTGATGCCCCCTCCAAAAAAAGGTAGAAATGTACTGTACGGCTTGTCTGTGATACCAAAAGGAGGGTTTAATGTGCTTGTGTCTTGTAAAATGGAGGGAAATCTGAGCTGAGATGGTTTAGGATTTGGCTTTGGTATAATCCTATGCTAAATTCAGATCTAGAACTGTGGAGGGCTGCTTTTCTGTCTCTCTTTTCTGACTCTCCCTCTCTCTCTCATGTGTCTTAAAAAGTGATGATAGCGCATGGCTTCCCAGCTAGTGGAGCCCCAAGGCAAAATGTACATGGCTGCTAGGTACTGTTACGCTTTCTGCTTTCAGAAACAAGCAAACCCCCTTAAAGGATGCTGTAGTGTGGGGAGGGACTGTCTGTGAGCGGGAGAGAGAGGGAAAAAAAAGGTTGAGATAGAAAAAGAGAGGGAGAATTGGGAGGCAGGGGATGAACGTAGGAAGGAAGGAGCCCAAGAGGGAGGGAGCGCTAGGCTGTCTGAGGGAGAAAGAGAGAGAGGGAGAGAGAAAGAGGAAAAAAGTCCTCACAGTCCCCCAGTTCTTTGTAGAACATTTAGCTTTGACCCTCCCTTGCTTTTTCTCCTCCCTTCCACCTCACACACACATACACACACAGGCCAACAGATCTGCAGGATACAGTAGTCGCCAGCATTTTATATCTACCACAGTGCTGTTTTAATACATATCTCCACTTCAATAGTGTGTTTGTGCCCACAGGTCGCAGTAAGCAGGACTAGGGGCCGACAGACAGAATATAGACATGTTCATGATGCAGTGAAAAATACATCCATACAGATAGCAGTATAGGGCATGAGATAGAAGCCCTTTTTTTCTTTCTTTTTTTTTTTTTTTTTTGGGTTGAAGAGTAAAGATTGCTTTGGCTGTGAGCTGAGGAGAGACTGAACCCGAGGAACTCTGGGTAAGTTGTGGGCTTTTTTTTCCCTGTCTCTGCACTGCTGATTACGATGCTGCTGATTGATTGGTTCACGCTTCTGGATTATCATGGGCGGCTCGTCACCGGGTACCTGATGATGAGAGAATAGAGAGAGAGAGAGAGAGAGAGCAGGAAAAAAAAGGAGGAGAACAAAAAAATTGGCAAATGCAGGGAGCTCTGAAAGTGACACGGTGTGATTTTTGTCTGTTTACTTCTGTGTTTGCCGGTCGTGTGTGTGGTCCCAGTGACGCCCGCCCTTCGTTAGTGCAGCCGGCACGTGCTTGTGAGGTGTTGGGGAGGGGTTAGGCTGATGCCCGTGTAGCGGCAGGCCTTTTTGTGAATATGCAGATGAGGGGCGCGTGCTGCGTGCTAGGGGGGCCGAGAGTGTTTACGCTCGCCCTATAGGGAGTCTGATGCTCGACAGATTGTAGGATTTAAAAAAAAAAAATGTTTTTGTGCAATGCTGTTCTGGAGAGCAAGGTGGGATGGGAAGAACCGATAGAAAGATACGACCTGGGAAAGAGCGGAAATGGCAGCATGAGCTTCAGGCTGTATTTTCATGCCACTGACAAGACATGATGATTGCTGACCCCCTCCCGTCGCTCTCCAAACACATACGCGCGCTTCGCCCCTCCCTGAAGTGCCGTGGCTTTTTTCAGCCTCATTTGCATGTCAAAGCAGTGGAAGGCACTGTGCAGATTAGTATGAGATGACATAACGATGTAATGAATTAAACGCTGCCGTTTAGCTGTTGCACGGAGCGGCTCTGCTTACGGAGCTCGTGGGAAACTGATCCACTGCTTTCCCCTCACTGTTTCTATCTTTTGCATTTGCATCCGTCCTTCCTTTTTGCAATATATTACGCTTCTATAAATATGCGGCAACAAATATGTTTTATAAATAAGTACCAAGAATTTTTTGACTATTCTTTAAAGACTGCTCTCTGACTATATTAGTCATTCTATTCCATTTTTTATTTTAATACCATTGTGATGTTTAAATATTTGGTTACACTTTATTTGGTTACACTTTATTTTAATGTGTCCTTGTTACACGTTACATGTTACACATGTAGTTACTATAGTAATAACAAAAAATAAGGCATAGTTACATGTAACTAACCCTAAACTAAACCCTATTCCTACCCTAACCCTATAAGTACATGTTAATTACTATTACTCAGTACTTACTATAGAGTTATATAGGGTTTGGTTTAGGGAAAGTTAATTATGCATAATTTACTGTTATTTCTATAGTGAGTACATGTAGTAATGTGTAACTGTCCCCTTAAAGTACCAAATATTTTGAATTAGTTTTTATTTTAGTATTTTCCATTTGCATTTTAATTTTACTTAAAGTTTGAGTAATTTTGTTGTGTGTTTTTGTCATTTTTTATTATTATTTTGTTTAATATGCCTATAAATCTGGTTGTTTTAGTACATCAAGTTAAATGAAAATGAGAAATATTGTTTTGGCAACTAATAAAATAAGTCTAACCTTTTTTTTTTTATTATTATTATTTTTTTTCAGTTAATGATTATTTTTTATGGTTTTAGTTTTAGTAATAACCCTGGTTCGTATAATATCAGGGCATATATTTCTCCCCAACTCAAATGTTGTGTTTTTCTTTGCTTGATGACAAACAATCATTTCTCTATAGTGCACTTCAATATTTTTATGTAAAAATCAAGATTGGAGCATTTTTAAAACAAACAAAAACATATGGATTTATAATATTGAACATGATATTGATTATCAGCTGTAATAAAAAAATCTCCACTTAAACCCCGCCCCTTTATTCCAATCAACTTCAGATCTGCCTCCCTACATCCAATGAATAGAACCTAGTCCTGCCCTACTTTTTTAAAATTGACTTTTTAGTAATCCGTTTCACCCGGATGTGCATCACAATATGGAAGAAAAGCATTTTTGGAGGTTTCAATCTGAAGGTAAAAGTTATGTTCAAGCTCACTTATTTACTACACAACTCAACATTGGGATTTATTTGAATAGTATCCTTATCTGTCTGCAACAGGCTGGTTAATTAACACAATTAATCATGCTCCCTGTCATGTATACGTTTCACAATAAGCAATTTTCAGAGCTTTCCAAAAGTCTATATTGTTGCAGATCCGCAGTCAATTAACATGGCTTATACCAAACTACAACTATATTTGTTTTTGTGTTGTTGTTTTGTGCAGAGGTCTTCGTTTTTGAAAGTAAAATTATTTTGATGTGTTGCTCGGTGCGAGATGATAAAAAAAAAAAAAAAATTATATTTTAGGTATTATAGATACATCTTGTGTGAAGTCTACATCAAACAGAATAATAAATTGATTGCAAATGAATACACTAATGTTCAATAATATGGATATTAAGTCTCAAACACTTCAAAATCAATGTCTTGTAATGTTCTTCAATGATTTCTCATTTGCCAAAAATAGTTTATTTTTATAAACTGTAACTTGAAACTTAATAAAAGTAAGTGTTCATGATGCCTTAAAGTTTAGTCAACTTGAAATGTGAAGTACTAAGTGACAACTTGGATATTTGAGTTGACTAAACTTAAAATTTTAAGGCAGCACTAACACTTACCTTTTTAAGTTGAAACAACGTTTTACAGTGTATATTTTTCTCAGAAAATAGTAATATATGCAATTAGCATATCATGTAATTTATTTGATTCAAAGTTTTAATTGATTGACAGTTCTGCTAATAATAGAAATGAATATTTTTCGCTGTTTCTCTTAAGACTGCATCCTGCTAGTAACTATTTGAAGAGCATCGCAAATAAATGATTGCAGTTCCACTTTCATTCAAACTCTTTCTATATATGTTCACTATTTCTTTTCTCCTCTTTCTGTTATTTGTAATTTTTGTATCCTCTTTCTCTTGTTTTCTATCTCATCTATGCTGCTGGTTTTTGAGGTGTTTGACAGCTATTGTGTGAATGAACTCTTCAACTCAGTATATTATAGTTTGTTTTACATTGCAATAACTAGAGACACTGATTTCCTCCTGTAGCGGCTCCTAAAACCATTTCTACGCTCATCTATAAAACACACACACATCTCACACCTCTCAAGACTCTGGCAATAACCCGGTGTGAAAAAAATCTACAATGAACCTCCTTGGGGACCGAGAAGTCCCTAAAACCTTGCATCTCATAGTGTGTGTGTGTGTGTGTTAATGGCTTTGTACTGTTGAGCCGCACATTGATTGATGTTCAGGAAGAAGCGGTGGTTTTATGAAGCTGAGAGAGACGGAGGCACGACGGGCCGCTCTCCTGTGGGTCTCAGCGGTAACACAGCCGAGTGTGTCACACATATCACCCGTCTGCCCCTGACAGGCTGGAGAGGCTGCCACCATATTGCAGGAGTGTCTCTCTACTATTGACCAAGTCACCTGAGCAAACTGCCTGGCAGCTGGATTGGTCCCCTGTCTCTCCAAACTTCATTTTCTCTCTTTTATTTTATTCCTTTTTTATCAGCTCAATTCACTTCTCTCACTCTGTATTGATTAGACATGTCCAACGCTGACTTGATATCTGTCACCTTTTTAGGATGCCAGCTCTCTTATTTCATTACATGAACTTGAAAATTTGATAATGACACAAAAAGTTTGATGTAGAACTTGATGTAATCAAATGTACAAATGAATTTTCATGCTATACTAAAACATTTTTGCAAATGCCCATTTAGAATTATATTAATACATATAAATTGTAACACTAATTTGACTGATTTTACTTATTTTCAATCACAAAAAGGAAAAGTGATGATGCAATGATGATTGAATTTTCTCTGTACTTGAGTAGAGTAAGTTTTAAAGAGTTTTGAAACCATATTTGAATGTATCAGTAATTTAAACTTTTTAAACTTGTATTATTATTTTGTTTAATATGCCTATAAATCTTATTTGAGCATAAATGATGAATGATGAATGCTAACACTGTTGCACCCCCCCCCCAGCAAATTTGAAGTAGAAAGACTTAAATAGTATTTTCTTGTAAAACATACTCCAATTATCTGTTTTATTTACTTTTTAAAAACATTTTTGCAAACTTTTTTGCAGTAGTTATGAAGTTAATTGTATGACTGAATATGAATAATTCAAACTTTAAAAATATAGATCATTCTGGTCGACTTAGCTGATCGATATATTTTAGTAAAAAGGTTTAAACTCATTTCAGAGAGTTATAATATGTTTAACCGCTTTAAATACACATTTAGTTTTATTGATATAATAAAATATATAAAGCAGTGACATGATCTGATTTGATATACACTGTAAAAATGATATGATCAGTAAGTCATGGCAACCTTTGATTTTACATTGTTAAACGAGATTCAACTCTATTTTTAAGTCAGTTTTAATATTAAGTTGACATGACTTGTACAACCAAGTTGATTCTACTTAAAAATTTAAGGCAGCACAACTAAAGTTGAAATAGGTGGAAATTTTTTACAGTGTACAGTGTTGTTGAAATCTTTTTAAATTCGTACCCCAATTGTTTCAGTCACCCCTGTAACACTGATTTTCCTGAACTTGATTGTTGCAGAAAGGCAAATTAACCAGTGAAAACTGTCCAATGAAATGATCATGTTTCCTGTTCGTTCGACAGTCGAGCTGAGTGGCAACTGAATAATCAATGAGTTTCCTGTCGTGGTACAAATACCTCATTGATTTCATTGATTTATGTATCAAGCTGTAATTTGATTTTCAGAGTGTGCCATTTCAGTGTGAGGGAGGCTGAAAGCGGTTAAATCAGGGGTTGTGTTGTGTGTTTCTCTGCGGTTGGAGTAGTTGAGGAGGTGCAGTGTAGCGCCGGACTCTAGGGTAATGAGGACGCTCTCTGACAGCTAGCCTAAAGTGTATGGATGTGTTTGGTGCTACTAATCGGCTGCATGAACCCAGGGGGATGGGCATGTGTGTGTGTGTGTGTGAGAGAGAGAGAGAGAGAGAGAGAGAGAGATTTGATGCTTTATGGCTGTGGTGCACAAACAGGGACACACAAGCTAGAATAGACACACACACACACACACACACAGATCAGAGGTCCTCTGGGATTCATGCTTCGCTTCCCTCTCGCTCAGCTAAACACACAGAAGCGAACGCATGACCACTCATAGAACACTCTTTATTAGAATGTATCTACAAATCATACACGCAGTCAGTCTAATCCATACCAACACACATCCCACAATTCATCTCTCATTGGTTTCCCTACTGAGATGAAAATATTTCAACTTATCAATGCCTCTTACCTTAAAGGAATTAATAAATTGCCTCGCTCACATTCGTAATGATGCATTGAGTTAGAAAACCAACCTTGCATTGTTTTTTTTCCCTGTGCAAAGTGTAGAATGTGTGGAATCCCAAACAAATGCTTTTCCAATATGGTGAAGAACATGAATAATGTGATATCATTTATTTCTCTTAGCGGTGCTGCAGATGTGGCTTTAATTGCATTATAAGGTTTGTTTTGCTCCAGACCACATCTCAATTTGAGTTTTGGAGCCTGTGGCAGCGGTGCCACTGATACAATTAATATAAAGTAGCCCCTATTGGACCAGTGAAATTGCACACGCTAATAAATACATATACGGTTGAATAAATATTGATCGTGCTGGCTATGTGGACAATACATGTTTGACTTGATTTCCACAATTTGCGAGCCAGCGAGGCTGTTGTATTGGCTCTGGGCTGGAGAAGCTGGAATAATGTGTTTGGGCGAGTGTGTGCATGTCTATATATATATATATATATATATATATATATATATATATATATATATAGCATATGTGTCAAAGGATACGTCAACAGATAGGTGGGCGAGTGTGTTACAGGGTCCAAGCCGAACTCCTCGCTCGTGTCACTCCACACTGCAGTTTTCGCTTTCTCCTCTTGGTGCTCTATTGCCAATAACGAGGATGGGCAGGAAAGGGAATTATTGGTATTGATCTACCCAAGGGGATCATTAGGAATCACTATCAATCCACAGCTCTGTGCCGCACAGTACTGGCCAGCACAGACATTGCCAATTTGTCCCTATTAGAGAGGCTGGTCTGTGTGTGTCTGCTCATAGAGAGGCCGCCTGGAGCCCAGTGCAGCGGAGCCGGCTGCTGCTGACCTCAGGACAGTGGTGTAGTGCTGGTCACCTCATAACAGAGCTCTCAAGAGACGCAGACATGCAAGATCCAGACGAATTATGTGAAAACGAGAATGATACACAAACAAAAACGTAAATGGGATAGTTTACCCAAAAATTATGTATTCACCGTCATGTTGTTCCAAACCTGCATGACTTGCCTTCTTCTGTGAAATATAAAAAAGGCGATATTTTGAGAAATGTCTCACTGTTCATATAGTGGAAGTCAATGGCTTGAGTACAGAATTTTCATTTTTGGATTAACTATATGGGTATTGGGCAAATCGATATATTTAAAGGGATGTTCAGGGTTAAATATAAAGTAAACTGTATATATTAAGTTGTAATCCCAACTTACAGCACCCCAACAATTGTTAAGACAAAAAAATAAACATTTGATAATGAATTACTTAGGTCTATGAAGCAACACGCTTAATATTTAAAAGGATATGTATCTGTGTGTGTGTGTATATATATATATATATATATATATATATATATATATATACTATATACACACACATAAGTATACATACTGTATATAATATAAATATATAGTTTATATTATATAAACACAAACTTTGAGATGCGATTAATCGATTTGACAGCATATATGTCAAATCGATTAATCGCATCTAACAACAGTGTTTATGTAATATATACTATATATAGTATATACAGTATGTATGTGTGTATATATATATATATATACACAGACACTTACGCACACACACACACATATGTATATATATTATATAAACACAAACATTTGTTAGATGCTCAAAATGATTAAATAATATTATATATATATATATATATATATATATATATATATATATATATATATATATATATATATAATATTATTTGATAATTTTTTTAGTTTTTACATGTTTATATTTCATTTTATACAACAATTCTAATAGTAATAATACTTTTAATAACAATAATACATATATTATTGTTAATATTATACTTACTATTATTATTATTATTTTAATATATATTTTTTAAATGTATTTATGTGTTTAGATTTGACAAACTGTGTTAAAAAAAGGAACAAACATATTATGTCATAAATATATATAATATTATGCCATTGCTACAAATGCTGGGTTAAATTGACAAAAGTTTTAACCAGGAACATTCCTTAAAAAATATATATTTTCTTTTCTTTATACCATTTCTTTAGGGTCATCATGTTCAGAACTCTATAATCAAGAACCATGTTTTGTTGTATAACATTCTTGAGTTGAGCTAAGTGGTGATTAAAGAGCTCTTGATGTTACATTAAAGTTCTTCATCACAATTTATTGCTTTCTGGGTTCTTTACAGAACCATTTCGTAGATGTTCTCCCATATATAGGCTGAAAAATCAAACTATCTGGTTCAAATAGGAACCGTTATGTTTAAGATTTTACATTGAACATCAATTTTTTTAAATGTTTTGTGCACTTTACAGAGTTTCTTTCCACAAACGCATCAAAGGGTCACCGCTGATAATTTTACCCCATGCAGCTCTGCTTGGATTTCTTATCAGAATCTTCTTTGCTTTCTTGAATGGTTTGTTGATCAGGAGTTGCGGTCTCTGTGGTATCAGACTTACATCACGCTTTAGATCAGACACACACTGCTCTGAAAAAAACATTGTGTTGTGTTGTGATGTAGCGAGTCCTATCACTCTGTAATACAAAATCTAATATCGCTGTTTCGTGAGCCCTTCAATATCTCTCTCTTTCTATTTCTCCCTCTCCTTCTCTTCTGCTTTGTTTTGTTTCCTGCCAAGTGTACACAAGAAAGATTGGCAAATTTAATAGACCTTCACCTTCAAAAATCTCATGCTTCTTTACAGGACCTCCCGTCTTAACCCAGTTCATTCAACAATGTGTCAACATTGAGCGTGCTCACAGAAATACACACAGACATTTGTTCCTCCACATTTTAAAGGCTTTTATGAAAATCCATGAGTGTTCATCCACCTCAGTAGCATTTGGAATGGTGTTATAGAAAAATCCATGACAAAAGATTTGTCCCCTGTACCTGGAGAATACTGATGCATTATTCTGGGATGGTGTGAATGTTTACAGGCTTCTGTGGGGAACTGTGGAAATTTAGTGTGTGATGAATAAAGGAACAATCCGTGAAAACAAAAACGCTGGCACACACATCTACAAAAATATACATGCACTTCTCTCAAGGATGTCAGTACTGATTTAAGATAGGCAAGTATGTCCAGAGCCCTTTTTTCCCATGACCTTTGGCCTGAGCGTGACCTCTGTGACCCGGAGCGGCTGCTGATGTGGACTTTCTCACAGCCACCGTGCAACTGTTCCGTAATGTCATCGACACATTGACCATTTAAAATATAGAGAGACAGACAGATTGCAGGTACACTGACGTAACAGAACAGAAAGGGATTTTCAAAAGAATATTTTCAGTGTGAAGTGGCAAATATATGTGACCCTGGACCACAAAACCAGTCACAAGGGTCATTTTTTTTAGATGTATACATCATCTGAAAGCTAAATAAATAAGCTTTCCATTGATGTATAGATAGGACAATATTTGGCCGAGATACAACTATTTGAAAATCTGGAATCTGAGGGTGCAAAAATCGTCTTTAAAGTTGTCCAAATGAAGTCCTTAGCAATGCATATTATTAATAACAATACATTTTTGATATATTTACGGTAGGAAATTTATGAAATATCTTCATGGAACATGATCTTTACTTAATATCCTTATGATTTTTGGCATAAAAGAAAAATCTATATTTTTGACCCATACAATGTATTGTTGGCTATTGCCACAAATATACCTGTGCGACTTATGACTGGATTTGTGGTCCAGGGTCACAAATATATTATATAAATATGTATAGATATGGTGTATAAATATATTAAACTGTGTTTGCTAAATGATTTATATTAAATTAAGATTGTAGATTTATATTTTCAGTCACAAGAAATTGCACATTTGCAACAATAGCACACACGCATGCACGCACACACACACACACACAGACACACACACACACACATATGTATATATACACATAAACTCACATAAAGTGATATATACTATATAGCAAATCTCAACAGCCTGATTTTTTTATTTAGTTGCAAAATGTATTTATGTTATGGATATATAAGTATGTATACTCGCATTGGACGATATATACCATATAGCATATCTCAACTGCTGGATTGCTTGTATCTTCGCAAAATGTAAATTATACACCAAGCTCTAATATAACCATAACACATAAAACTATTAAGATATTATAAACATTAACATCATGATTTTCTGTAAAATAGTTTTGAAATGTGTATTGTGAAAAGCGCTTTACAAATAAATTGGTAACACTTTACAAATGAGGTCCCATTACTTAACATTAGTTAATGCATTAAATAATAATGAGCAATACATTTGTTATTTATTAATCTTTGTTCACTTTAGTAACTCCAGTCTATTAAATAATCCTAACTGATACAACTTTTGATTGTCAGTAAATGTTGAAATTGTGTTAAGTAATGTAGTTATGTTAACAAATGGAACCTTATTGTGTAAAGTTTTACCAATGCATTTGACCAATTTACAAATATAATAATAGCTAAATAAAATTCAACCCTGTATTGTACTTCTATTGAAGTCTATTAGTTAATATGATCAAATCGGCCTGACTACATAATGTTACATCAATGAACGTCATTTTTAAGGGCCAGATCAGGTGGAAAAATCTCTTCAAGGTCTAACAACTGATTTTGATCTGTTCAGTGTGCAGTGCTCTGACAACCTCAGTCCTGAATCTTTGCAGTGCATAACACATGTCCCTCAGCACCACCATTTTATCTCAAAGCCATGTTGACAGAGATAGAAAGAGTCGATCAGGGAACACCTAGAGACACAAACATTCAACCACAGATCAGACTCAAAATCAGCAGTTTGCTAATGATCAGTGTTTATTATGTGGAAAATCTGTGTGCATGTGTAATAGCAGAGCGAGATGAAGTGAATGTGTGTTTTATTTTGATATGATGTTTGATGCTGCCCCACATGATGTCTGGTTTGTCCAATAGAGGGCAGTATTCACTGCCCAGAGCATGACCACTAGCACGGCTTTAGAGCGTAGTCTGAACAGTGAATAGTTTTTTTTTATACACAAACAAATCTGGCTTGTATTGTTTGTATTGTTGTGGCTTATATTGTTTCTACATGCTAGCCTGACCATCCTTTACTTTATATATTTATATATATATATATATATATATATATATGTGTGTGTGTGTGTGTGTGTGTAAATGCTGGGTTGTTTGGGTCGGTCAAGTGTGGACAAACCCAACCTTTGGGTTAATTTTTTTTTTTAATTAAATATGTAAACCGAACGGTTGGGTTTTTTGCATAATTCACATTTGAAACAACCCAGCATTTTTTAGAGTGTATGCATATATATATATATATATATATATATATATATATATATATATATATATATATATATATATATATATATATATATATATATATATATATATATAACCTACAACATATAACATATAGCCTACAATGTATAATTTAAATACAATGTATGATAAATATGTGTGTATCATACATACATACTTAATATATAATAATATATACTTACATAATATAATATAATACACCATGTTAGTGTGATTCTATACACTATATATAACATATATAATGTATGATTTACACACACACACACACACACACACACACACACACAATACACCATGTCAGTGTATATCTATGTACCATACTATAGAAATGTATATAGAAAAAACTTGAATCATAATCATGCATAGGTGTAGTAAAATGGCTTATATACGTTTTTAAAAGAAGAGGAAAACATTGCATATTCCTGTTTTCGATGTCAAAGGCTGTATGTCCAATAAAATGTACTATATCCTTTCAGAAACATAGTGAAGTGCATGTTTACGGAGGGCAGGTCCTCCTGGTGTCTGTTAGCATGTGGATCCACAAACATGTGGCTTTCCACCACCACAAATGAATGTGAAATGTAACATGAAGGACAGCTGTTAAAGGAAGCAGGGCTGTGTGTGTGTGTGTGTGTGTTTTGATGAGCCAGTGGAGGCAGACGGTCTAGGTATAATCAGATAAATCCAGGGCTCACTAGCCGCAAAAAGGCCACAAATGAAAACATATATTAAAAACAGAAGACACAAGGCATCGGCGTTGTATTTTTGCTTACGGGATGGACGGGCTACGGCAAAGATCGTCATCATAATAAGAGTGTACGTGAGCTTACGTGCGTCTGTTTTCCTGACAGATCTGCGGACAGGGAGCCGGAGAAAAAGCGGAGAGATAGATGAGGGCCACGCTGAGGCTGTGGGTGTTTTAATTATAGGGGCTCTGTAGCTTGCTATCTTTTCTGGGCTTTAGCTCTGTCTCATGAATTGAGCGCTACCTTTATCCCTAAGCCTTCAGCTCCTCTGGCCAAACAAAGAAAAAAAGGGAAGGGCAAGGCTGAGGTTTTTTTAAAGCCGTTACTATGCCACGCTTACCATTAATATCCCTTCAATCACAGCTTTTTTATGTGGTGCCGAGCGCGCTAACCCCTTTAAACTGACCCTCATGGCCTTTATTACAGCCGTCCCAGGCCGTATAAAAATACGCTACTAGAAGGTTTCAGATGAACCGCATTTGACTTTAGCTCCAGTACGCCGCTGAATCTACCGAATAAGCACAGGGAAGGAGCACTCGCTGTTTTCCTTCCTCTGTGTATTTCTTGTCTTCTCTTTTCCTTTCCTCCTCCTATTTTTTTTCTCTCTTTCTATCTGCGGAGTAGATCATCGAAATGCCAAGCGTTCCGGATACATAGTGTCTATGACAACACTATTGGCTGAAAATGGCTTGTATGGATGGGCATGCTAGTCACATGACCTCACCCTAGAGTCTTGCTGAAAGAGACTCAAGCAAAGATTCCACATATAGACATGCCAGAGGATTTGACATTTCTTTGAGGCTAGAAATGATTGGGATGTTTTCAAGTAAAACAGGATGGGTCCTTTATAAATAAACATTTTTATAAGTCTATTTTTTTTTTTTTATCTGAATTTTATGCAAGTCATTTAGCCATATATATATATATATTTAAAAAGTGCTGTGCAAATGTGTATTTTTTTCAACTCTGTATTTTATGCAATTTGTTTAAACAAAGTGCTTTGTTAAATGTTTGTAAAATTTCCCCCCAAAAATATGAATGTTAGGATTTATTTTAATCTTGAAACGTTAAATAAATGCTTTTAGCATTCTGCCCTGTAATTTAACCACTGCAGCTATGTAAACAGCAGATAATAACATTTTCATATCTGTAAATTCCAAAATTCCTTAAACCCTTAAATGTTTAGCGTGAATGTTTGTAATATTCGGTCCGTACAGTATTTCCATGACAACATACTTTTTTTTATTTTTTTTCATGATTGTTCCCGTCTTGACATTTCTCCATTTGGTGAAAATTGTGAATTGCCTTGACTCTTTCTTCAGCCAACATGTCACAAGGAAAAAAAAAAAGTGTTATGGGGGGTGTTGGGGGGATCTAATGGGCGTCTGGACTGATTGTCCTCAGCCGTGGCAGTAGAGACAAAGCAGATGAATTGTGAAATGTATTCGAAGAGATTGGAGACAAGTGCATGTCAGCACCCCCTCCATCTCTAGTCCTCCACCCACCCTCTCCTCTCCTCTTCTATCCTCTCCTCTCTTCCCTCTGGATTTCTTCCTCTCCATCTTCTCTCTTTTTGTCTGACACGCTGCATAAAAAAGGCATGACAGCACTGCTCTGTTTGAGCAAAATATTAGAAAAAGAAAAATGCAATTTTCTCCGCTTTCAGATGACTTATCCACGCAGTTGATATTTGTTTGATATTTGCTCGGTTGCATGCATTTTAATTGTCAAATATTATGATGGGCATCACAGAGCAATTTCATTTGAATTATCAAAATCAACAGTAGTCATGCAGAGAAAAAAATCATAAAAAAGGCAGTATCTCATTATATGTGTATTATTTTAAGAAACAAATTTTTAAAATGATATTTTTAATAATTAATGCAAATTGTAACATTTTATTTTACAGTGTCCTTGCTACACGTTAAATGTAGTTAACAATAAATTATGCATAATTATATGCAACTAACCCTAACACTATATTAATTACATGGTTAATTAATATTACTCACCACTTAAATGTATAATTATAAAATAGTCTACCCTAAAAACAAAAAACTAAAACAGATTTATTATAAACCAAATAAGTGAATTATTTGGATAAATTCAGCTGTTAAAATGATCAGGTTCATCTTCTTTACATTTGAACCTGACTGGCCGTTGTCCTGTCTGAGGGAGCGTCTGGCCCCTGTCTGGCTTTCGTCTGGCCCCTGCCCCAACCTGTGACCCTTAACTGGGAATGGACGGAGTCAGTTAGTCAGCAGTGTGCGTGTGCGTGTGTGTGTGTGAGAGGTCCTGGTAAGCCTTATGTTATGGGGACAAAATGTCCCCACAAAGATGACAATATCCGAAATCCTTGTCCTTGTTCGGACATTTTTTGGTCCCTTTGAGGAAATCAATAAGTGATGTTTTTTGAAAATGTAAAAATTCTGAAAGTTTTGTGTGATGGGTTTTAGGGTCAGGGGATATAATATACAGTTTACACAGCATAAAAATCATTATGTCTATGGAACGTCCCCATAAAACCTAGAAACCCAATGATGTGTGTGTGTGTGTGTGTGTGTGCGTGTGTGTCTTCCGCCTCACAAGAGAGAGTCCAGCCTCTGCTTCGAGTCTGAATTTTGCATTTGCTGTCGTATGTGTGGCTTTGAATAAAATCACTGTGTATATACTGCAGAGAACAAAGGGAGAACGAAATCGTCTACAATAATGTATATATGTGTGTTTGCCGCAGACATAAGGAGCTGCAACTGAGACGGCCGTTCCGTTTGTGAATGAAAATGAATCGATAGATCAGTTTTCGAATTTGTGAAAGATGATTATAAAGCCTGTTGACTCAGTAGTAAATGGCAGCTCGGCTCTCACACTCTTTGTTTTCAGGTGAATGTATTTATTATTCATTCTTGCATCAGTGTATATCTCAGGCCCTCCATATTTGACTATGAATAATGGAAGAGCTTGTGGAGCATAGAGGTGGAGGTGTGTGTGTGTGTGTGTGTGCGTGTGCGGAGCTGTGACTGGCCACTGCTGGGTCCTGCTCGGTCTGCCTCACTGCCCTTAATAACAGTGTATAAATCAAGAGTCTCCTGTCAGCCACGCTGCCTTCATTAAAATCAAATGGGAAACTGGCCTCTTTGGATCCAATTTTAATAAAACCAGGTAATCAAATACGGCTCAAAAAATAGGTCATCATTTCACAGCCTCTGAGATGGCCGCCACACAGTGTTTTGTGTACACGCAATGTTAACAGGGTCGAAGACCTCCCTACGTCACACACACACACTGCATTCATACAGTACATGCTCAAACACACACACACACACACTGCCAAAAATAGTCTGTGTGATTGAAAATTTCCAGCAGTTATGTGGTGTATTCAACTTTCCATGAAGTTGATTGAATTGACAATGAATGTGTAAAACTTCAAACGGGAGTGTGTGAGTGTGTGTGATATCCTCTGATTTATTTATATAAAACATCTCATATTTTCAAACCTAACATTTATACAGTGAAATTTTAAATCTACATTTTTATCAAAATTATTTTATATGTATGAAATGGTTATTTCACAGATGTGAATGTTTTGATCATTTCTCTTGAAAACTTCTGACATTTAAAATCACACCATGAATTTTTTTTGCATGTCTAAAATATGTTTAAATATTCATTCAAAATCTAAAACGTTTAGAAAATTTCAATAAGATGTGTTTTTTTCCCCTCTCTCTTGCTGTGTGTTGTACATTTGTAGGTGAGGTGTTTGTACTGGCTATGAAGCTCAGTCGAGAAGGGCGATACATTGCTGTGACAGACCCTTTGGTGCATAAGGTGATGTGTCGACAATGTTTCGGGGCTTTTCGGCAATGATTTCAGTTGCAGATGCTTTGGTTCCCGAGCGACGATGTCGGACTGTCTGTCTGTGGTTTTTCAGCACAGATGACTGGCCGAAATCCAGCCAGGCGTGTATCACACTCTTGCAGCGAGTGTACGAGGAACAAGAACCATCAGCCCCCATTTGGTCCCCCCTAAATAACCTTTATCACCTCATTCCTGCTCCATCTGAGGGGGACATACGCTGACCATACTGATTTATACCGCTGGACTGGATTTTTATATGTCGGTATATATAGCGATATGTGACAGTAGTACATCACAAACAGTTTGATCAGGAAATAAAGTTATTTACAAATTAACAAATTGTGTATGCCATTGATTTTGTTTAATTTATTTTTAGGTCCCACTTTATATTAGGTGTCCTTAACTACTATGTATCATTTGATACAATGCACGTATTGTGTATATACATGTTTTTACATTGTACTTATATTTTAAAAAAAAATTACTGCATGTAATTACAGCTGTAATTAATTTCTGTAATTACAGCTGTAATTCTTTTCTGTAATTACATCTATAATTACACTGTTAACCCTTCCTCTTAAATCTACCCATACCACCAAACCTGTCCCTAACCTTACCCGTATAACACCTCAATAGCATCAATTTGCAAAACAATATAAACACAATAAGTACATTGTACTTTTTTTGATGCAAGTACATAGTAGTTAAAGACACCTAATATAAAGTATGACCTATTTTTTATTATTAATTAATTTATATTAAAGCCAATTGACATGTCAGTTAGATGCCCAATCACTAAATAGTAGAATACAATAAATATAGATAAAAAAAATAAAATAAAAAAAAATTAAACAGCACTGAATATTTCTGTAACAAGATGGAGACAGGAAGATCTCCTAATTCAGCCAATGAGCAGAAGAGGGCACTCTCACTCGCTCTATTTTTTTATTTCTTTTTTTCTCTCTCTCTCTTTATTTCTCTCTCTTTCCCTCCCTCCGTGAGCTTCATTCGCTCTCCTATCTTCCTTTGAAAATACACAGGCAAAAAAAAAAAAAAAAAACCTGCACCATGTGCCTTATGGTGTGCATTAGTTCCTGTGACACAACCATATATATTAGAAATTCTAATGATTTTTACATTTCTTTTGCATTTGCACCTGTTTTGATTTGTTTAACGGAGGACGCTTTAAGCCACATTGTAAAAAAACATCAAAAATGACACACTGCACTTGATATTTCTGCCGCCTTAAAAATAATGTGACTACTCTTTGTGTTGTCATATTATTTAATATTTTTTCAGTTGATTTAATTTCGATAATTACCTTTACAGTGCACACAGACCTACAGTAATAAATAATTTGGTAACACTTTACAATATAATCTCATTTGTTAACATTAGTTAATGCTTTAACCAACATAAACTAAAATGAGCAAATGCATTCTCACAGCATTTATTAACCTGTGTCAATGTTAGTTAAGAAAAACGTTAATGTTCATGTTAGTTCAGTACATCCATGTTAACAGATACAACTTTTCAAATGTATTAGATAATGTTAAGATTAATAAATGCTGTAGAAGTATTGTTCATCGTTAGTTCATGTTAACTAATGAAACCTTATTGTAAAGTCTTATCGATAATTCTTGGTCTGTATAATTCCTCATGTCATGTGTAAGCAAAAGTTCATCTGCTCAAAGCCTGTGATGGACTGGCTATCCATCCAGTGTATTACCCTGCCTTCGGCCCGGGACAATGGGATGGGTGTCCCTGCAACACTATGTAGGACAAGCGGTGGTTTGGAGAAATGGATGGATCTGCTCCAAAATGCAAAACCAAAACACCAAACGCACACACTGTCTTGTTCCTCTGCCTCTAGCGAATGCCATTTTTCATGCGCGTCCTCTCATCCGACATGTTGATCGACTCGGTGAAACATATTTTCGGGTCGGAACTGTCGGTCAACCTGCATATTAAGAAATCATAGCAGAGTCTTGCAGTTTTGAAGATGGGATTGAAATGGAACAATGACAGCATTTCTCCTTTACACACGTGCTAAATGAAGAGTGCTATTCTCTGTGGAGATGTTTCCTTTTTATTACGCGTTTATGTAAACCCTCAGAGAGCTTAATACAGCACTGGCTGCCAGGTTGCTTTATTCACATTCTCCTTTCAGATCTTTAGAGCTGCCAGATTTGCCTTTTTAAAAATAGTGGTCATGTTTTCTGTCTTGTCTTTTTTCCCTCTTTTAATCTCTGTGGCCCTATTTTCTTGATTCCTCAAAGTGGATGCCACCCCCCAATGCCTTTATATCCACACACACACACACACACTTAGATACACATATACATGGAAATGGAGGAACGCACTGCAGTTATTACAGTCCCTCCAGACACACGAACACAAACAAACAATAGCTTCCTGGGTCCAATTGCTCATTCTGTCTCCCAGTGGCCCCCTCACGCTCTCTTTCTCTCTCCTCTGATGGGCCACTGTAGTTCCTGTCTCTCCCTCCTGCGTTTGTCCTCTCTCCTCTCCTCCCGCTGCTTCTCTTCCTGTTGCCGGTCTGGGCTAGCATGTTAGCTCGGGCCCCCGCTGGCTTGAATGAATACACATCCTCATATCTGCTATGGGGAAGGTGCCGGGCTATAGACAACTGCATCCAGTCTTCTCGCTATCAAAGGGTTATCAGGGTCCCTCAGGCACTTCGAGGGGCAGCTCTAAAAGAGAGAGAGAATAGTGTGGATTGGGTTTTGGATAATACATATAGATTTACTTATTGTGCACATGAGCAAATATATATTATTAATGTTATATATATATATATATATATATATATATATATATATATATACTCGTGGGGACCAAATAGTATGTAATAAATAATCATATTTTATTACATACTATTATTTATAATACATTACACACATGCACACGCACACATAAATGTGTGTGTGTGTAATGTATTATAAATAATAGTATGTATATATATATATATATATATATATATATATATATATATATATATATATATATATGTATATATATATATATAGTATTATTCTTAATTAATTTTTTATAAACTTTAATAAACATAATTCTATTAAAAAGTATATATATATATATATATTATAATACATTTATAATTAATGTATAATAATTTTTAGCATTGCTATTGATCATAATTTTATACATTTATTGTTATTATTTGTAACAAATAATTAAAATAAAAAATTAATGTTATATATTTATTTTATAAATGTAAATATATCGATATATAGATTTAGTATATACATGATTACAAATAATAATAATAATAACAATAGGAAGAGCATAGTTTATGTACATTCCTTAAACAAGGCACCATGCTGTTAGTTGTGACACAAATTATAGAAATAATAACTAAGCATTAAGTAACAGTTGGCAGTAATTTAGGTCTGTAGATTTGTGTTTATAAATGTCAAGGCAGTGTGTGTGACACTGTAGATGCTAGCTGAGTCTGTTCCTCTGCACTGTATTAGCATGTCAAGATGGACTGTCGTAATGAATTGCCATCCCCAAATTTTGCAAGTTAAAAAGTGAGAATGAGAGTAAACCTTTGTTTATGTCACCTATCAGCATGAAATATTTACCATTCTCCAGCTCCCGGCTCGCTGTCTCCCAGCAGCATGATAAAAGCTAAGCATCCTGTCTTAACCCCTTCCTGTGCCGCCACCGCTGAAAGTCAGAACTTCAGAACGAGCAGGAAAAGACATCATAAAAAACCTCCCCTGTGACTCAAAGCCCGTTTCAGGTGCTTTCCCTTTCTCTCGTAGAAAACATTCCTCCGGGAACCCGCCAGAGCATTTGACCAGGTGATTGTGGCGGCACTGTAAATATATTATTCCAGAAACAGGTTTTATGAATTTCTACATGTGTGGTGTACATGTGCTTTATGCATGTGGATGTGTTTGTGTGGTTTTATGCTGATTTTTGTGTATTTGTATTTGAGACAAAAACAAAAGCCACATATTTTTTTCTATACGTATGTGCAAAAACGCATGAATAGATGTCTGTGTGTGTGAATGATGGAGAAGCATCTGGCTTTTTTATGCAATGAAGTCTGTCTGCGGCACATTTCTCTCGGTGGAGGTGTGGGTGTGGGTGTGGGTATAAAATGCCTGCGGTTGCCTTGCAGGACTGATGCTTCTGAAACCCACCATCTCTCTGCATTCGCTTTCAACACAAAAAAACATGTCCCCCAGCTAAGGTGCTCCTACACTGCTTTCACCATCACTATTTCAAGAGAAAACAAAACTGTGAGCCGCGCTCGCCCAGATACTAGAAGTTGTAAAGGTGCGTTCGCCATCTTTCTGAGGTGAATTGTAAGCGCGGCTGCTCGCTGCACCGTGGAGGCCGATCGGGGCCGAAACCTTAGCTTTCCCTCTTTCGCCTCAGTGCCAGCTTTCACATCCACGCTGTGTCGAAAATGTGTTTCCTGTAATACATATGGCCCCCTCACGTGGATTTGCGCAAGGTATTCATCACATCACGCAGCCAACGACATGTTGGGATTAGAAAATGATGTTTTATTTGCATGCCGTGGTGGTTGTGTGGTATTATATGCTGCGTGAGCGGGAAGAAGCGAGTTACCTTGTTTGAACTGTTAAGATCGCAAACAAATAATGCAAACACAAAAGAAAACGGTGAATTTCAAATCTGTTCTGACTTTGAAATCATCTCCAGTGGTTGCTGTTTTCTCTCTAATCTGAACGTTATTAGTTCCATCAGTGGCAGAAAGGCTTTTGAAGTAGATCTAACAACATAAATATCTAAATGTCGAGGCAGAAAGCTGGATGTGATTTCCATGCAGGTGAGAGTCGAGGGCTTCACTAATTGGACGGCGTGCGATGTGGCTATTCCTCGCATATTTATGTGCATATTTACTATCAAACATTTCTTTTACTCTAGATTTGCCTGACTAATAATTCATCTGTTTTTCATTCTGTATAGGACGTGTTTCTGGGATTCTCTGTGTTGTCTGGTTTGGGGAAGGCGAACGAAAGAAAGCCTTTGGGGTTCTGGTTTAGAGTCCTGTCAGTATATATTTTTTTGTTCCTTAAAGGGTGGGAGTGTGTGGTGTGGTGGGGCGGGGGGAGCGAGAGGGCTGCGCGATCATAAATATTAGAAGCTGCAGGGAGACAAAGGGGCTAAAATGGAAAGGCTTGGCTGGACGAGGGGACCTGGCCATGTCATGTACCTCAGTCATTTTTCTTCTGCGCTTAGAACTCAGTCAGGGGTTTAATTGGAATCCAGACTTCAAAGAAGCCCTCGCCCCCGTTACACCCGCCCCTCCTCTGCCTTTCTCCAGCCTGCGTCCACTCCATCCACCGTTCGCTGCAGAATGGACGCAGGTATGGACGCACTGCATCTGTGCTTACCGTGGCTATAAAACAACAGTGCTTCCATTCCCATCGTAATGTTTTTCTCTCCAGATCTTATGTGCTGTTGTCAAAACCCAAGAAAAACGAGATCTCATTCGTTGCTCATAGAGAGCAAAAAGATTAAACAGAGAGCGGATGGAGAATCTTGCTTAACCCTGTAAAGCATGACATATGACTTAGTCTGAAAAAAAATGGAATAGATATTGAATCTTCAAACAAAATATATATTTAAAAAAAAATAAAAAAATGTTTTTGTTGAGCATCATACCTTTGGCTCATATAGTGTGATATAGGAAAATATGGAGCTTACACTCAAGGAGGAAAAAGACACCTTAGTTTTACTCAGAGGCCCAAAAAATATGCAATTTGGTGCATTTGCTGATATTTAAATGGCATTCTGACAGCTTGTAATGTAAATCAATCTTTATAAAAGTATAGCGTACTACTTACATAAAATGCATGTAAATATCAGTTGTCTCTCTATATCTCCCAATAATATGTCTTATAAGATGATATTTAAGTGCTTAGTTTGGACCCACTTTATATTAAGTGGCCTTAACTACATTTAAATTAATAATTTGATTCAATGCACTTATTGTGTACATACATGTTTTTACATTGTACTTATATTTTAAAAAATACCTGCATGTAATGACATCTGTAATTCATTTCTGTAGTTACATTTATACTACACTGTTTACACCTTCCCTTAACTTACCCATACCACCACACCTGTCCCTAACTTTACCCGTATCCCACCTCAATATCAGCAAAAGTGTTTTGCAATACAATATGAACACAATAAGTACATGGTACTTATTTTTTGATGTAAGTACATAGTAGTTAAAGACACCTAATATAAAGTGCAACCCTTAGTTTTATGTAGTATGTATTGTGGGGAGCAACACATAAAATGTAATGCAATACAATCATGATTGTATTTTAACATGATAATCAAGAAAGCCTAAGTTGCTTCAGTCCAGTAAGTGTCCTTCCTGAAATATTACTAACAATATTCATAAAGTTATTTATACGTTTACCTAATAAAAATCAGTATAGATTCCACGTCAAAAAGACCCATGAATCACGTATTTATATATAATTTTTTTAAATTATACTAAAAGGCCTTTTACTTGCTAAAAATCAGATGACTTAGCCAATCGTGTACAATAGCTATTCCAGAAAGGTTTTGATCATGCTAATAATTTAGTGGCCTCAGAAATTTGTGTATCAAATATGTGACCCTGGACCACAAATCCAGTCATAAGTCGCACGGGTATATTTGTGGCAATAGCCAACAATACATTGAATGTATTCAATTTTTATGCCAAAAAAACATTAGGATATTAAGTAAAGATCATGTTCCATGAAGATATTTTGTAAATTTCCTTCCGTAAATATATAAAAAAAAATATTATTAGTAGTAATATGCATTGGTAAGGACTTCATTTGGACAAAGACGATTTTCCCAATATTTAGATTTTTTTGCACCCTCAGATTCCAGATTTTCAAATAATTGTATCTCGGCCAAAATTGTCCATACATCATACATCCAAACCATACATCAACCATACAGCTTATTTATTCAGCTTTCAGATGATGTATAAATCTCAGTTTCAAAAAAATTGACCCTTGCCTTTTGTGGTCCAGGGTCACATATTATACAGTAGGCTTTAAAGAGAGAGATGCTAAAGTCTGCAATCAAAATTCAGACATCAAATTATCTAAGCGATGGATGGATGGATGGATGTTCTGTCAAACACAAAAAAATATATTTTCAAGGGATCAAAAACAACATGTACCTAAATGATTTTTATTGTATTTTTCCAAGAAGACAGAAAAGCATAATGATTTGATGGCGAGTAAATAATGACAGATTTTCATTTTTGGGTGAACTATCCCTTTAAGTCTCCTGAGCTGTGAAAGAGCAACCTCTGAGCAGTTTCTCTCAGCTTATATGCCTGTACAGGTTGTCTTTACAACTTTCATCATATATGTCTTGAGAGCTGCATATGATGAAAGAGAGAGAGGGCTGTTCATATCTGTCACCAAACATGTTTCTGAGACAGAGTGATATGAACTGCAACAGGCCACTGAGAGGAGCTGTGCGCCCCAATCGCAGGTCTAAACACCAGCACACACGCTTCCAACTCATGTTTGTATTTATGCTCTGATAAAATTCCTCATAATAACAAACTGATTAACAAATGTTTGCTATACTTGGTTTGTTGAACAAAACAGAGAGATGTTTTGGATCAGATTCTTGTTTTATTTTCGGAAAAGTAAAGGTTATTGGATGTCTCAGGGTGAGAAAAATTGTCAGTACTGTAATTAATATAAGGATGTGTGGTTGATATACAGTAATATATGCACCACTGTAATTAAATAAAATTCAAATTCATGCAGGCCTTGTTAGCACTCTGGAGGAGACATTTTTGAAACCATACCTGATTTAATATGTTTCATAGATGTAATTATAGGTAGGAATATAAGTACCTATTTTCAGACCTCTAACAAATCATTTTTTTCCCTATTACAGATGGAAAAGGTGTTAATGACACCTTGTCTTTTGATTTTGCTGCATGAATTATGAAGCAGCTGTATTATTTGAAGTACAGTTAAAAGGTGAATTTCAATCTTCAGAGGACGAGAAATGTACGGACACCCCAATTTAGTCACTTTTCCACGGGAGCAAAAGTTCCATGTTGGAACAAATGTGAAATTGTTCCCGTTGCAGCCGGGGACCTTTTTTTCATCGGTAATGACAGGATGTTCTTCTTCTATCCTCGCAGGAGCGGATGGATGAAAAATAGCCGCTCTTCTTTTGAAGTGTTATGGATGTGGCTTTATGCTGATGTGTGTATCAGCATCTCTTACATCACACATATGGTCGAGCGAAGCGAGGAGTTTGGCCGTCAAACTCTTGATCTACAGTACGTCTGCCTCTGATCTCGGAAGAACGTCCACGTGTAATAAAAGACAGATGCATTTTGCTCGTAATTGACATAAGTACTTTTTACAAGCATTCCGCTCTCGTTATAAAATATTTTTTTGTGATATGAAAATTCATTTTAGGGGAAAAGGGAGTTTTGTGTCTGTCCATTATTAAAGTTGGACTGGCGTTAAAGAAATAGTTTACCTGAAAATAAAAATCATTTACTAACCCTCATGTCGATCCAAAACGTTACAACCTTTTTTCTTCCGTGGAACACAAAAGAAGATATTTTGAAGAATGTGCTGGTTGTTTCCTTTTTATGCAATTACAGTTAATGGAGAGCTTTCAAGCTTTAAAAAGGATGCAAAAGTTTTATAAAAATTTGTCTGTAAACAAATTGTACCAATATTCCAAAACTTCTGAAGCCATACAATAATTTTAAATGAGGAAAAGACTGAAAATGAAGTAGTTATTCATTGAACATCTACCCTACATTACTCTTTTAGTGTGTGTTTATGAGAAATAATGAGCGAGGAACAGTGGGTGAATCGTGATTTGTGAATGAGTCGTTCTTTAGAGTCTGATATTTTCAATGAATCGATACAGTTTAACACAAAAAAGTATTATTATTATTTTTATTTATTAAAGTGCCCTTACTTTTTCGCATATTACCTTTCATGCAGTAGATACATTTTGGGCATAAGGGTTTACAGTGTGTAATGTAGCTGTTTGTGAATGTAAAAGGTCTGGAAAGTTTTAAAGATCAAAGTGCACAACAAATAAAGTTATTGCCTCCTAAAAGAAAGAATCGAATCTGAACAGCCGATACTAGTCGTCAGCAATTCCAGTCCCACTTCCTGTTACATACCTACGTAACAATGTAAGAAATATGATTAATGCCAGCCTATGGTCTTCACTGGCTGCCTGCAAACAATGTCTACTTTGTCCCGCCCTCAAACACTGTAGATTTTGGAAGAGCTTGGTTCATGTCGAGAAGACGCTGTTTTCTGCACTGCAAAATCCACTTTGCATGCACTTCGCGCTGAAATTGATATGGAAAAACTGATGCCATTGTTCATATCACCGTGTATCCAGTGCTAAGGAAGCTTCCAGAGCTGAAATTCAAATATGGTAATAGGCGTTTCGTTTCTGACACACGTTGTAAGTGGTAGACCAATCACAACAGACTGGGCCATCTGACCAATCAGAGCAGAGCAGGCTCTCGGAATGGAGAGGTTTAGAGAGACTGAATCCTTTTTCAGACACTGTGAGAAAAGAGATGATGCTGCAGTGTATATTATGAGAAAATAAAAGTGTTTTTATAAAAAAAAAACATTAAAAATTTGAAGTACCCCTTTATTTTTCTATTACTTTAACACAGTTGTTTAGAGGCAGGGTATGGAAGCTTGTTTCCACCACAGAATAAAAAATAAAAAAGGTAATTGACTTTTTTTTTCTCAGAATTGCGTGATATAATGTTGCAATTTCAAGTTATAAAGTCAGAATTGTGAGATATAAACTCGCAATTCTGAGAAAAATATATTTTTCCCCCTCAGAATTGGACTTTATAACTCGCAATTCTGAATTGCGTGATATAAAGTCACCATTGCGAAATCAAACGTTTATATATATATATATATATATATATATATATATATATATATATATATATATATATAAACCTACAATTATTTTATTTCAGCTATTTACAAAAGCAGCATTTTAAAAAAAAATACATAAATAATTAAAATGTTATATATATAAACTTATGAACAAATACTGAACAAAATGATCAGAACTTTGAAATTAAAATGAAAGCGGAAAATATAAAAATACAAACTAATTATAAATATGAATAAAACTATAATAGTATCGCAAAAATAACACTGTTTAGAGGTTAACACTCAATACTGCATTCTGTAAGCTTCTCCTTTCGGCCTGCTCTGTCCTTCCTTACTTTTCTTATTATTCTGTGTCTATCTGCACTCAGTAGCTCCATCCCACAGATCAAGGGATGACATGATGAGAGGAGAAAGAGGGAAAAACAGGCTGGAAGAAAGAGATACACACACACACACACACACACACACATACATACACACAAAGCGAATGATATAAAGAGAAGGAGAGTTCCTCAAATTAGAGATCTCTCCACAGAACATCCCAGCAGGACACTGACTTAAAGGCATAGATGCATCTCCGGTGCCTCTCACACCCTTGTCTTACACTTCACCGCAAAAAAACACATTGTAGTCTGACGCATGAGCACTCACAAACGCAGCTGTGCTCCCCCTCCTCTAACACACATACCTCATTTCCATTCGCTTTTATCAAATATGAAAATAGAGGGACCCCGCACCATACCCCAAAAGACCCTGGCACAATGGAGGAGGCGTTAAGAGCCCTGCTCGTTGTAAATGAGGAGAGGTGAGGGGTTTTAGGGTGACATTGGCTTTCATGGTAATTACCTTTGTACTTACCTTTGTCAAGGCGCTGCATTTTGAAAGCAGTGCTGACGTGCGGTACAGTGGTGTCAGTAAGACTCTCTCATGTGGCCCGTGACCAAAGATCAGTGAGAGAATATAGTGGGAAGGATGTGTTTGTGTGTGTGTGTGTGTGTGTGTGTGTGTGTGCTCACCCTCAGATCATCATCATAGATTTGAGATGTAATGCAACTAATTTATACTTAATTTTAATTTAAATGCAATGGTAATACAACAGAGTTTATTGCTTAATATTTGTTACATTAATCTGCTCCATCTAAATGTTTTTATCATGTAATTTATCATTTAAATTAAATTAGTTATATTATTATTAATAATGAATGCATGAACCTGACTACATTAGGTTACACACAGGATTTTCAACTGGGGGCCGGTGGA
Source organism: Rhinogobio ventralis (assembly GCA_039654625.1). Taxonomy (NCBI): domain Eukaryota; kingdom Metazoa; phylum Chordata; class Actinopteri; order Cypriniformes; family Gobionidae; genus Rhinogobio; species Rhinogobio ventralis. Next base: position 7,396,843 of record CM077193.1, on the reverse strand, counting down.
TAAATATACATAAAACATAGATCATATTAAAAATATATTATATACACTACCGTTCATAAGTTTGGGGTCAGAAAGATAAAAAAAAAAAAAAAATGAAAGGATGCATTAAATTGATCGACAGTGACAGTAAAGACACTTATAATGTTTCAAAAGATTTATATTTCAAATAAATGCAGTTCTTTTAAACTTTCTATTCATAAAAGAATCTGGGGGAAAAAGTTTCATGGTTTCCACAAAAATATTTTGTGACTGTTTTAAATATTGATAATAATAATAAAAATAAGAAGAAATGTTTATTGAGCATCAAATCAGCATATTAGAATGATTTCTGAAGGATCATGTGACACTGAAGACTGGAGTAATGATGCTGAAAATACAGCTTTGATCACAGAAATAAATTACATTTTATTAAAAATAGAAATGTATTAAAATAGAAAACAGTTATTTTGAATTGCAATAATATTTCACAATATTACTGTCTTTACTGTGTTATTGTTCAAATAAATTAAGCCTTGGTGAGCATAAGAGACTTCTTTCAAAAGCATCAATAAATCTTACTGATCCCAATCAAATGTACACTATATTGGGACGCCTACCTTGAACTTTAATGACATCCCATTCTTAATCCATAGGGTTTAATATGGAGTTGGCCTACCATTTGCAACTATAACAGCTTCAACTCTTCTGGGAAGGCTTTCCACAAGGTTTAGGAGTGTGTTTATGGGAACGTTTGACCATTCTTCTAGAAGCGCATTTGTGAGGTCAGGCACTGATGTTGGACGAGAAGGCCTGGCTTGCAGTCTCCGCTCTAATTCATCCCAAAGGTGTTCTATCGGGTTGAGGTCAGGACTCTGTGCAGGCCAGTCAAGTTCCTCCACACCAAACTCGCTCATCCATGTCTTTATGGACCTTGCTTTGTGCACTGGTGCACAGTCATGTTGGAACAGAACGGGGCCATCCCCAAACTGTTCCCACAAAGCAGGGAGCATGAAATTGTCCAAAATGTCTTGGTATGCTGAAGCATTAAGAGTTCCTTTCACTGGAACTAAGGGGCCAATTCCAACCCCTGAAAACAACCCCACACCATAATCCCCCCTCCACCAAACTTTACTCTTGGCACAATGTAGTCAGGCAAGTACCGTTCTCCTGGCAACCACCAAACCCAGACTCGTCCATCGGATTTACAGACAGAGAAGTGTGATTGGTCACTCCAGAGAACACGTCTCCACTGCTCTAGAGTCCAGTGGCGGTGTGCTTTACACCACTGCATCCAACGCTTTGCATTGCACTTGGTGATGTAAGGCTTATATGCAGCTGCTCAGCCATGGAAAGCCATTCAATGAAGCTCTCTACATACTGTTCTTGAGCTAATCAGAAGGCCACACAAAGTTTGGAGGTCTGTAGCTATTGACTCTGCAGAAAGTTGGCAACTTCTGCGCACTGTGCGCCTTAGCATGCGCTGACCCCGCTCTGTGATTTTACGTGGCCTACCACTTCGTGGCTGAGTGTCTGTTGTTCCCAATTGCTTCTGCTTTGTTATAATACCACTAACAGTTGACCGTGGAATATTTAGTTTCACGAATGGACTTATTGCACAGGTGGCAACCTCACGGTACCACGCTTAAATTCACTGAGCTCCTGAGAGCGACCCATTCTTTCACAAATGTTTGTTGAAGCATCTGCATGCATGCATGCCTGTATACCTGTGGCCATGGAAGTGACTGGAACACCTGAATTCAATGATTTGGAGGGGTGTCCCAATACTTTTGGCAATATAGTGTATTTCTAAAGAGGTTTTTTTTTATAAATATTTTTTTAAATGTTTTAATGCTATTTATTTAAAGTGTATTGTTAAAAGAAACATTGTCTTATATTGTCTTTGTTTCATTTAGTGGATTCTGTAAGACAATCTTTAAATGCCTGTAAATCTCTTTCTGTAACTATAAGCCAAGAAAAAATGGTTAATTGAGAAGCTACTAGCTTTAAAGAATGTAATGATGTATGTTAATGGAATTAATGGAAGATATCATACAGATAGCAAGAATTTTGAGCATTTTATTTAGGAATCTACCTAACAACCCCTGGGTTACACCAATTAAAATCATTTTGAATGGCCACATGAGGTAGAAAAAGCTCCTTAACTCGTTATAAAGTTATAAATTATAACGTGTATACAGTGTAAGGCCTTTTGTGTGTAAAACATAAAACCCTATACATAATCTACACATATTTTTCTACTGGAGATGGACAGTTGATTGCACCTCAGCACCCTTCGGTCTACTGAGGTACCCAGAGGTCTGCAGGGTTCGAGACGGAGCGAGGATAGAGAAACAGTGTTAGCGAGCTCTGATCTGTTTCAAAAACGCCTCCGGTCTGCCAACAACAGAGATCTTGACTGCAGTTTAACACTGCAGTTTTCCTCTCGCACACAAGCACACAAGCACACAAACTCGCACACACACTTCTGCAATCTCTCTTCCTCATCTGGGCTGATAACAAACTCCAGAGTGCAGGAGAGCAGTGAGGGGAGATGGGAGAGGCAGAGACCACCTCACACACACACACACGTTGGGTCTCCATGTTTTATGGGGACTTTCCATAGACATAATGATTTTTACTGTACAAACTATATTCTTTTCCCTAATCAATCCATCCATCCATCCATCCGCAGTTCACTTAAATAGTTGTGTGATGTGACAAATTGATTTTTGAAAAGTACAAATATTCCATGAATATGAGGTGATAAAAATAGCATCTATATTATTTGCTCAATCATTAGAAAAATGTTGTCTGAAATAATTATGAATATATAGTGGAACTAAGTGTAATGCCGTACATTTTTTTAAATAATTATAAATAAAATATATATTATAAAGGAGCATGTATCATCTGTATCACATACAATTGTGTTTTTATTTTACATGTACGTGCTTGGATGTGCACAAAATGTCTTTTTTTTCTGGCCTCTCTGTACTGGGAGCAGTATTCCAGTTGTTTTAGAGGTATGTTTTGTGTTTGTACATAAGGATCTTAAAGAGACCTACATTTTGTCCTGCCGACAAATGGCATAATGCAGGCTAAGGGCGGTGGTGCTTTGAGAATAAGTAGATGGTGTTAGAATAAGGGATTTTGAAGAGACTTGCATTCAGAGGAGGAGGAGGAGGAGTGTGGGAAGGTCAAACGCTGTGATGAAGGCGTGTTATAGTCTTTGAGGCCGGCAGAGAGTCTGAGCCGTGCTGCATGTCCAATGAACAGCCCTGCTTTATATCAGAATGTGCTTGCAAAGAACACAACATTTTGGTAGAATTTTCTGGAATTTGGTGTGATTATAGATACATTGTTTATTTCTTATAGCACACCCACTACTTCATATTGCTTAAGCATTACAACTAATTTTCCTTGATTAATGTGATCTACAGTACACTGCCATTCAATGTTTTTGAAAGAAGTGCCTTATGCTCATCAAGGCTGCATATGTGTTCAAAAATACAGTAAAAACAGTAATATTGTGAAATGTTATTACATTTTAATTTAATATATTCTAAAATGTAATTTATTCCTGTGATGGAAAGCTGTATTTTCAGTAATCACTACTCCAGTCTTCAGTGTCACATGATCCTTCAGAAATCATTCTAATATAGCCTATTGATTTGCTGCACAAGAAATATCTCAATTTTGTGCTGCATATTTTTGTGGAAAC